>CM061139.1:32990051-33463852 GCA_030789695.1 Scilla litardierei | reverse complement strand
AAACTTGCCATAACCGTCAAATCCCTTGGAGAAGCCCTAGGCATTCCATACACTGGCATGTTACTTGATAAGATAGAGATGACTGATAGTAATATCTTGGAGAGAATGTATTTGTCGGGAAAGTATTTCCAAAGTAAACTCCCTTGTAGCGATCTTCGCTATCCGGGAAGAATTCTCGCGAATATACTATCTTACAATATTACCCAAAAATCTGGTAGTCACTCTATACTATCTGAGAAGCAGGCCAAATGTATCTATGCTATGTTAGGAAACATCCGTGTCAATTGGGACAAAGTCATTATGGACTCTATTCTTGCTTCAGCTTCTTCAAACAGACCTTCATCCACTCTTGCACATGGACATTATCTCACTATCCTGTTTATTAGCTATAATGTGCCTTTGGATAATGAAACCATAATTCTAGAACCGGCACGTATATTCGATGTTCATGCTCTTAGAAGAATGAACCTACTCATGATCTTGATGAGAACATCCCCGAAGAGAAACGTGCTGCTGAAGGAGGATCGTCATCCTCCAAGAGAGGTAAGAAAATTGTTGTTTCAGATTCTGATGAGGAAGAAGAAGGAGAAGAAGAAAAAGGAAGCGAGGAAGAAGAAGTGGAGCCACATGCATACATCATTGAACTTCAAGAGATGCTCTTGAATAAAATTGGGAAGTTAAAGATATCACAAGAGAGAGGTTTCGATGACCTCAACAAAAAGGTGGACGACCTCAAAGAATTCGACGTAAAGAGCAACAAAATTACGGAGGAGACGCTTGTCAAGATCCTTGATGAGATCAAGGAATTGAAGAAGAACGACGGTCATCCTTGATCTTTCAAACAATGGTTTTTTAAAAACAATAATTTCAAACTTATGGTCTGTAATAACTTTATGATGTGATGCTTGCTACTTCTTCATTACTAAGCCTATGAATGAACTTATCTATCTTGCTAAAACATTTGGTGATCATATGCTAACACTTTTTTCCAGGAAAAGTAATTGAATTCCCCTCCAAAAATTCTTGTTATGATGTTGTTATAATATGTCATTAATTTTTTTTGTTGATAACAAGGGGAGAAGAATATGAATGCAAAAATGTATGTATGAATGTATTGTTTTTCTAACGGCTTCGATGCAGGGGGAGAACCGCATCAAAGCAGGGGGAGTAAGTGTATTTTCATATTCAAAACTTACTTCATTTTTTCATTTGGGTGTCATCATCAAAAAGGGGGAGAGTGATGGAAATGGAATTCCACCCCCAAGTGATTTTGATGATCAGCACACCAAATGAAGCATAGTGTACTAACTACACTACGATTAAGTGTGCAGGTTGTGCGACAGATGAAAAGCTTATGCATACTCAAAGAAACGCAATCTACGCTCAAATACAAGGACTACATCAGTTGCTGAGATCAATGATGAAGCTCAAAGCTAAAATGGAAAAGAAGATCAAGTGAAGCTCACATCTACTCCATCAGTTGATCAAGCTTCCGAAGACGTGTCCTAGTCTATAGTGAGTGTGTTGTGTCTTTCTTAGGGTAATATTAAAGCCAATCGTATAGACAATCACACACACATACACACACAAATGATTTCTGTAACTCCCCGCTTCCCAAAAGACACCGGAAGCGAGAACGTTACGCGGTCTGCTTGAACAGGATCGGTGAAGCTCGAGTTCAATAAGCATCCATGATAAAAACACAGAAGATGTCCTTGCATTTGCGAATCAGAACAATCAGAAACATTTTAAAAGACAAGCCACATCTAGAGATATAATGTTCGTACACGAAATTAAACAACAAGCCTCAGCTGGGCTAAAGTAGCAACAGAAATAAATGTACACAAAGCAACAACAACGTCTGAAAGTAACTAAGGAAAGTAGTAAAGCGTGGGTCCACTAGTCCTCCGCTGGGAGAGGCTCTGCATCAGGGGCGAACTCCTGACTCTCCAAGCCAGGCGTCACGTATGGATCCTCCGGGTACTCGAGCTCAGAATCTGACATACATCCAAAAACAGGAATGTATGTCAACAAGGGGACTGCAAGAAAGAGTTAGAAACCCAAGACAAGATATACAACCGATATGAATTTAAGAGACATTAAGTATTTAAAAGAGTTGACTGCAGCAAATTTAACAAGACAATTATATTGAAACGAAAGTAAACATCCCAACATGCAGTTCTAACCATTTTCAAGAATTAACATAAGGTTTTTCTTTGAGTTTGTTAGCATGTCAAATTTTCATGAGATCAAGTTAGCGTTGCAAGTTTTCATGTCAATAGTTCACATCTATCATAGGGTTCTCGCCTTTAGGATGTGATGAGTAAGTCGTTCTTCTCACGGGGGCTTACCGTGATTGACGCTAACCCACCGCATGCGGGTGGTGCTCTTGAAGAGAGGACCCTTTCATACGCCTAGTGGCCGCTCAACCCTAACCCCACCCCAATTTTATGCTGGAACACGAGCCAGCCTAGTCGACTCACACGACATCACGAATTCACGATTCCGCCTTCGAGGCGCATGATTTTCACGATGTCTCAACTTGTTAAACATTTCAAGTCTTGCAGAAATTTAATGTTATCAGCATTAATTTGTTATTACAACATTTTCAATAAGCAGGAGTGGGTTGAACAATTTAAACAGCAATTTAAAATGATCTTGAACATGGGTTTTCGTTGAACCTGCTACAGAAACTAATTTTCTTCCTTATTGTTTAAAATTTAAATATGTCGTGTGATATGCCGTTGGATCACAAATTTCGTCCAGATCATCATGGCATCATTTTCATGCATCATTTCACGTCTAGTTTTCAAGTTAAACAGCAATAAGCAGAAACGACATAAAAGTCCTGAAACTTCAAAAATTCATATCTAATTGTACACTTGCCTGTTTTTGGCGTTCTTGGTGTCATCGGAAACGTCTCAACTGGCACTACACTATGGTGATGACGGTTCACTGGTTTGACAGAATGTAAAATTAGATTAAGCGTTTTTTTGATCATAACAGCTTTATAAAGAGCTCCTACGACGTCTAATCATCCGTTTTATTAGGTTATCTACATTACGGCGTGGGTTATAAGTTGTTTAAGGGTAGATCTACTAACAGGAAGTGCAGTGAAGGATCGGAACACAACGATGGGTAGCGGCGACGCGTACGGCTCCGAAACAGCGTCGTTGAGCCTCGGAAGGAGGGCGAGGGCTGCGGCGTCGGGTCCGTGCGGTTGTCAGCGAGGCCCGGGGAGTGTTCCCGTGATTTTTGGACATGGCAGGACGAGGAGGAGTCCCGTGCGGCTGTCTTGGGCCGTGTAGGTAGCTAGGGGCTCCGGCGTCGGTTGCAGCACGAGGAAAGAGATCCGGCGGTCTGTAGTGGCTAGGGGGCCGCACAGCATCGTTGGGCTGTCGTCACGTGCAAGAGGGACTCCGTGCGGTGTTTCGGCGATCAGTAGTGTCTAGGGGGGCTCCGACGTCGCTGTGCATGAGCTAACGCGCTCCTGGGTGAGGGAGAGCAGCTCGCGAGTTGCCTGGGCGAGGGAGAGCAGCTCGCGAGTTGCCTGTGCGTGGGAATGAGAAGGAGACGCCGGCGTTTGGGTGATTGTTGGGCTGCATCGTGTTTGCCGTCGATTTGGCCGCCGGAGGGTGGAGTTCTGGGCGCGGGGGTGTGTTGTGCGGCGTTGGTTGTTGCCATGGAGAAGAAGAGGGGCCGCGGGTTTCTCTGTCGCGTGGAGCAACGGAAGATAGGGGCGGCGGGGGTTTGTGTTGATGGCGAGAAGAAGAGAGTGTAGGGGCTTAAGGCGACTGGCTTTTGTAGGGAGAAGAATAAAGAAATGCCATAGGTTAAAATATATAGGAAAAGTGTAGGGAGCAGCACATAAGAGGGATGGGCTTTATTATTAGTTTAGGTTAGCTGAAGGTACCAAAAGCCTAGGGTCTTTGTTTATAGAAATAATGTAGGGGAGCTGTACTAGGGTTTGTTTCATGTATAAGTTGGCTTGTGTAGGGCTCCTCTAGGGTTAATAATAGCCTAGGGTTATTTTATAATAAGGATAGAAGTGTTTCTCTTCTAGGGGTGCACGTGAGGATGTCATTGCAAATGGCAGCATGTGAGAAAGCTAGGGTCTCCTCTAGGTTTCTCAAGTTTCTAATAATAATTAGCTAGGTGTGCATTTTACAGAAGTATCCGAGTGGGGTAGGGGTTAAGGCTAAGTTATAATAGGAAACTATTTGAAATATAATTTTAGGATTTGAAATATTATTAATGGGATTCTAATTAATGGGTTATAATAGGGAATAATAGCTAATCAATAGGTTTAAATGGGCTCAAACATGGCAAGTTTTCATTTGACTTTTAAAAATTTGAAAATCAAATCTTTGAATTTTTGAATTCTAAATCAGAATTTAAAACAAAATTTTAAGATAAACATTTTTTCAAAATAATTTTTTAGAGGGGATATTAATAATGATAATAGTAAGTGTGACGGACAGAAAAGGATACAGGTACGGAAACGTGTACGGGTACGGGGACAGTGACGCCTAACTACGGATACAGAGAAAGATTTACGAGAGAAATACAGATAATATTAATGGTGAAAAAAACCGGTCGTTACATCCTACCCACCTTAAGAACGATTCCGTCCTCGGAATCAAATCGGCTATGACACGGGGGAAACGTAAGGATAACGCTCGCATCTCCTCTTCTAACGTATACACACCATAAATAACCATCATGCCATATCCAAATAGTATTTCTAATACTAACATTAACATCAATAGTATTGCTACTGAGAACACCAATCAACGTCCATGCTAATAGTAGTAACTATACACATACACACATTACTAATTTCGTATTAACATAACATGCTTAATATAGTATCACCCTACATATATAATCCAACCAATATTATACTCGGGTGATTAGTAATACTTTACTACACCACCACATCAATTTACCAGCCGTAAGTGTGCCATCACCCTGCACACTCACATTATTACCAACACACAATACATTACCATATATCTTATACACTCACTATCTATAATGATATAATACCGCAGGTCACTTAAACATACCACTAACATATAAATACAATCATTCTTAGTCAATTAATACTTCAATCGTACAACCACTTTTACATACCGCATATTACCATGTACACATTATAATACAAATCACTACACGTATATACATGCACGTAATACCTTACACCATACAGAGATTTATATAAGCCTTACTCCAAGCACTAGGGTCGACGTAATCTACTGTAACGACTGCTTTTCATGTATCTGGATTTTATATATATTATAATATATGTTTTGGTGAATTTTCTCCTTATGTGTGGTTTTCGTCTCCGTAGATTTCATTTTCGATTGATTCGTCGTATTTTCTCGCTTCTTCCTTAGGATTGTCAATTTCGAAGTATGTCACTCGTGACGGACTTCATAACGGTCGTATCTAACTGTTAGATCAAGCCTAGGAGTCTTAGGAATCGATCCCGGGGCCTCACGCTCCGTATCGGTACTTTTCTGTGCTCATTAGCCGGTGTAAGAAGGGCCACCGACCGACTAGATGACGATCCAGTCGGTTGGCAATCCTTCTTGAACCGACTAGTTAGCTTTCTAAATTTCTCTGGAGTTACTGTTTATCGTTAGTCGGTCTAAGAACGTTGGTTGACCGACTAGGTTGCAAACTAGTCGGTCAGCAATGCTTCTTTAACCGACTAACACATCATCTAAATTTTAGTATAAGAACTGTTCATTCTTAGTCGGTCAAGTTTTGTACTCAGACCGACTAATTCTTGGTTCTACTGTACAGTCGAGTTACTGTTAACTCTTAGTCGGTCTAAGAACGTTCATCGACCGACTAGATCTCAAACTAGTCGGTCAGCAGTTGTTCTTGGACCGACTAACTCTTAGTTCAGGTTTTCGACTGGAGTTACTGTTTACACTTAGTCGGTCTGCGTTGTTCAACCGACCGACTAGATCTCAAACTAGTCGGTCAACAGTTGTTCTTTGACCGACTAAGCAGTGCAGGAAACCCTAGTTTTGCCCTAGCCGCCAGCTCAACCTATAAATACCCCTCCCAAATGACTTCTTCTTCTCCAACACGACCCTAAGCCCTAGTTTCTCCCCCATTGAGCCCACATCTTCCTCCAAACTCCATTCCTTCATTCCAAGCCCTAAATCCATCATCCAATCCATCCATCTACCCTATCTACCTCTCATCTTCCCCAAATCTCCATCAAAACCCATCAAAATCCCCAAATCCCCCAAAACCCTAGTTTCCCCAAACTTCTCCAATCTTTTCCAGATCTGATCCTAGGGTTCCCCGGAGTGTTCCTTCCGTCTCCTCTTGGTAAGAAATCGATTCCTCTATGTTTTCATAGCCTATTGGTATTTTTATGAAACCCTAATAAATTTCATTTTGTTTGATGGTTGTCCCCCCTATCAGTGATTTCCCCATAGATTGGCATCTGTGTGACGAAGTAGTCGCCATCCCCGGTGCTAGGCAAGTGAAACTTGCATCTCTTGATTTAGGCCATGTCTTAGGCCATTTACCTTGCTTTAGCGTAAAAGAGACTAGACGGTGAAAGGATAGCCGTTTAGACGCCATTGACCTAGCTTGACAACGAAGCTTGGTCCGTCACTTTCATCATGCTTGTATGTCACGTTTACTTTCCTTAACGGTACGCGAAAATAACTGTTCATGTCATCCATGCATCCTTAACTGCTATTGCATTTTAACTGCCATGTTTAATTTAATTAACGGTACGCGAATATGTTCATGTCATTGCATTTCGCCTGTCACGTTTAATTTAATTAACGGTATGCGAATTATCTGCTCATGTCATTGCATGCTTGAATACTCATCGTGATTGCGTAGCATCGCTACATACTAGTGTTACTCGTTCCGGCTAGGTGCACCCCTACGCCATACTTATCAAATACACTTTCTGGCTCGTGTTCCAGAAGACGAGCTCCTCACAGCCTGCGGGCAATAGGGCGCTCGTTGAGTGACCCCTTGTACTTGATACTTGAACACAGCCTGCGGGCAATAGGGCACTCGTTGAGTGATCCCTTGTACCTTACTTGTTACTTGACATTACACGTCACCCCTACCACTTGATACTTGCCACGTGTACTCTCCTTTACCTTACTTGTTACCACCGTACTTTACTTGCCATGCACCATGTTTTAATTGCTAGGTTGCTAGTTTACCATTATCCCCGTTTCCTTGCACAAGTCTTTCGACTTGCTGACATGTGCCCCTTTTCTCTTTTGGGTGACACATGTTAGAGCCCGAGCCTGAGTTACCTGTTGAGGACGAGGTGTTTGCAGACGCCGAGCCCGTGCTTGTGTTTGACGGGGAGTACGTGGACACTGGGGACCAGTCCTAGTGTCTCCGTTGTGCTTTACTTTTGTTTAGGCAGTTGTTTTGTTATCGGTGAGTAGCACCCATACTTGTTGTTGTCGTTTCTTTTGTTGGCCTTGTTCTGGGCCTTTAGACTCTTTTCTTTTAGCCTGGTGGCTTTTCTGGATGTTGGACTTTTGTTGATGTTGGACATTTTGTGAGATGTGGAATTTTATTTCAGTCTCTCCTTGTGTTATTATTGTTATTCTGTTGTGGTTACAGGGACCTGTTTATGTATTGTGGACGCTTATCGGGTTTGGGGCGTCACAGCTCCACTCTCGTGCGGACCTTTTCACGTCTCGCCTCCATTTTAGGGAAGCGGGTCGTGACAGGTTTTAGTGGTGGCCCATGCAGGTCCTTCTGTAACTGCGATTTTTGGAATAGCGATAATAATATTAGAATGTCCAATAAATTAAGTTCGACGTCCGAGTCATAAGCTATGAGTCTAATCTGATTCGTTTTCTGTGTCACTAGATGGCAGGAAGGCGTTTCACCCGTGGTGGGGGCAGTGGTGCGCTCCCTCATGATGAGGAGCCTGAGCGGGAACCCACCAGCGGTGAGATGATGCGGATGATGATCCAGATGATGCAAGTGCAGCAGGGCGTGCTTTTGCAAGTCCAGAATGCTCCACCTGCTCGAGCTGCCCGGGCTCTTCCCGATGCCCCTTGCTCTGAGCCAGGAGCGAAGCAATTTCGGGAGCTGGGTCCCGCATACTTTGATGGTTCTGAGGGTCCTCTGGCTGCCGACGAATGGATAAGGAACATTGAGGATAACTTGGCAATGGCAAAGATTAACCCGGCTGGATGGGTTGATCTGGCTAAGAGGCAGCTGAAGGATAACGCCAGGAATTGGTGGGATGCTGAAGAGAAGATGCTGGTGGAGCCGATCGTCTGGGCTACCTTCAAGTCCAGATTCGATGGAGAGTTCTTCCCGAAGGCTGCTCGGCAGGTGATGCTGCAGCGCTTTATAGATCTGAAGCAGGGGAGCTTGTCGGTGGATCAGTACCACCAGGAGTTCACGAGGCTCAGTCGGTTTGCACCTAAGATGGTGCAGGATGCCAATGAGAAAGCTCAGCGATTTCTCCAGGGACTTGCCTTGGAGCTTCAGAGCTTTGTGACCTCTTCTGACTTGGAGACATATCAGAAGGTTCTGATTGCTGCGAGGCGGCAGGAGTTGAATTTGAATCAGAGGAAGGGACATGTTTCAGGAGCTGGGAAGAGGCCTATGGAGCAGGCCAGGGCGGTGGTTAGGCTTGGTTTCAAGCCTAGTCATCCGGTGCAGTTCAAGAGGCCAGGAGGGCATATCCTGAAGACTTGCCATTTCTGTGGCAAGACTCGACACCTCAGGGATCAGTGTAGGAGGTTTCTAGGACAGTGCATTGTCTGCGGAGATCCTGCCCACACCATCCGGGAGTGTCTGAAGTCGAGACAGCCTTGGCGGGCTCCTATTGCAGCACAGCCGTTGCAGCAGCGAGCTCCTGTGCCCGTTGGACGTGGAGCGCCCCTTGTTCCACAGAGACAGGCCTTTCGGCAGGCTGTTCCGCCGAGAGGGCAGGCCTTTCTGATGACTGAGGAGGAGAGCATGGCCGTGGATGAAGTTATTGCAGGTAACGCTCATTCTAGCTATTTATCTTCCTTAGTTAGTTGATTTTTGATTATATTGGTTGCTTGCTCATGATTGTTTGCTGGACTAGGATTTGATTGTTAATTGCTTGTTAGGTGTGGTTTTGGTTTGCACGTTCCCTGCACGAGTCCTCTTTGACTCTGGTGCATCGATGTGCATTTTGGCCCGGAGCTTCGTGGAGAAGCATTCCTTGTCGACGTCCTCTCTTCCTAAGAGTTGGAATATCGTCACAGGGAACGGTGTAGTCTCGGTGCATCGTGGGTGCAATTCTTGCCCGTTGGTGGTTTGTGGACGTGAGCTTTGTGCTGATTTCATTGTCCACGACATCATCAACTATGATGCAGTTCTTGGGATGGATTGGCTTGCGAGCTTCTATGCTACGATCGACTCCAGGAGGAAGAAGGTGGTGTTCGAGATTCCCGGACACCCAGTGTTTGAGTTCAGTCGTGGTAGCAGTTCGCTTGGTCCTGTCAGATTTCGGGCCAGGCCGGTGGAGGCTGTGGCTATGCAGATGGAGCTGGAGTGGCCAGCTGTGGTGCGAGATTTTGGCGACGTCTTCCCCGAGGAGATGTCTGGTTTGCCGCCTGATCGGGCTTTGGAATTTTCTATCGATCTTGTTCCAGGTGCGCAGCCGATTTCGAAGGCGCCGTATCGTATGGCACCTGTAGAGTTGGAAGAGTTGTGAAAGCAGTTGGATGAGCTTTTGCAGAAGGGTTATATTAATCCTATTGTGTCTCCGTGGGGAGCACGGTGTTGTTGGTTAAGAAGAAGGATGGTTCGCGTCGCATGTGCGTGGACTATCGGGAGTTGAATGCGATGACCATTAAGAATAAATACCCGTTGCCTCGCATCGATGATATCTTTGATCAGCTTGGAGGTTCGAGGGTGTTTTCTAAATTGGATTTGAGGAGTGGTTACCATCAGTTGAAGGTGAAGAGGGATGATGTTCCGAAGACAGCGTTCAGGACGAAGTATGGACACTATGAGTTCGTGGTTATGCCTTTCGGCGTAACTAACGCGCCCGCAGTTTTCATGAATCTGATGAACCTGATTTTCTACGACTTCTTGGATAAGTTTGTCGTTATCTTTATTGACGACATTCTGATTTATTCGAAGTCGGAGGAAGAGCATGCATCGCACTTGAGGACGGTGTTGGAAATTTTGAGGAAGCATCGTTTGTATGCTAAGTTTTCGAAGTGCGAGTTTTGGTTGGATCGAGTTGCTTTTCTCGGGCTTGTGGTGACTGGAGATGGTATTTCAGTGGATCCCGAGAAGATTCGGGCCATCAGGGAGTGGCCTGTTCCGTCGTCAGCGTCTGAGATTCGGAGTTTTCTTGGACTTGCTGGTTATTATCGGCGATTCATTAAGGACTTTTCTCGTATTGCTGAGCCGATGAACAGGTTGACGCGGAAGGATATTGCTTATGTTTGGTCGGGTGATTGTGAGAGGGCTTTTGGTGTTCTGAAGGAGAGGTTGACGAGTGCCCCTATTCTTGTTGTGCCTGATCACAGCGGTGGATTTGAGATCTTTTGCGATGCTTCTGGCAAGGGTCTCGGTTGTGTGTTGCATCAGCACGGGCATGTTGTGGCGTATGCGTCTCGTCAGCTTAAGGTTCATGAGAAGAATTACCCGACGCATGATTTGGAGTTGGCTGCCGTTGTGTTTGCTCTTAAGATTTGGAGGCACTTCTTGCTGAGTGAGAAAGTGAAGATTTTCACCGATCACAAAAGCTTGAAGTATATTTTCACTCAGAAGGAGCTCAACATGCGACAGCGTCGATGGTTGGAGCTTATGGCGGATTACGAGATTGATTTGCAGTATCACCCTGGCAAGGTGAATGTGGTTCCGGATGCTTTGAGTAGGCTGCCAGCGGTGATGATTTTGACCTCGCAGTGGAGATTGCAGCAGGATTTTTGCGAGTCTGGTGTGGAGATTGTTCTTCCTGGAGAGGCTTCGTCATTGATGTACATGCAGGTACAGTCGACGATCGTGGATCGGATTAAGGCTGGCCAGGCCGGAGATCCGAAGTTGGTAAGGATTCGGGAGACGGTGGAAGCCGGTCTGCGGACTGACTTTTTGATTCATGAGGATGGCTCGCTGAGGTTTGGAGCCAGGTTGTGTGTGCCAGCTGGGGATATCAGAGAGGAATTGATGGTGGAGGCACACAGTTCGCCGTATTCTGTGCATCCTGGTGGCACCAAGATGTACCAGGATCTTCGTCTGAATTATTGGTGGCATGGTATGAAGAGGAGCGTGGCTCGGAGTGTAGCCAAGTGTTTGGTTTGCCAGCAAGTGAAGGCGGAGCATCAGCGTTCGGCCGGGTTGCTACAACCGCTCCCGATTCCGGAGTGGAAGTGGCAACACATCACTATGGACTTCGTGACTGGACTACCTCGGAGTCCGAAGCAGAATGACGCGATTTGGGTGATCGTAGATCGATTGACCAAATCTGCGCATTTTATTCCGTTCCGAGTGGGACAGTCCACTGAGGCGCTAGCGAGGAGATATATGGAGGTAAAATCCTTTTACTCTCCGTTCTATTTCCTTTTTCCTAGTTTGGATAGTGATGTAACATGAATCGTGCAGGAAGTTGTGCGACTTCATGGAGTCCCCGTGAGTATCGTGTCTGACAGAGACACGAGGTTCACATCTCAGTTCTGGCAGAGTTTGCAGAAGAGCTTGGGTACGCGTCTGAGTTTCAGCACGGCGTACCATCCGCAGACGGATGGCCAGTCCGAGAGGACGATTCAGATTTTGGAAGACATGCTGAGGGCGTGCATGTTGGACTTCAAGGGTTCGTGGGAGGACCATCTACATCTGGTGGAGTTCTCTTACAACAACAGCTTCCAGGCGAGTATTGGCATGGCGCCTTTCGCCGCTCTTTATGGGAGGAAATGTCGATCGCCATTGAGTTGGGATGACGTTGGTGATCGGGAGTTGTTGGGACCTGAGATGATCGTGGAGGCCGTGGAGATCGTCAGGAATATTCGGGAGAGGTTGAGAATTGCTCAGGACCGTTTTAAGCATTGGGCAGATGCTAAACGTCGTCCTTTGGAGTTTCAGCCGGGCGACCATGTGTTCTTGAAGATTTCCCCGAATCGTGGTGTGATTCGTTTCGGGAAGCGTGGAAAGTTGAGCCCGCGATACATTGGACCGTTTGACATTTTGGAGAGGGTTGGCGAGGTAGCTTATCGCTTGGCCTTGCCGCCATCTTTGGAAGGAGTTCACAATGTTTTCCATGTGTCGCAGCTTCGTCG
The DNA here is from genome assembly GCA_030789695.1 of Scilla litardierei. Classification (NCBI taxonomy): domain Eukaryota; kingdom Viridiplantae; phylum Streptophyta; class Magnoliopsida; order Asparagales; family Asparagaceae; genus Scilla; species Scilla litardierei. Next base: position 33,451,565 of record CM061139.1, on the reverse strand, counting down.
ATACATTAGCGATCCGTCTCATGCGGTGGATTTTTCGGAGATTACCGTTCGCCCAGATTTGACGTATGACCAGCATCCAGTGCAGATTCTGGACAGGCGTCAGAAATCGCTTCGGAACAAGGTTGTCAATCTTGTGAGGGTGATGTGGCGACACGGTTCACCTGGATAATCTACTTGGGAGAATGAGGATGAGATGCGAGGGCGTTTCCCACTTTTGTTTCCGGACTCGTGAGTTTTTGGAAATTCCGAGGACGGAATTTTTCTTAAGTTGGGGAGGATGTAACGACTGCTTTTCATGTATCTGGATTTTATATATATTATAATATATGTTTTGGTGAATTTTCTCCTTATGTGTGGTTTTCGTCTCCGTAGATTTCATTTTCGATTGATTCGTCGTATTTTCTCGCTTCTTCCTTAGGATTGTCAATTTTGAAGTATGTCACTCGTGACGGACTTCATAACGGTCGTATCTAACTATTAGATCAAGCCTAGGAGTCTTAGGAATCGATCCCGGGGCCTCGCGCTCCGTATCGGTACTTTTCTGTGCTCATTAGCTGGTGTAAGAAGGGCCACCGACCGACTAGATGACGATCCAGTCGGTTGGCAATCCTTCTTGAACCGACTAGTTAGCTTTCTAAATTTCTCTGGAGTTACTGTTTATCGTTAGTCGGTCTAAGAACATTGGTTGACCGACTAGGTTGCAAACTAGTCGGTCAGCAATGCTTCTTTAACCGACTAACACATCATCTAAATTTTAGTATCAGAACTGTTCATTCTTAGTCGGTCAAGTTTTGTACTCAGACCGACTAATTCTTGGTTCTACTGTACAGTCGAGTTACTGTTTACTTTTAGTCGGTCTAAGAACGTTCATCGACCGACTAGATCTCAAACTAGTCGGTCAGCAGTTGTTCTTGGACCGACTAACTCTTAGTTCAGGTTTTCGACTGGAGTTACTGTTTACACTTAGTCGGTCTGCGTTGTTCAACCGACCGACTAGATCTCAAACTAGTCGGTCAACAGTTGTTCTTTGACCGACTAAGCAGTGCAGGAAACCCTAGTTTTGCCCTAGCCGCCAGCTCAACCTATAAATACCCCTCCCAAACGACTTCTTCTTCTCCAACACGACCCTAAGCCCTAGTTTCTCCCCCATTGAGCCCCTATCTTCCTCCAAGCTCCATTCCTTCATTCCAAGCCCTAAATCCATCATCCAATCCATCCATCTACCCTATCTACCTCTCATCTTCCCCAAATCTCCATCAAAACCCATCAAAATCCCCAAATCCCCCAAAACCCTAGTTTCCCCAAACTTCTCCAATCTTTTCCAGATCTGATCCTAGGGTTCCCCGGAGTGTTCCTTCCGTCTCCTCTTGGTAAGAAATCGATTCCTCTATGTTTTCATAGCCTATTGGTATTTTTATGAAACCCTAATAAATTTCATGTTGTTTGATGGTTGTCCCCCCCTATCAGTGATTTCCCCATAGATTGGCATCCGTGTGACGAAGTAGTCGCCATCCCCGGTGCTAGGCAAGTGAAACTTGCATCTCTTGATTTAGGCCATGTCTTAGGCCATTTACCTTGCTTTATCGTAAAAGAGACTAGACGGTGAAAGGATAGCCGTTTAGACGCCATTGACCTAGCTTGACAACGAAGCTTGGTCCGTCACTTTCATCATGCTTGTATGTCACGTTTACTTTCCTTAACGGTACGCGAAAATAACTGTTCATGTCATCCATGCATCCTTAACTGCTATTGCATTTTAACTGCCATGTTTAATTTAATTAACGGTACGCGAATATGTTCATGTCATTGCATTTCGCCTGTCACGTTTAATTTAATTAACGGTATGCGAATTATCTGCTCATGTCATTGCATGCTTGAATACTCATCGTGATTGCGTAGCATCGCTACATACTAGTGTTACTCGTTCCGGCTAGGTGCACCCCTACGCCATACTTATCAAATACACTTTCTGGCTCGTGTTCCAGAAGACGAGCTCCTCACAGCCTGCGGGCAATAGGGCACTCGTTGAGTGACCCCTTGTACTTGATACTTGAACACAGCCTGCGGGCAATAGGGCACTCGTTGAGTGATCCCTTGTACCTTACTTGTTACTTGACATTACACGTCACCCCTACCACTTGATACTTTTCACGTGTACTCTCCTTTACCTTACTTGTTACCACCGTACTTTACTTGCCATGCACCATGTTTTAATTGCTAGGTTGCTAGTTTACCATTATCCCCGTTTCCTTGCACAAGTCTTTCGACTTGCTGACATGTGCCCATTTTCTCTTTTGGGTGACACATGTTAGAGCCCGAGCCTGAGTTACATGTTGAGGACGAGGTGTTTGCAGACGCCGAGCTCGTGCTTGTGTTTGACGGGGAGTACGTGGACACTGGGGACCAGTCCTAGTGTCTCCGTTGTGCTTTACTTTTGTTTAGGCAGTTGTTTTGTTATCGGTGCGTAGCACCCATACTTGTTGTTGTCGTTTCTTTTGTTGGCCTTGTTCTGGGCCTTTAGACTCTTTTCTTTTAGCCTGGTGGCTTTTCTGGATGTTGGACTTTTGTTGATGTTGGACATTTTGTGAGATGTGGAATTTTATTTCAGTCTCTCCTTGTGTTATTATTGTTATTCTGTTGTGGTTACAGGGACCTGTTTATGTATTGTGGACGCTTATCGGGTTTGGGGCGTCACAGCTCCACTCTCGTGCGGACCTTTTCACGTCTCGCCTCCATTTTAGGGAAGCGGGTCGTGACATCTACCCACCTTAGGATCAAGTCCGTCCTCAGACTTCCTTAAATAGGCCGACGTAGGGGTGAGCGGACTTAGACACTAAGGTCATTTATCCCAATCATACACACATTATAATGAGACAATATACATCCATATGCTTATACATACTCATATATCACACATTTTCAATTACCTATACATACGTTCTTTTTACATACATATACACACTTATACTACTACACGCTTATCTTGTATCCATATAGGACAGATATATACACCCGCCTGTATACACAACTAAAATTTACATAGTGCTAGTATACTATTACATACATCCATATATACATAGTCACAAACATACGACTAGGCATACTTCCTGGCATACACATGCTCATACATCATCCCGTAGGGGTAATTATTAACAATCCGACTATATATAAAACACACTTGTTCATACAATATATATATATATATATATATATATATATATATATACTAGTCATAACCCGTGCCCGCGGGCATGGTTCATTTATGATTTCCCCCGCAAAATCTTTATTCCACGAAAAAAATATTTCTACAGCCAAAATTTAACAGAAGAGTAAATTAGCGTAAAAATATTTTGCGGCACGGGCATCTTCGGCGTGGGTGTCTTCGGCACGGAAAAACAAATTCGGCATGTGCTCCTTCAGCACTGAACAACAAATTCGGCACGGGCGCCTTTGGCGCAGAACACCAAATTCGACGAAGAACAAATTCAGCGCGGGCGCCTTCGACACGGAAAACAAATTCGGCATCGAACAACAAATTTGGCGTGGACGCATTCGGTGTAGACCAACAAATTAGCGTAAAAAATTTAGGAACGGTGCCCACGCTAGAACAACAAACCTCAAGGTATTTTTACGCTAATTTGTTATTCCGCTAAATTATTTTACGCTAAATTTTCGGCGTGGAACAACAAATTCGGCGTCAAACAACAAATTTGGCACGGGCACCTTTTGCCCGGAATAACAAATTAGTGTAAAAAAATTTAGCGCGGGTGCCTTCGGCGCGGGGAACAACAAACCTCAGGGTATTTTTCCGCTAATTTGTTGTTCCGCTAAATTGTTTTATACTAAATTTTTTACTTTGTTTAATTTAATGGATCATATTTCTCCACACTCTTTCCCAAGGCACTTTTAATTTCAAAGTTTAGGTTCCCAAGACACTTTCCCCCCAAATTTAATCACCACAATCTTTTCCAAGGCACTTCTAATTTCAAAGTTTAGGTTCCTAAGGCACTTCCCTCCAAATTTAATGTCCACAATCTTTCCCAAGACACTTCTAATTTCAAAGTTTGGGTTCCCAAGAAACTTTTTCCCCAAAATTTAAGTTTTCCCACTAAATTTTTACAAAATCCATTCTCAACCATTGATTTACTAAGAACAAATCTCCACCACTCTTTATCTTGTCCTAGTCAGCCCTAGAATTCAAAAATCGCTGTCAAATGTATAATAGATATATATATACACACACATACCTATAACTAACCACATACACATATACACACGAGCACACGCCAGACATACTAACATATAGATCACAAAATAAATCTGCACACCCAACTATATGTACACTTATTATCACTACACTTAACATGTACATCACTGTACTAGCATACAATTACAGCCATTAATAAGTACGACTAAGGTACATATACTCATAGTAACGAGCCAATACTAAATCTAATACGCTCATGTATTCCTATAGTGGTATAGCCAATCACTCGCTTAAGTATAAATATAACGCTTACTACTCTATACTCGACTATATACATATATGTCACATATTACTGTACACGCTCATACAACACAATAGATAATCACACTATACTAATATACCTAGGTAAGTACACGCATACATGGGTGGTATGTAGAGATTCGCACACACGGGTTCACACTCACTATCTATATACATGCACAATAACAACACCACAATCAATGCTAAAGGTCTCACTAAGCAGTGATATGCACTAATGTGACAACTAAGTAATATGGTAGGATTCAGAGTTGAATGAGGCAACGAGTTTATGTTGTGATGGACGGTTCCGAATGTGAGATGGATAATAGATTAGTCGGTTGGGTGAGATAAAATATTTATGAACAAAATTAAGAAGAAAAGGATATGTGCAAAAATAATAATATCATTATAACTTACGTAAAGTAGCTACTATACGGTAGAAGTTAAAACGTAAAATATGATTAGTCAAATGACAGGTGAAGAGTAATATGGACTTTGTGTTGTAATGATTGTTTTGTAAATGGAAATAGATTTGTAAAAACAAATTTTTTTTATAAAAAAAATGTGAAGACAATGATTTTGAAACTGACACACAAGATTTTGAAGTTCTATTTAACTTAGGAAGGTATTTTTTTAAAAGTATATAGGAATGACTGTTTTTGAAATATGTTGGTAAGAAAAGGGGATACTATTTTGAGCTAGCGAAATAGAAATAACATAAAAAAGTTCATTACATGAGGAAAATAGAGTAGCTATATAAGGCTATGTGAAGTATAAGTGCGGAAGGTGTATGTTAGAAGGTCGCTATAAGATAGCAATTAAAGTTCGCGTTAGAAGAGTTTCATAATCAAGGTTGGGTTTAAGTCGACTGAAGTGTAGAGAATCTAAGTAAAAGTTTTCGAAAGGATTTTAAACTTAGCGAAGAATTCAATAAAAAATATCGAAATACTTTTTAGAAGATCCCGGATCTGCAAGATGGCGGACCTGAAGAGTTTATGTGAATCGAGGACTAGGAATAGGTTCGAGGGTTGAAACGTAAGTACGACTAAGAAGTAACTCCATGAATACGCTTCGATGGCTTTCTACGATCATTAATATGGATGTGTAATGATTAGATAAATAATAAAATCAGGGGGAAAATAATCATTGGGTCAACTAAGGTTTAGCACTAAGGTTCAACAACGAACTAGACTGCGATAGGGAAGCGAGGTAAGTGTTCGTTGAGGGTCAAGTTCGAGATCTTATCTATAAATCTGGAATATCTAACGCTTCGAAGTCTACTCCTTGCCGGTGCCTCAGGTTCGACTTGCACGGTGATGATCGCTACGTCCGGTTGGGCCCTAGATTCGATAAATCTAAGCGAACAACCAAAGAAACTCAAAAATCTAATATGGTCAGAGCTGGATGATCAATCGCTAGGGTGACTCCGAAGATGATAATACTAAGTCGCGGCAAGGTGTCTAACTAACGAGCATGAGCGTCTATCTATTCCTATTATCCCGGTATTGGTTTCCTATCGTGCTGAGACAAGGTATTCGAGTAATTTTGCGTATGAACTAATTCTGGATGTTTTGGCTAATGAAAAGTTCTCTCATTGTTCTGAATTTCGCAGTTGGAGGACCTGCATGGGCCTCCACTAAAACCTGTAACGCCTCGCTTCCCAAAAGACACCGGAAGCGAGAACGTTACACGGTCCGCTTGAACTGGAGCGGTGAAGCTCGAGTTCAATAAGCGTCCATGATAAAAACACAGAAAAAGTCCTCGCATTTGCGTATCAGAACAATCAGAAACATTTCAAAAGACAAGCCACATCCAGAGATATAATGTTAGTACACTAAATTAAACAACAAGCCTCAGCTGGGCTAAAGTAGCAACAGAAATAAACGCACACAAAGCAACAACAACGTCTGAAAGTGACTAAGGAAAGAAGTAAAGCATGGGTCCACTAGTCCTCCGTTGGGAGAGGCTCTGCGTCAGGGGCGAACTCCTGACTCTCCAAGTCAGACGTCACGTATGGATCCTCCAGGTACTCGAGCTTAGAATCTGACATACATCCAAAAACAGGAATGTATGTCAGCAAGGGGACTGCAAGAAAGAGTTAGCAACCCAATACAAGATATACAACTGATATGAATTTAAGAGACATTAAGTATTTAAAAGAGTTGACTGCAGCAAATTAACAAGACAATTATATTGAAACGAAAGTAAACATCCCAACATGCAGTTCTAACCAGTTTCAAGAATTAACATAAGGTTTTTCTTTGAGTTTGTTAGCATGTCAAATTTTCATGAGATCAAGTTAGCGTTGCAAGTTTTCATGTCAATAGTTCACATCTATCATAGGGTTCTCGCCTTTAGGATGTGATGAGTAAGTCGTTCTTCTCACGGGGGCTTACCGTGATTGACGCTAACCCACCGCACGCGGGTGGTGCTCTTGAAGAGAGGACCCTTTCATACGCCTAGTGGCCGCTCAACCCTAACCCCACCCCAATTTTATGCTGGAACACGAGCCAGCCTAGTCGACTCACACGACATCACGAATTCACGATTCCGCCTTCAAGGCGCACGATTTTCACGATGTCTCAACTTGTTAAACATTTCAAGTCTTGCAGAAATTTAATGTTATCAGCATTAATTTGTTATTACAACATTTTCAATAAGCAGGAGTGGGTTGAACAATTTAAACAGCAACTTAAAATGATCTTGAACATGGGTTTTCGTTGAACCTGCTACATAAACTAATTTTCTTTCTTATTGTTTAAAATTTAAATATATCGTGTGATATACCGTTGGATCACAAATTTCGTCCAGATCGTCATGGCATCATTTTCATGCATCATTTCATGTCTAGTTTTCAAGTTAAACAGCAATAAGCAGAAACGACATAAAAGTCCTGAAACTTCAAAAATTCATATCTAATTGTACACTTGCTTATTTTTGGCGTTCTTGGTGTCGTCAGAAACATCTCAACAGGCACTACGCTATGGTGATGACGGTTCGCTGGTTTGACAGAACGTAAAATCAGATTAAGCGTTTTTCGATCATAACAGCTTTATACAGAGCTCCTACGACGTCTAATCATCCGTTTTATTAGGTTATCTACATTACGGTGTGGGTTATAAGTTGTTTAAGGGTAGATCTACTAACCGGAAGTGCAGCAAAGGATCGGAACACAACGATGGGTAGCAGCGACGCGTACGGCTCCGAAACAGTGATGTTGAGCCTCGGATGGAGGGCGAGGGCTGCGGCGTCGGGTCCGTGCGGCTGTCAGCGAGGCCCGGGGAGTGTTCCCGTCATTTTTGGACGTGGCAGCGACGAGGAGGAGTCTCGTGCGGCTGTCTTGGGCCGTGTAGGCAGCTAGGGGCTCCGGCGTTGGTTGCAGCATGAGGAAGGAGATCCGGCGGTCTGTAGTGGCTTGGGGGGCCACGCAACGTTGTTGGGCTGTCGTCACATGCAAGAGGGACTCCGTACGGTGTTTCGACGATCAGCAGCATCTAGGGGGCTCCGGCGTCGATGTGCGTGAGCTGCCGCGCTCTTGGGCGAGGGAGAGCAGCTCGCGAGTTGCCTGGGCGTGGGAATGAGAAGGAGACGCCGGCGTTTGGGTAATTGCATGGGCTGCATCGTGTTTGCCATCGATCTGGCCACCGGAGGGTGGAGTTCTGGGCGCGGGGGTGTGTTGTGCGGCGTTGGTTGTTGCTGTGGAGAAGAAGAGGGGCCGCGGGTTTCTCTGTCGCGTGGAGCAACGGAAGATAGGGGCGGCGGGGGTTTGTGTTGATGGCGAGAAGAAGAGAGGGTAGGGGCTTAGGGCGGCTGGCTTTTGTATGGAGAAGAATAAAGAAATTCCCTAGGTTAAACTATATAGGAAAAGTGTAGGGAGCAGCACGTAAGAGGGATGTGCTTTATTATTAGCTTAGGTTAGCTGAAGGTACCAAAAGCCTAGGGTCTTTGTTTATAGAAATAATGTAGGGGAGCTGTACTAGGGTTTGTTTCATGTATAGGTTGGCTTGTGTAGGGCTCCTCTAGGGTTAATAATAGCCTAGGGTTATTTTATAATAAGGATAGAAGTGTTTCTCTTCTAGGGGTGCACGTGAGGATGTCATTGCAAATGGCAGCATGTGAGAAAGCTAGGGTCTCCTTTAGGTTTCTCAAGTTTCTAATAATAATTAGCTAGGTGTGCGTTTTACAGAAGTATCAGAGTGGGGTAGGGGTTAAGGCTAAGTTATAATAGGAAACTATTTGAAATATAATTTTAGGATTTGAAATATTATTAATGGGATTCTAATTAATGGGTTATAATAGGGAATAATAGCTAATCAATAGGTTTAAATGGGCTCAAACATGTCAAGTTTTCATTTGACTTTTAAGAATTTGAAAATCAAATCTTTGAATTTTTGAATTCTAAATCAGAATTTAAAACAAAATTTTAAGATAAACATTTTTTCAAAATAATTTTTTAGAGGGGATATTAATAATGATAACAGTAAGTGTGACGGACAGAAAAGGATACGGGTACGGAAACGTGTATGGGTACGGGGACAGTGACGCCTAACTACGGATACAGAGAAAGATTTTCGAGAGAAATACAGATAATATTAATGGTGAAAAAAACTGGTCGTTACAATTTCAAAAACTTTTTTAATATCTCTTAAATCATTTTCAAAAAGATATTGAGAGCTTTTTCTAGTCGTTTTATATTTCCGTAGTGAAACTCCACTACACCCTGGAGTTAACTACTTGATTGACTAGCCGTGTTTCAGAAGAAACTCCTCTGGGAGTCGACTACCAAAGGTAGGGAGTCGACTACCAGCTGAGAATCAAATTCTCATGAAACACACTGGGAGTCGACTACCACTCCTATGGAGTCGACTACCAGCTGTCGAAGTTTGACGTTTTGACTTGATTTTTGACATATCTTTAATTGATTTTCTCCCATGATTTTCGGGGCAAAAGTCAAAGGAATTTGAAATTTAAATTCTCAGATTTCTCCTATAAATAGAGGACCATTTACATTGAGAAATCACAACAACTATTGAAATCAAATTCTCTTGTGCAAAACACTCTAAAATTCTCAGCTCTCATTCTCTCTTAGCCAAATCTGTTTTTACTCTTGATCTTGCAATTTCTTTTGATATTATTTTCTGAAGATCATAATTTTATTTGGATATCTGTTTTTCAAATCCATATTGTTTATTCTCGAATTTTTATTTAAAGGATTTTTTGAAAAACGTTTGATCTAGATCACAAAGACTTTATTCGTATCTTTGTGTGATCTAGAATCGTATTTTATAAAGCCACTATACACGTAATTGTCTATTACTATTGGCTATAGAATTTGGGTGTAAGTCCAATCTCCACCAATCTATTGTGGTGAATTGGATAGTAATTTTATTTTGTGATTACCCTTTGGTGTAAGGGTGTTGTTGTTGGAAACCCTAGACAAGTCTAGGTGTTGCTGTTGGAAATCCTGGTAAGACTAGGTTGTTGAAAATTCTAATAAGTGAAGTTAGGTGCTTGTATTTACCAAGGCAGATAGTGGAAATCACGTACCGGATTGGTCGGGGAATGGACGTACCCAAGTTGTGGGGAACCAGGATAAAAATCCTTTGTCTGCGTTTGCTTATATGTGACTGTTTATCTTTGCAAGTCTTTCTTATTTAACTTATAATTATTCTTTGCTTAACATTCTTATAACTCTCTTATAATATACTGCAAAGATCAATTTTATATTTATACTTCTATGCAAATCTTATATATCTTCATTAAGTGTCTATTTCTCCGAACTGTGCTTAATTTCCCTCTGGGAGTCGACTACTGTTCATAGGGAGTCGACTACCAGAAGACTTTCATCTCTGATTTGTTTCGAAGATTTATTGAGTTGATTAAGAACCAATCGTAGATCACTCTACTTGGTTTCTTAGGCAAAATTAGAAGGTTTTGTTTTGTGTTTATTGATTAAGAAGGAAAAAGTTTTATCTTTATACAACACTATTCAACCCCCCTTCTAGTGTTGTTTACCATCCACAGGATCCAACAAGATCTTTAATGGTGGAGGAACTTGTTCTAGCAGCTCCTTGTGCTCTTTGGCAAGTAATCTTCCTCCACTAGCTAAATTGGACCACATCAACACAACCCCCGGCATCTCTTTAAATTGTTTATTTGTGTCCTACAAGAGATGAGTTATGTCAGTTCAATTTAGTCTAAAATTATTCTCAATAAATACAATCCAAATATACTCATCAAAATACGTAAAATAAACTAAAGCATATTGATGACTACTCCCTGAAAAAATTGCACTACTCTCGGTATGATGTTCAGCCATGGGGGAGAAGAATGAATGATTTTGAGAAAAAAACTGGGGAAAGAATGGCTCAGGCTCCATATTGATAATCTCTAAACTCATGTCCCAAGTTGTATCCTCCTTCTGTTCATAGAAAATTGATTGTTCGTCTCTCCTTCTTTGTACACAATTCCTGTCATTCTAATAATTTGATGTGTGCTTTCAACGTGACATGGCTATCGGTATGCCTGCAATAAAAGATGAACCCATATTAGATACTTGAAATTGAATTTCAAAAGGATTACTTTCTTCTAAGAAAGTAATCATCAAAGTAAGATTTTCAATTATTTGTTGAATTTGATGGCTCCGAGTATGGAAATTTTGCTGAAATTCTTGGGATTTAGCTTCTTGTGTTTGAATAAGCAGTTGTATATCCTCTTTCAAAGGGTAGCAATGGTACGTCTATGATTTTCTCTCCTTGATCAAGACATGATCCAATGTCATCGCAAGAAGTCTCTGTTAGCTCACTTTCTGTAGTCTCATTAAGGATTTGATCATTCAATCGTAGGGACTCCATGTATTCCTAAGTTCTGCTGGTGTCATGGCTCACAAAATTTCATGCAGGTTTGGTTGTACTCCATCGTAGAAAGACTCCATAAGCTCTTTCTTTGTGTACCCATGTTTTGTTAGACCAGTACTAGATCTATGAACCTCCTCCAGGTCCGATCGAAGGTTTCACAATATCTTTGATTGAAGCAAACGATCTTAGCCTTCTGCATTCTATGCTTGTGCTCAATAGCGTACTCTGCATCATACCAAAAGTCGGTGCCATAGAATTCCATATATTTATTTTTTTGAATAAAAACAAAAACAAAAACAAAAACAACCTAATAAAAGTCCTAAGCTATAAAATGGAAGGATCTCACCAAATATTCCTCTATACAAACTGAACTTATGGATCACAAATACTGTTGTCCCTGGCAACGGTGCCAAAAACTTGACTCGTCTCAAAATATGTGAGCGCTACTTCCAAGTGTGGGAGATCGAACAATTAATACTCATAGTGAGTCCACGTATTGTATCTACGGGACAACTGACGTGCAAAACCACAAATTTCAGTTTATAAAGAGTGCTAAATGATAAGAAACAACCACATTTCAATGGTGAACTAATGGTGATGATAGTTTTAAATAATAAAAATGATCATAGAATAATTACAGGGAAGTCGATACTAGGGTACCAATATGGAGAAGATGTGTTGGTTGTGATTTTGTTAGGGGCTTTGCAATCAATGGTTATTAATGTCTTGGTTAATCAATTGGTTCATAACATTCGCAATCTAGATTCATATATGAGCCTCGTGGATCATAGCCCTCACGGCTCCCTCCGGATTTGCACATATAAATGTATCCTCGCGGTACATCTTCCTCTCAGAATCCTTACGGTATGTGTGTGAATCAAGATCTAAAACATCAGAAATAATTGCTTAACCTAAATAGCATTATGTTTCACCCCACAAGGGTATGAAAACATCGGAAGATTTAATGATAATGAACATGAAATAACGCCATATGTAATCAAGTAAATTATTAGTTTCATAAAGAATTTAAGCTCATGTGCCTGCAAGGGTCACAGTAAAGTTCACAAGGATCATACCACGAATAAGTCCACAAAGATCATATTTGATCAAAGTACACAAATTACGATAATACTTGAATAATACGTATAGAAACTGATAAAATATTTGATATAACATGCAAAATAGGATGTAAAACATCAAAACTATAGATTACATAGTCCTACCTACATCAAAACCAATACATAAGAGTTTTAGTCAAGCATGGAGAGAAAAAAATCAGTATTCATTGCAAAATACATCATCAATACTTAAAATACAAGGCAAATACTCAAAATAAAAGCGAAAAGTTAGGGAATTTACTACCAAATCTCTCCTCTTGGACCCCAAATCTCCTTGAAATCTTTGTCTTTGCCAGGCCCCAAAAATACGCAGGAATACACAGGGTAGGCATCAAAATACGCTCAAAAATTTGGGAATATGGCTCAGAATACGGCCGAAAGTTCCCAAAATACGCTGTATTTAATCCCTTAAATAGCGGCGGAGCGGATGCGAAAAAATCGCTCAAACCTGCTTAAACCCACAATCTGTGAGCGGCTCAATTTATGGCCGTTGATCAAAGGCGTGATCTGTCTCTAGCATGCAACGTGTCCTTGCGAATTCTGCATTCACCTGCTTCCTTACTGAATCCAAGTTTGCATCGGCCTTAAATCGGGACAGTCGGATCAACATCCGACGATCCACAGTTGGCTGCATCGCCCGCTTGAAATGGACGTTGGATAGGAGCGAGAAGACACTCGATTGCTGCCACGTGGAATGTCGGATCCGCTTCGTTCTCTAGAACTCAACTCTGATGCAGAGTTGTCTTGGACCGTCAGATCGTCATCCTACAGCAGAAATTTAGCCGCGTCGTAGCGCATTGCTGCCGTTCGATATGAGCGGGGAGTCATCAGATTCTGCCATGCGTCGAAGTCGCGAGTGGGGCATCGTATACGGGCTGCGTCGTATTTATTCATTTAAATTTAAAATGTATTCTGCATTTAAAAATCCATAGAAATTAGTACAGATCTCAGAAAATTTTAATAAATAGCTGTTGGAATCTTAAAATCGAGATCTCCACTTGAAAAATATGAGAATGCAGAAATACTCGGTAAACTGAAGTTTTGTGTTTAGAATATGAGATTCTTCTAATAATAATTGATATTCTTAATACGCTTATGTTAGAAGCCAAATACGCATCATATAGGCACAAAATAACACAAAATAGGGGCTAAATATGCAATATTTACCCTAAATCAAACATGCATCTTTGTTTAAGATGTATTGGTTTGTTCTTAAAGAAGGAAAAAAATGAATTACTCTCAATAATGGTTTACTGCCCCAACCATCTTCACTCATAATGATATATTTGAAACAATTTTCATCAAATCTTTCTCTTATAAAGGAAAACAATAATGGGTGATAAGAACAAACATAAAGGGTGTGTTTGGTTAGTGGGAAAAGGAAAGAAAGAAAAATGAAATGAAAAGGAAAAAGAAAAAGAAAGAAAAGGAAAATGAAATGAGATTATTTCTCATGTTTGGTTACCAATGAAAATTGGGAAGAAAGTTGAATGGAAAATATAGAAATTGGGAAGAAAGTCGAATTTTTTTTTGGAAAATGCATGAATTATTCATGATTTTTTGATACAAACTTAAGAATAATTCGTGGATTCATTAAAAATAACAACTAATTATGTTTGCTAAAAAATATAAATACATGAAAGTGTGAGAAATTAGTTTACATCTCTTTTCCCTCATTTTCCTTGGGTCAAAAAGAGGAAAATCTCAAAGAAAAGTTTTAATAAAAATTTTCATTTGTTTTCTTTCATTTTCATTTTCCTTTGTTTTTTCTTTCCAACCAAACAATGGAAATACTTTTCCTTCTAACTTTCTTTCCTTTTCTTTCATTTTCCCACTAACCAAACACACCCAAAAGCAAGAGAATGACCATCATCATTTCTACAGTGGTAAGTGTTGTTTTTGCAATCTCAATTTCCTTCTTATTTTTTTCTCTAGAACATTCTTCTGGTTATGTTTTGGCATCACAGGCGCTATGTAATTTCCATTGTATTGACTCATGTGAAGTATTTGCATCATATGTTTGGGAAAATTAGCACAACTCCAAAACTTATTTTGCTTGTTCTTCCCATTCTTTGCAGGTCTTGTGGGTTGTCTATTGTCCACGCCAACGCTCTTTAACTGTCATAATGTGTATCTTCATGTTTTTGGAAATGTAATTTGGAAGATGTTGATTTATTTTGCAACTTTTATTTATCAGAAACATCTTGTAACTGTTGGATCCTAAGGATGATAAGTAGAACGCTAGATAGGAGATGAATAGAATTTTATAATTCTATTCAAGAATTATAAATAAATTATCACTTTACATCTTAATCAACAAATATTACTTGCAAACAATTATATAAGAAGTGGAAAATAACACGAGTAGCAAGTAAAGAAATGCACCAGAGAAAAAACTAATCACAAATACAACCATTTATACTGGTTCGGTCTCCTTGACCTACGTCTAGTCTCCAAGCACCCCCTTCATATTTCTATTATCCTCTTGCTAAACCATATGTCAAAGTACAACCCTTAACACCACATTAGTGTCAAGTTAAACAAACCTTGGGAGAAAAACTTGCCCTTTTCTCAAACAAACCTTGAGAGAAAATCTTGCCTTTCTCTCAAACAAACCTTAAGAGAACTTTACATTTTCAAGAGATTAAGCACAAAGTTCAATAGCCTTGGATATGAAGCACTTGTGAGTGATGTGGCTATGGGATGGGATTTCTATTCTAAAGATTTAGAATTGAAATAATAGAAATCTATGGCTTTGCTATTGGCTCCAAAAAGATCAAGAACAATAAGGGGGTATTTTGGCCAATATTGACTCAAAATTGATAAAACTTTTTCCAAAACTTGTTACCAAATATTATGAGGTTTAACCTATTTATTGGCATGAAAATACAACAAAAGGAATGCCAAAATACCTGTTGCTAGAAAACGGTTAGTTTCACAAAATCAACTTATCCTAACCTCATTAGTCAAACAGTGAAGGTTCATTAGTCGACTAATGCTGCACTGTTAGTCGCCTAATGAAACAACATTGGTCGATCACCCTGAGGTGTCAAAATTTCTATCTTTTTTTAGTCGAATAGGGGTTCTACATTGGTTGACTAATATTGATAAAATGCACAGTTTGAGTAGAAACATAGGGGTTTTGATATGGGTAAAAATCCAACTAATTCTAATTTATTTCCTAATATTTCTTTTGTGTGTGTGGTCCATCTTCAAGGCTTTAACATGACATCTATGACAAGAAATATAAAATACATCTTTTACATATATCTTCTTGATATCTTCATTGATGTAGACTATATACCTCATTTCCTTGTAATAGAAAGCTTCATTGCATCTTTCATTGCCTTGAAACACGATCACTTAGTCTTGTTCATCATCTAATATCTACGGTTATAAAGTTCGAAAAGGATATATGTTTGCTCATCATCAAAACTCATATTTGGGTGACTCAATATCCAACATTCTCTCCCTTTTGGATGATGACAAACATATAATACATAATATAAATAAAATATACTTACTCTTCCTGTAAAGATGCATGCTAGTCAAATAATCAATAAATAACCCCCCTGCATCAATGCAATATCATGAATAATATACTACATATCATATGTACTATATCATGTATCAAAAGTATCAGTATATCATAATACCACTCTCAATGAATCAGTTATCATCTATTTTGCAAGTTTATTGATTTTCTATGTACTTTACTTCATTTTACTTTATATTTTTGTACTTACTCCATGTTTTTCCAAGTTTTCTTATGTTTATGTATTTTCTCACCCTTTGTCATCAACAAAAAAGAAGGGAATGACTAAATACATTATAAAATTTTGTGAATAAGTGTAATCATTATACAATTTATTCTCACTAACTTCCTAAATCCTCTTCTTAGTTTAACATAGGTATCCAATTTTAAAGCTTTAGTGAGAATGTCATGTATTTAATGTTTAGTTGGTATTAATTTTAATTTTATGTCACCCTCCGTTGAATGATCATCTAAGAGGCGATGACGATTATCTATATGTTTTATCCTAGAGTGGTGCATAGGAATTTTAGATACATTATGGCACTAGTTTTGTTACAATATATAAGTGAAGTGAGACATTTAATTCCATAATCAGCTTGTGTTTCACTCATCCATAGGACTTGAGCACAAGCTAAATCAGCAACAATATATTCTGCTTCAATTGTTGATAGTAATACTGAATTTTTCTTGTTGCTAAAGAAAGATTATAGGGAATATCCTAAGTGTTGGATCTGGATCTAAGCCTAGAGGGGGGTGAATAGGCTATTAAAAAATCTCGTGTAACCCATGAGCAATCACACGCAGTTATAGCAGATTCAGAGTAAATAAAAAGCAATCACAGATGCACATCAGATTTACCCTTGTTCGGGCAAATATTATATTAATAGTGTACAAGGCAGAACCGTAATAGCTAGATAACTAATGTCTCTACACTCACAAGGCTCAGTACCCCACTCACTGTGTTCAATACTATCAATCCTAATATATGCTCTCACTTGACGACACCCGTCAAGTTCCTCTTGTCTAGACCGCCACTAGACAAGACCCCAAAATGTCACAGATAAAGTAGTAAAGTTTCCCCTACGGAGATCAAATAATACTACACAAAAATAATAGTAATAGTTAAGAAATCTCAGTTTTGTGTAGCCGTCGTCGTCTCCGTCAATCAGCACGGCCAGCTCTCATCTGGCAAGATGTAGATGTCACGTCTCGTCTCCTCGCAACTCAAGATGCGGCTTTGGCTTGTATGTTGCGCACACCCTTGATAATGACTACTTGAGGTACTTGGCTTGTATGGGGAGTTGATGAACTTGCGGCCCTTGTAGACTCCCTTGATGATGATTTCTTGAAGATACTATGTTGATGCACTTGGATGCATGTGCAAGCTTGCTGAAGTTTCGGCTTGCAGCATTGCGTGCGCAGTGGTTCTTTGGTGCAACAGCAGTGTGCGCGCAGTGGCCCTTTGGTGCAGCAGCAGTGCGCGTGCAGTGGCCCTTTGGTGCAACAGCAGTGCATGTGCAGCTGCTCTGTCCTCCATGGTTCTTCAACTAGTAGCACTAGGGTTCTTCAAGTAGGGTTGTCTCAAGATGATGAGTACTTGAAGATTGCGCAATGTGGCATGCGAGCTTGCAGCACCTTGGTTTGTATTTGCAACTTGCGGCACTTTGAGATGGATTCGTAACTTGCGGCTCTTTGAGATGGAAGGTTGCGGCATGGGTCTTTGCACAAGGTAACGAGGGAGTTGCTTGGAGCTTTGATGGCTTTGCCCCATGGTAGGGATGATGCAAGCTTGGGATATTGGCAATGATGACTTGAGGAGCTTGCAACTTGTAGATGATAGGCAATGGATGCTAGGTTAGGGTTTTGGCCGAACTATCTCCTCCTTCTTCTTGGTGTATGCCGCAATATCTCCTCCTTCTTCTTTGTTATGGCAGCACTCCCCTTTGTTATGGCCGCAACTTGATGGCTAGGTTTTGGTGTTGGCTGCATGTTTCTTCCCATTTGGATGCTTGTTTTATATAGGAAAGGGTGATGGAGAAGTTGCGACTTTGGGGGAATCCTAATGGAGATAGGAATATGAGATTTGGAGGGATTTAAATAGGATTTAATAGGGACTTGTTTTGATCTCATTGCAAAACAAATAGGATTAGGAATTTGAATGGGATTTGATTTGTAATGCTAATAGGATTAGGATTTGAATCAATCTCTAATTGATTTGAATTAATCGAAAGGAGATTTGAAAGAGATACTCCATATCCCTCCATCTTTGACCAAGTCTAAGTTGCTATATGAATAGCAATTTCTCCATCTTCCAATTTTCTATGTGAATAGCAATTCCTCCATCAATTTCCTTAGTCATCACTTTGAAGATTTACAAGCGTGCTACTCCTGCAAACACTTAGCACACACATTAGAACGTTCACACACATTTGTTATCATTAAACACGAAGTTAGCAATCGTTGTATCCAACATATGTTGTATCCAACAATCTCCTCCTTTTGATGATGATAAACTCTTATAAGATTTGCTCTAACGTTCCAAATAATACATCGTGACATGTGTGTGTAAAGTGTGATAATGGGAGGATGTATGCAATAATATAACACTTGATGTACAAGCATACACGCATGCAATGATGCAATGATAATGCGATACAAATAAGCATGGCATGCTCCCTCTATTTTCGTGCTCCCCCTTGAACACATATTCACATATTCAATAATTCATTAATTCTCCCCCTTAAACCAATATTCAGATATGCACATATAAGCATTAATGCATAATGCACAAAATCTTCAATATTTTCTCCCCCTTTTGTTATCATCAAAAGTGTATAAACGAAGTCTAGTTCATGTCACATGCAAAAATAAAGTATTACGAATTACAACTAGCACTTGCATGGCATTTTCCTTAAACTAAGCACTTCAAATTCAATGAAAAGTGTAACGTAGACTTCTACACCATCGTGTAAGTGTGATGATTAAATAATTGAAGCATAAAGGGAGAAACTCTCAAATAAATCAATCAAAACCAATCCACATTTTCCAATAAACATGATATCACTAGGATTGATGAGTTCATGGTACCACACCCCAAAAGCATAGCCTATAATGACTCTTAGATGTGGAGGTGGTATTGCTTGACGAGTATAACACCAACGCTAAAGATTACCCATAAAGCATATGTTGGATAATTATGGGTAGTATACTTGTCATGAATTGTATCCATTTTACATATGGAGCAATATTCATTCTTTTTCATTTTTCTTGTTTCATATTCAATTCTTTTGTGCTCAATTTTTATCCATTACAAATACACATCATATCCTTAGATTTATTCGTTACTTTCAACCTACATTCACTTTCCAACATTTCATAAAAGAATCTCCATTTGTGTAACAATATTCAATACTAGTGGAAGTGAAGGTGTAGGTGTAGAAATCAAGTTATTCAATTCATTAAACATGTCATGGCTACTTAGGAATTCTAACATGCACAGTAGCTATAACAATAATACAATGATTTCTACAAGAATATGAATAACATTTAATAATACGACTTGAATGAAACAAAGAGAAAAGATATTCATTACGCACCATTTTTTGCTTTTAATATTTTTTAAATATTTTTATTTATATATATAATGAATGAAGCAAACTAGAATCAAGCAAACTAGCACACAAATAAAAAATAATTCAAGCTTGCAAAAGAAAAAAAATGCCATGAAGGCATGCATTAAGTTCAAGGAAAAAACATACCTTCACGTCGTCGTTTTGCTAAGGAGCTATATAGTGAACACGTTCAATCCAAAAAATCCTCGCCAAATCTCCATCGTACATACACGGTAAATGCTATGTGTGACTTTGGAATCCAACAAAGTCCACTCATGTTAGTCATCAAAGATACTTGTTTGAATTTCATATTCGTGTTCCTAAACTTGCAATAATAAGATTTATGACCAACACTTTCACAAGTAAAGCACTTTGCATGCATATTTTTGATAATAGTAGGCACTTTGTGAATTTTCTTAAATTTTGGCTTTCAACATTTTTCAGACCAAATCCAAGTCTACGTCTATTATTGCCATATAATTGATTTTCAAGTATAGTATCAAACGAATGTTTACCAATTGGAAATTTCCTTCATGACAATTCTAGACTAGTTACTTTAGATTTCAATAAAGCATTTTCATTCACAATCAAAGTGTATTTACTTATATAAGCTTTCTTGTTTTCCTCTTCCTTTTTTTCAAATTCAACCATTTTTCTTTTAAGCTCGTTATTTATCATTAAGCTCTTTAATCACATAATCTTTTTCAGTTTCAAGCTTAATTTAATCTTGCTTAAGCATGCTAATATCATTCAATAAATAAGGACAAGAAAGACAATTGGCTTTTTCATGCAACCTAGAATTCTCTTTTACCAACAGAGCAATGGTAGAATCACATGCAACAATTTTTTCTTTTAGCTCCTTAATTTCTAATGACATGTGGTAGTCGTCTTGTTGAATTTTTTCATGGAATTTCTATAATCTTCTAGGGTGGATTCCAGCTCTACAATTTCCTCTTTCATGGCTTTAAGATAATTAGAAGTTCAGAATAACTACCAGATTTTACCTGATCATCTTTTGCCATGAAGCAGAGGGAGGAGTGTGTGCAATCCTTATTCTCGTCCTCGCTATCCATGTCTCACGTTCATACCACAACTTTTCCTTTCTTCTCCGCAACATTAGCTGTGTCTTGTGGGCAATCCTTTATAACATGTCCCTGCTTTTTACATTTAAAACATTTAACTTTATTAATAGCAGTCTGTTTAGAAAAATTTCTAGAAGGATTGTAGTGGTTAGAACGATTAAATCTTTTTTGCATGTCAGCTCTTCCTTGAGAAGTCTTGATGTATTTTCCGAAGCCTCTGACCATCAACGTTATCTCCTCCTCCTCATCGGCATCTTCACTAGCTTGAAGAGCTAATGGCTTTGGAGCTTTTTCATTCTCCTATGGTTTCTCTCTAGCCTCCATATTCTGCAAATCAAGCTAGTGAGACATTAAGTTGCCTATCAAGTCCTCCATTCTCATCTGGGATAGATCTTTCGCTTCATGGATGGCAGTGACTTTAGGCCTGAACGAGCTTGACAGCGCCCTTAAGATTTTCATTACCTGCTCAAGGCTAGAGTATGGCTTACCGAGGGAGCTAGACTTGTAGACGATGTTGGTGAACCTCGCAAATATCTTTGATATGGACTCTAATGGTATCATGCGAAAGCTCTTGTACTCTGTGCTCAGTAGTGAAAGTCTAGACTCCTTCACCTGTGATGTTCCCTCGTGCGTCACCTCCAGTATATGCCATATTTCCGACGCAGTTTGACAATGTGAGATACGATTAAATTAAGATTTATCAAGAGAGCATATACGAGCATTCATAGCTTTTCTATTTAAAGAATATAATCTCCAATCATTATCATCCCACTTGTCTTAAGGTTTAAGCATATCAATATTTTCAATTTTAATAATAGGTGGCTTTATAACCTTTTTCGATAATGTGCCAAACTTTATAGTCAAAAGATATCAAGTAGATTTTCATCCTAGATTTTCAATAAGCATAATCTACTCCATTAAATTTTGGGGATCATGATATAGACTAACCATCAGAAAAGGCACAATCAATAGAGTTATTCATGGTCAATCTAGCCTAGATCATATAACCTACTCTGATACCACTTGTTGGATCTGGATCTAAGCCTAGGGGATGAATATGCTATTAAAAAATCTCTTGCAACCCACGAGCAATGACACGCAGTTATATCAGATTCAGAGTAAATAAAAAGCAATCACAGATGCTCAGCAGATTTACCCTGGTTCGATCGATCACCACGACCTACGTCCAGCCCCCGAAAGCAAATATTATATTAATAGTGTACAAGGCACAACTGTAATAGCTAGATAACCAATGTCTCTGCACTCACCAGGCTCAGTACCCCACTTGTAGTGTTCAACACTATCAGTCCTAATATATGCTCTCACTTGACGACACCGTCAAGTTCCTCTTGTCTAGACCACCACTAGACAAGACCTCAAAATGTCACAGAAAAAGTTGTAAAGTTTTCCCTATGGAGATCAAACAATACTACACAGAAATAATAATAATAGTTTAGAAATCTTTGTTTTGTGTAACCGTCGTTGTCTCCTTCAATCAGCATGGCCAGCTCTCGTCTGGCAAGATGTATATGTCACGTCTCGTCTCCTCAGCAACTCAAGATGCGGCCTTGGCTTGTATGTTGCCCACTCCCTTGATAATGACTACTTGCTGTACTTAGCTTGTATGGGGAGTTGATGAACTTGTAGCCCTTATAGACTCCCTTGATGATGCTTGCTTGAAGATACTATGTTGCGGCACTTGGATGCATGTGCAAGCTTGCTGAAGTTGCGGCTTGCAGTAGTGCGCACGCAGTGGCTTTTTGGTGCAGTAGCAGTGCACGCACAGTGGCCCTTTGGTGTAGTAGCAGTGCGCGCACAAGGGAAGCTTGGTGCAACAGCTATGCATGCACAGCTGCTCTGTCCTCCTTGGTTCTTCAACTTGCAGCACTAGGGTTCTTCAAGTAGGGTTGTGGCAAGATGATGAGTACTTGAAGATTGCCCATTGTGGCATGCGAGCTTACGGCACCTTGGTTTGTATTTGCAACTTGCGGCACTTTGAGATGGATTTACAACTTGCGGCACTTTGAGATGGAGAGTTGCGGCTATGGGTCTTTGCGCAAGGTAATGCGGGAGTTGCTTGGAGCTTTGATGGCTTTGCCGAAAGATAGGGATGATGCAAGCTTGGGATATTGGCAATGGTGGCTTGAGGAGCTTGCAACTTGACGATGAGAGGCAATGGATGCTAGGTTAGGGTTTTGGTTGAACTATCTCATCCTTCTTCTTGGTGTATGCCACAATATCTCATCCTTCTTTGTTATGTCCGTACTCCCCTTTGTTATGGCTACAACTTGATGGCAAGGGTTTTGGTGTTGGCCGTATGTTTCTTCCCTTTTGGATGTTTGGTTTAAATAGGAAAGGGTGATGGAGAAGTTGCGGCTAGGGGGAAATCCTAATGGAGATAGGAATATGAGATTTGGAGGGATTTGAACAGGATTTAATAGGGATTTGGTTTGATCTCATTGCAATACAAATAGGATTAGGAATTTGAATGGGATTTGATTTGCAATGCTAATATGATTAGGATTTGAATCAATCTCTAATTGATTTGAATCAATCAAAAAGAGATTTGAAAGAGATACTCCATATCCCTCCATCTTTGACCAAGTCCAAGTTGCTATATGAATAGCAATTTCACCATCTTCCAATTTGCTATGTGAATAGCAATTCATCCATCAATTGACTTAGTCATCACTTTGAAGATTTACAAGCGTGCCACTCTTGGAAACACTTAGCACACACATTAGAACGTTCACATACATTTGTTATCATCAAACACAAAGTTGGCGATCATTGTATCCAACATACGTTGTATCAAACACTAAGAAATGACAAGTTCCACAATTACTTTTTCTAGCCGTTTTGCAACCAACAAAATCAACATCATTGTAGGATATAAGCCCAAAAGTGGTAGTATTCGGATAACATAAACTATAGTCTATTGTGGCTTTTAAATATCAAAGTATGTGCTTAACAGCTTTAAGGTGTGACTCTTTGAGAACTGCTTGATATAATGCACAAAGACACACATTAAACATTATATTCGACCTACTTAAGTATAACAAAGAGCCAATCATAACTGTTTGGTCAATGCTCTTACCAGTTGGATCTTTATTAAGGGATGTACATGTTGACACAGGAGTATTCTTCCTGCCAGAGTTCTCCATACCAAAGTGATTGAATAGCTACTTCGTGTATTAGCTTTGGTGGATGAATGTGCCTTCTTTGAGTTGATTGATATGACACCCAAGTAAAAAAATTGAGTTCAAACATGTGACTCATTTCAAATTCATCATGTATTAACTTAGTAAATTCTTATCAAAAAGACTGATTAGTACTTCAAATATAATATCATCTACATAAAATGGAATTAAGATTATATCAATTTATATTCTTTTTATAAATAGTATGGTGTCTACTTTTCCTTCTTCATAACCAGAAGATAAAAGAAAAGTTTCTATTATTTCATGTCAAGCTAGAGGTGCTTGTTTCAAGCCACATAGTGCCTTTTTGAGTATAAAAACATTATCGAGAAATTATTTATGTTCAAAACCTGGGGATTGTTCTACATATACTTCTTCTTTGATGAAACCATTTTAAAAAGAACTTTTTATGTCCATTTGAAAAATTTTAAATTCCATGTGACTATAAAAGCTAAAAGCATCCTAACAGAGTTTAGTTAATCTACATGACTATAAGTTTTATCGAAATCTTTACCTTCCTCCCAGTTGTATCCTTGAGTGACCAAACTTGCTTTGTTTCGAATTGCTTATCCAGATTCATCAATCTTGTTCTTCAATATCCACTTGGTTCATATGACTTGATTATCTTGAGGTCATGGCACAAGTTTCCAAACATCATTCCATGCAAATTGAATGAGTTTTTCTTGCATTTTAGTGATCCAAGAGCTATCTATATAAAGCTTCTTTAGCATTCTTGAGTTCAATGTTAGAGATAATTAATATATGATCTATTTATGACCTAGTTCCAACACCATCATCTATACCACCTAATTTGTGTGTATGTGTGGTGATTAGTGACTTCATTATAAACTTTAAATAATATATGTTTGAAAGTTTCAATGTTTTTACTAGCATCATCATTAAGTTTCAATTTATTAGTTTAGTCAGTTATATTTGTTAACGCTTCATTAATTTCAATAATATTTGAAGGTTTAGAAGGAGTTTCATTAAAGCTTACATGTATGTATTCTTCTATGGACAATGTTATTTTAATGAAAACTCTATGTGCCTTACTCCTAGAAGAATATCCTACAAATAGTCAATACTCATACATCATATTTTCAATCAAACTTGTCCAAATTGTCTTTTGTCTTTAAGATAAAACATTTGCATCCAAAAAATTTAAAGTAAGACACATTTGGAATTTTTTCATATTAAAGCTCATAACATGTTTTATGAAGATGTGATCTTATAAAAACTCTATTTTGTACATAACATGATGTTGCAACAACTTCCGCTCAAAGATACGTTGGAAGGTTGCTATCGCACAACATCCTTCATGCACATTTTTGTTGAGTTTTGTTTTTCCTCCCAACAACTCCATTTTGTATAGTAGCTTAAGGAAAATCAAAGTTGTTTATGATGCCATTTATGTTACAAATTTTTTCAGATAATTCATTTTCAAATTCTAATCCATGATTGGTTTTTATCAAAACGATTATGGATGAAAATATGTTTTTGAATTCTTTTACAAAAATTTAAAAACTCAAAAAGCTTCATTTTTACGTTTGAAGAACACTACCCATAAGAATCTAGAATAATCGTCCATTATGACAAATGCATTATTTCCATTTAATGATGCAACCATAGATCCATATAAAGTAATCTAAGGGTCTTTTTATAGAAATTGCATTTTTATGCTTAAATGAAGTCTTTTGCATTTTGCCATTGGCATGCATCGCACAAATGATCAATTTATAGGTTATTTAAGGGAGTCCTTTCATTATATCATTTTTTTGATATTTTAGATATAATTTTCAAATTAACATGTCCAAATTTTTTATGCCATAAAAGCGGGTCATTTATAAATGCAACTAAGCAGTGATTTATGTCAAAACATTTAATAAATAATGTGTAAATAATATATTTTTTCATTTTACCGGTTAATAAAATGTTTTTCATTATAATGTCATATACCTTACATGCATCCTTTTCAAAAAATAATTTATAACATATATCACATAGTTGGCCAATACTAATTAGTTAATGATTACGTCATTCAACTAATAGAACATTTTCTATTAGGGGTTTGGATACATTACCAACCGTTCCAATGCATATTGCTTACCCTTTGTTGTTGTCCCCAAAAGTAATGGTCCCTCTGCTCTTCTTTTGGAAAAAATGATAGCTTTTTAGGATTTTCGATCATGTGTTTGGAACAACCCATATCCAAGATCCATTTCTCCTTTCATGGAACCTCTTCTTTGTTTCCATGTGCCATAAAGCACATATTGGCCTTTTCTTTGATTTCTTTTTCATCGTTGGAGGAAGAATCTGAAACATCCCATGTCACCTTAAGACCCTTCTTCTTGAATCTATTCAGCTTGTCATTATTTATGGCCCTGGACTTGGATAAGGGACATGCCTTCTTGAAGTGCCATGTCTTGTTATACTTGAAGCAAAAAGGGGTTTCATTAGTTCACTTAAGTTTATTTGACTTGAACTTACCTTGCTTTAGAAATTTTCTAATTTTTTGGATCATTAGTGCAATTTTCTTGCTGTAACTTTTGGAGTTATCCATATCTGATGTGGTCTTGAAAGCTAGTGCTTTCTTCTTCCATGCCTCATCTTGTCTTTTCTCTTCGATTTGCACCTTATACGCCATCAAATTACCTATGAGGTCCTTCATGATAAGTTTAGAAAGGTTGTTGGCTTCTTCGATCATAGTTGGCTTCTTTTCTCATTCAGATGTGAGGGAATGAAGCATCTTTTAGACTAGCTTGGGTTGAGTGTATGTTTTACCAAGCAAAGCAAAGCAAGTTGGTAACAACTGTGAGCTTTGTGTATATGTTTGTAATCGATTTTCCTTTCTTCAGTTTAAAAAGCTCAAATTTGTGTACAAGAATGAAAAGATTTGATTCTTTAATGTGATTAGGACCGTCATGTGCTACCTCTAAAATATGCCATATTTGTTGTATGAAGGTAGCGGTTGAGATGCGGTTGAACTTGTTACTGTCCAACACACAAAATAGAGCAATCATCGCTTTTGTATCCAATGTTTCTTTGGCCTTCTACATATCGGTCCATTGTGTGTTTGGAGTTATTGGTTCGATGTAGGAAGATTCCACGATGTTCTAAATGTCGAAGCTTATGAACATCATGTAGATCATCATCCACCTCTTCAAATAACTGTACTTAGATCCAGTGAACATCAATGGACATGTACCTGATTATCCTTTGGGGAACTGAGATCTGCTTGTAGTTGATGCTATCCTTGTCCTTGCTCTGATGCCATAAATTGGATCTTATGGATGATAAGTAGAACACTAGAGGAAGATGAATAGTGTTTTATAGTTCTACTTAAGAATTCTAAATGAGTTACCACTTTAGATTTTTAATTAACAAATATTACTTGCAAACAAGTGTACAAGCAATAGAAAATAACACAAGTGACAAGTAAAGAAATGCAAACCAAAGAACAAACCAATCATAAACACAAACAAGTTATACTGGTTCGGTCTCCTTGACCTACGTCCAGTCTCCAATCACTTAACTGGAAATTTCCACTATTCTCTTGCTAAACCGCGAGACAAAGGACAACCCTTAACACCACAAACCAGTGTCAACTAACCTTCTCTTAAAAAAAACCTTGAGAGAAAAACTTGCCCTTCTCTCAAATAAACCATAAGAGAACTTTACATTTACAAGAGATTGAACATAAGATACTATAGCCTTGAAGATAAAGCACTTGTGAGTGATATGGCTATGTGATGGGATTTCTATTCTAGAGATTTGAGGAGAATAGATTTCTATCGCTTTACTATTGCGTCAAAAAGATGAAGAACAATAAGAAGGTATTTTGGCCAATATTGTAATTTTCTTTTTCTCAAAATAGATTAAACTTTTTCCAAACTTGTTATAAAAAATCCTGAAGTTTTTCCTATTTACATGCTTGAAAAAAACATCAAAAGGACTATCATAAATATCCTTAACTATGGCTAGAAAGTGGCTAGTTTTGCAAAGTAAACTTGGCCAATGGTGAACTCATTAAACTACAAGAAAATAAAATTTAAGGAAGGACTTAAAATGACGGAAACAAATTCTGTCGCTAAAGGTCAGATTTTAGATCATGGAAACAAATCCAATTACTAAAGGTATGACTTTCACTGATGGAAACAAACCTAGCATTAAAGGTCAGACTTTCAATGACGGAATCAAATCATATCACTAAAGGTAAGATTTTTGCTTACGGTACTTTAAACCATCAGCGAAAGTCACACCCCTTATCTGCCTTCTCCCCCAGATCTAGCATCATTTATATTTCCATTTATTTCAAAAACCGCTAGAATAATTTTCCTTTCATTAATTAATTAATTTTCCTTTAAAAACCCCATAAATTAATTTTACTTTCATTAATTAATTTTCAAAACACATCCTCAGAACACGCGCACCCATCTCCTACCTCTGACCCTTATTCTCTTTTGCAGAGTACTTGCATCCCCTTCCACCAGAAATCTCCTCCATGCATGAGCCCTACGCGGAATTCCCTTCCTTAGCTCCACCGACTGCCCCCTCCGACCACAAGCAGCCGCAACCCCCTCAGACCCAACATCCCTCCCCTGTCCCATTTCCTATAGCACGTACTGCACCAAGATCCCAACATGTAGCTTCCCCTTTGCCTCTCTACCGTGGCCTTGACCACACTCAAGCATCCCAATGCAACCCCTTCCCGTGTCGTCACATGCTCTGTCATGCAAAGTCCACAACCCTGAGCCCTCCATTTCTGTCGCATGACCCTTGAGCCCTTTGCTTTGATTGTATAGTCGAACATTAGACAAAATGTTGAACATGGCATAGTTTCAATAGTTTTTTTCGCCCAACTTCACAAACATAATAATAGCTTCTATATTGTAGCTCATATTACTGTATCTTTAAGGCAAAGGCAGGCACCAAGTCCAATGCTCGAGTACCCCGAAGGGGCAAGTATGTTGAGATGGACCCATGTTAGTTTACAGACAAAGAAACAACTTTTTGCTGACGGAAACTGTAAAGTTATGATGCTAGTAATCTAAACTATGTAGATCATGTAGTGAAAGATAGAAAATTCAAAATTTTCTAACTAGCAATCATACCAATGATCTTCTGCTAATCTAGGAATTATATTGCCAAATAATAAAACCATAATGGTCATACCTTTATGCTAGTATACTCAAGCAATACTCATATATCCTTAATCCCTTTCGGTGAAGACCAGAAGAGTCGCGTTCCTCCAAGAAATGCCTTTGATCTCCTTTCTCCAACCAGTGCTTTAGATGAATCACATGATGACGAATGCCTTCACAATTCATGAGCCCCCAAGAACTTGAACCACCATCCTTACTTTGCTAGAGTGAAGAAGACGGAGAACACAAACCTCATACTTTGTCTTAAGAGAGATTATTCAATTCATGTGTCTCAAGAGGGCTGGGGTAGCACCCCTTTATATAATAATAGGGGATAAACAAATCTGATTCAGATTGAGCGTTCGCATAGATTTCAACCTCATTCCTCAATGCAGAAAGAAGAATAGGCATCCTTAATGAGTTCTACAAATTAGATTAGGTTTAGAGTTGATTCCAAATCAATTCTCGCATCAAATCCATGTCCTACCATGTCAGCTTTAGTCGACTAGTCGACTAGTTACTGTAACTAGTGGATTAGTCAACTCTCTAGAAAACTTATAGTTTAACTAGTCGACTCGTGCCTAAGTATTATTTAACTACTGCATGCTGACTTGTTGTCTTCTTCATATCTGATCACAACTGCTCGTGATCTTAGCCCTAATATATCATATATACTTGTAATATCTCGTTTCTGTATATACGTGTATATATACATATTTTTGGGATGTATGGGTACGTATAAAATTTTTGGTATTCCCATAATTTTTCTTTAATTTTTGTGAAGTCAAAATAATTTTTAATAAATTTTAAACCATCTTTTGAATTTTATAAATGAAGTATATGGTAGGAAATACTTGTATATGAGTGATATGTGGTATAACTAATGGTATTTGTATTTTTCTTTTTATTTTTCATAAAAGAGAAAAACCTAATTATGTATGCATGTCGCATACCCCCTCCACTTAGCTAAATGTGACATGAGTCATCACTCATGTTAATTAGATTTTGGACACATAAGGGTGCACTTGTCACTCTCCCCTTCATTACCATTAAGAAAATGAAAAATGAAAGAAATAAAACAAAAAGGAAAAAAGAAAAACAAAAACAAAAGTTTTCATTCTCCCCACTCTCTCTCCTCCCCTTTGCTCCACCACTCCCACCACCTACTCCACCACTCTCCCCACTTCCACACCACAAGCTCCTCCCCATACACCTCTCAAGCATTTCTTTCAAAACAATCTTCTTCACAAGCTTCAAGTAAACCACGAAGTTCCTCATTCCACCAAGACCAAAATATTCACATACCTAAATATTTGAAGAAGTAGTTTGTAGAAGAGAGGGGGTTTGAAGAAGAAGGAGCTTAAGATCAACAAGGACTAAGAATGGCCAAAGACTATTAGGACTTGTTGAGGTATTAGTTTTAGGATTTGTGTTTAGTAGGAATTGAGTTGTGATGCAACATGATTCTGATTCTGATTTTCTGCTGAAATATCCTATGTTCATATGTGTATACTGCTCATTGTAGAATATAAAAATTCTGAAAAAATTATATTAGTGTAGCTCATGAAATTATACCCCATTTTCATATATAATTTGACATATGTTCAGTTCAAATATTAGAAAAAAGGGTTTTGTTTGCAGCATAGCAGATTTCAGCCTGTTTTGACACCCTGTATTAAATAGTGATAACGACCACAATACTTAATGAAATTTGATGATTTAGGATATTACGGAAATCAGAAATTCCTAATCTACAACTCTCGTGTTATACAACTTACCCAGATTTGATTGTAGCTATGATTAGTACATTGATTTAGTTGAGGCAGTTGATCTGTTATTCTGCAGAATTGCTATCTATTACTACATTAAGCACCATAAATCAAACACTTCATATTCGTTTTTGAAATTTGGTGTGTGTATGTAAAACTGTCTATCTACAACTTTGTATTTGCCACTAGCTTTAGATTCTAACTGCAATTTCATGAAAATAGCACTATTTGAAGACTGATTGCGATTTCCAGCACTTCAATAGATGTTATAGCCTTTTGATTTATGATGCCATGCTTATGTTAGCAAACTCACATATTCTATTCGATGTTAGCACGTTAGCTTAAGATATTCCTATGTTTCTATGTTAAATTCCTTGACTATGTTGGTTCATGTTAGTAATCACATTTAAGTCATAATTATGTCTATATATTAATATGCAAGCCAACATGTTCCATGTGCTACCATTACCTTATCCATGTGCTAATGTTAATATGTCCTTAGCATGTTAGCTTAACATGTTAACAATATTAATTTTGCTAACATTAATATGTTTCTATATTAAACTACTTCTATGTTTCTTGTTAGTCCATGTTAATATTAATGTTAGTTCATGTTAATATCAAAAGACATGTTAGTTCCATGCTAATGGCCATGTGTTATACTACATGTAATGTTCATGCTAATGTCCATACTAATGTTCATGCTAATGTCTTAGTGGTGGTAATATCTTCATATTAGACATGTCTATTATGCAATCTTATGTTATATGTGTTATTTGGACACATGTGAGGCTATAGTGAATTGTTGATGCGATGTTCGTGGTTAATCTCGACATCAGCATAATTATGAAAGAAATGAGAAAGTGTGAATGCGGTAATGGAGACCGCCAAAATGAAAGTAACGAGAAATTAATTCATAAACTAGGAGTGAGGCAGAGTGTTTAATGTCTGGAGTGCTCGATCCAATCTAAAAAGGGTGAGACTCTAGATACGGGTTTGGGGGAAACACGTGTTTTTAGGATTTAAGGAGCAGACATATGATAGATTTCTCACTCACTTGTCACTCCCGTGAGGGGGAGTTGACTAGAGTTAGAGATGCCGGTGGTGTACTCATGATGCACCATGCGGTAATTATTGGGTTTCTCTGTTTGTCCGATAAAATCGAGATTGTCTCACTCACGTACCTTGCCCTGTTCGGGTATGGAGTTACGAGAGGCCCCTCCAGTACCCGTGTCGCTTTTTGAGGTACCATCTTTCATCCAACCTGGGTGAAGTTCGGCTCCTTAGCGTCCTACGGTTTACTCGAGTTTCCAAATCATCACTAAACATCTAATTTTACCTGGTTTAATCTGAACTTTATGTTCCCTTGTTTCTTTTTTACTTCCATCACTAGTATGTTATTCTTATTTTAATTCTGTATTAGTTCTTTGGTTGTTGTGACACATGTAAATAGATGATTAGTTAGAAGGACCAGTTCTAAAACTGGATCCTACTAGCGATGTTAAGAGTTCCTACTAGAGAATGCATCGACGTGCCCCCTTTGTGGTTTGTAGGACCAAAGCAGCCTGTACGGGTTCGGACACCAGAGGTTGTTCCCAGTTCAGAGTTAGAGCCTGCTAGCGACTTCGCCCAGTTGGACTTTCCTGTTGTAGATTAGCGGGTGTGTTGTACTGTGAGCGGACCACTTTTTTGTACTTTTTGGGTTGTGGGTTTCTCTCCCCTTTTGTACCCCCTTATATAGATGATGTATGATGTACTCCTTGTAATGTAATAAAAGGATTAAATTTTTCTTTATACAGTGTGTTTCTCTATGTTGTTTTTGTGTTGAGTTGGAGCATCATTAATACTTCCCAGCACATGCGCAGTGGCCTGTAGAATCTTTCTGTTCTGAGCAGTATTTCTCTTCTCTCTTCTCGTCTTTGTTCTTCACACCCGTAGTTTCGGGAATCCCTGATATGGATTCGTACTTATCGGGTATCCTGGAGAACGGGTCGTGATAGGTGGTGTCCCATACAGGTCTTCGCACTGTGGCATGCGTAAGGATAGTGTGTAATGCTCTATAGGGGTAGTTGTGTCCTAAGGTGGGTAGGTAAGCAACTTTAGGATAAAGCCCTGGTATTAGAAAGCCAAGGTACATGACTTCCTGAGGGTAAGCATGTGTAGTCGTTTGTATATATACATATATACGTGGGTGGTTATGTGTTTGCATAGACATATAAGTATTGTATGTATATTGGCATGTATCCACGTATGAGTGTATCTATAACTATACCTGAACGTTAGATATGTTATAGATACTTGTATGACTACTTGTGTGTATCCTTATAATTCATAGTTTAAGTGTACGTATATGGACGAACTATGATGTGTATGTATAGTAATGTTGTTTGTATGGATTGAGGAGTAGATAGTATATGATGTGTAAATCTATTTGTAAGGCACACTATCTGTGTAATGAAGTACTGTTTGTCGTATATAAATATGTGCTAATATATGTTTTATCTACAGTAGAGTGTATATGGATGACTATATGATTGTATGTAGAGTTGTAAGTATAGATACTAAATTGATAATTTAAGGAGAGATATATATTTGTATATGGACATCTAATGGACGTCTCTTATATGAAGTACATGTGTGTATAAATATTGGTGTATAAATAAATTCATGATATATGTGTTGGTATATGGATGTTTGCGTGTAATTCTAGCTGGAGGTATACTTGGATGTATAAGAGTGTATGATGGTATACATAGAATAATTATATGTGTATGTATACTATAAATGTGGTTGTGTGAGTTGGTATAGTAAGATATGTATATATAGGTATAGCTACATTTGGATATGGATTATAAGTAGTGTGTGATACATATTGGCTTACTAAATAGTGTGTATAGATATACATAAGTGGGTATGACTAGTTATGCAATGTTGGTGTACTAATATGTATATATATATTGTTTGAAGATATGTGTATAATATGAAGATAGGGAAGTATGTGTATCATGTTAATAAGATTTATATGTACATGGATACGTCTTGTGTATACATGTGTGTGTATATATATTGTAGTGTGGTATTTCTTGTACTATAGTAAATATATAGTGTTGAATATACTGTATTGAATATATTCTGTGAAGTATAAATGAATAGTTGTCTACTTGTATATGTGTATACTTGTGTGGGTATATTGATGGATAAATATAGAACTACATATGTAAACATTGGATAAGGGTATATATGTATATATCTTTATATATAGAGTGAGTGTGTATTGGTATGTTGATATACATACATACATACATACATACATACATACATACATACATATATTGAAAGGTAAGTGTGAATGTATATAAATGTATAAACAAGGGAGCTACATCAGGGAATGCACCATCTAGTAGGGCAAACAAGGGAGAGGCTGGGAAGTAGTCACCTTGCACCAGGACAACCAGGCACAAGCCAAGAAAGGAGGAAAACTAAGAAAAGTGGGAGGCACACAAAAAGACGGCCTACGAGGTCACCCAGTTCTAAAAAACCGAGCGATCAACAAAATCAACCTCCTCAAGGTCACTGGCGACTATAGCATCAAAAACATCAGTGGAAATCCTAGCAAGCAGGACGTCCATAGTGGACTCCTTCGAGCGGAAAATGCAGGCGTTCCTTTCTCTCCAGATGTGCCAAACCGCAACGGAGAAGACCAACATGGTAAGCTTACCCCGGGTGGTGGTTTTCCCCTTGCTCCAAACTTCCGTCTAAGCAGATGAGCATCGACGGGAATGGAAATGGAGCAAGAGGGAAGACCAAGGCGAAGCTTGTGTTGGAAGCAACGATCTAGGATCTTTGGTTTGATGATGACAAACGGGTTGTTATATTTAACGTGTGTGCTTAGTATGTTTCAGGAAAGGCGAAACTATAACACTTTCAATATTTGGATCAATTGCTGATCATGTATCATCTTGGAAGAGTAGAATGGGTGTACACATAGCAAGGAGAGACCAAGTCATTGGACCAAGTCAAGATGGGCTCTCCTAGCCGAACACATACTTGCCAAGCCCATCTTGCCGCACCCTTTGTGCTAACCCTAACCCTAATTATCCCCCCTATAAAAAACACATCATCCCAAGGGCAAACGGCGCGACAATCACCAAAAGAGAGAGAGGCTACAAAATTGTGTAGCAATACAAGAAAACAAAATCCAAAAGCCTAAAAACCCTAAGAGCCTGTAAAAATTTCCAAAGCAAAAATAGCTTAGCCGCACCAAACATCAAAACACAAAAAGCCAAATCCTCTTCTCCAAAAAATTCACGCAAATAACCCTTCAATCATCAAAATAACTTCCAAGCCACATTGCACATTGTCTTTCCGCAAGCCAATCATCTTCAAGCCAAGATCCGTGAAGAAGCCACTGCTGATCAAGTCGGAGAAGCGCCTGCATACCCTAGCGACGAGAGGAGACATCGACAACAACACGAAGCTGTCGGAGAACACCTCAAGGAGAAGTCGTCATCAACATTGCAACCATCGACGTCGAGTCGGAGACATCTTCGTCGTCGTCGACCCATCACACTGGAGAGCCCTCGTCACCGCAAGTCGAGTCGCTGCTCTCATATGCTCAACGCCTCGAGTGCAACAAGTAGCCTTCAACGAAGGAGAGACATCGATCGAGAAGAACTTGAAGCCTTCGGCGCCGTTGTCGAGAGTCAGAGAAGTCGCCTCTGAAGCTTGCAAACGCCGCTGCCGTCATCGCACTCGCCTTCATCTGCCACCAAAGTTGTCGTCGGAGCCTCATCCTCGAGCCCTCACTACCGAAGAAGCTGCTATCGCTTGGAGATTGGCACCATCGAAGATCATGCCGCATGAAGAACTCGCCATCGCTTGAAGATCATCGTTGTCGTGATGCATGCAGTAGAGCTGGGGGCGCTACCAGAGAGCTCTTCGCCATAAGTTGACGCCGCCGTCGGAGAAGTCTGCCGCACGAAGTCGCTGCCATCACCGTGAAGATTCCGTCTGCATGCCCTAGGTTGCAAACGAAGAGATGTTCGGAGCTGACGTGGATAATCACGTGCAAACTAAGTCGAACGAAAAGCAAAATGAATTGCGGGCTGACGTAGCTTTGGAATTTAAGTGAATTACTGAGCGCACCGATCGTTAATAATTAAGATTGATCTGGAATTACTTAACGCCCAGACCAGTGTGCCATTTGACATCCAGGAGACGGATCGAGACACTGTTTGCGTCAGATTAGAGCTGACGACGTGCTGATTGACAGAGACGCCTACACAGACACGAACTGAGCATTTCTAAACCCTTTACTCCTTTTATTCGTGTATTAGTGTAACGTTCTCTGTAGGGAAAACTTTACCTATTTTGTGACTATTTTGGGCTTGTCTGGTTAGGGCTAGACAAGAGGGTCTTGACATGTTGTAGCAGTCAAGATACACATTTACTAGGTTGATAGAGTTCTACACTTTGTTGAGTGTGGTACAGTCTAGATGAGGAGTTGGAGCTAGGACCCCATTGTAGGTGTACGGAAGGAACTTATTATTGCTAGTATTTGCTTGGGGCTAGACGTAGGTTGTTGTCACGATCGAACCAGGGTAAATTTGTGCGTACTCTGTGATTGTCTCTTATTTACTTTGATTGTGCTTTTAACTGCGTGTGATTTCTCGTGGGTTGCATGAGAATATTTTATTAGCCTATTCACCCCCTCTAGGCTAGGATCCAGATCCAACAAGCAGTATCAGAGCAGGTTTTAGGATCTAGGCTAGGATTGACCTTGGGTCACATTGATAGTGCTTTTACTGAGGGTCAGTCTACTTCACGTCCCCTCTAGATTTAATGGAGTAGATTATGCTTATTGGAAAAATCGTATGAGAATTTACTTGATTTCTATTGATTATAAAGCTTGGCAAATTGTTGAAAAAGGCTATAAACCACCTGTCATTAAAATTGAAAATACTGAGATGTTTAAACCTGATGATAAATGGGATGATAATGATTGGAGGCTTTATTCTCTTAATTCTAAAGCTATGAATGCTCTCATTTGTTCATTAGATAAATCTGAATTCAATCGTATCTCACATTGTCTAACTGCACATGAAATATGGCATACATTGGAGGTGACGCACGAGGAAACATCACATGTGAAGGAGTCTAGACTTGCACTTCTTAGCACAGAGTACGAGGGATTTTGCATGCTACCATCAGAGACTATATCAGAGATGTTTGCAAGGTTCACCAACATCGTTTACAAGTCTAGCTCGCTCGGTAGGCCATATTCTAGCCTTGAACAGGTGAGAAAATTATTAAGAGCGCTGCCAAGCTCTTTCAGACCTAAAGTCACTGCCATCCAAGAAGCAAAGGATTTATTACAGATGAGGGTCGAGGACTTGATAGGTGATCTAATGTCTCACGAGCTTGAATTGCAAAATATTGAAGAAAGTGAGAAACCTGAGGAAAAGGAGAAAGCTTCAAAGCCACTTGATCTGAAAGCCAGCGAAGATGATGATGATGATGATGAGATGGCACTAATGGTTAGAAATTTCAGAAAGTTCGTCAGAACTCCTCAAGGAAGATCAGAAATGCATAGAAGGTTCATTCACTCTAACACTTTTAATTACGATAAAAATTCTTCTGAACAAGATTCTGCTAATAGAGTTGAATTCTTCAAATGCAGGAAAAAGGGACACTTCACGAAGCAATGCAGACAAGAGACTGCTCAGGTTGCTAAAGATAAAGGAAAAGCCAAGATGCTAACTTGGGACATGGACAGCTAAGCTAAGGATGAGGATGAAGAGGTGGTAGCCCACTCCGGTCTGTTTAATGGCAAACAACGATGAGGTAAATTCCTTTACTAAAGCTGAATTGTTAGATGTTTGTAAAAGAATACAAAATGAGATAAATGAGCTAGAACTCAAGTTGAATGACTATATGGATGCTAGCTTTAAATTACAAAAAGAAATCTGTGACATTTCTGATGAAGTGGACATTTTTAAAGAGAAACTTGCTGCATGTAACACTAAAATTGTGTCACTAGAAAAAGAAAAAGCTAATATGCCTGAAAAAGTTACTTGTCTTACTTGTCCTTCCTTATTGAATGATATTAGCATGCTTAAGCTAGATTTGATTAAGCTCGAAACTGAAAAAGAATATGTGATTAAAATCTTAATGATAAATTCTGCATGTTAAATAACGAACGTAAAAAGAAAATGGATGAATTTGAAAAGAAGGAAGATGAAAACAAGAGAGCTTTTATAAGTAAATGTACTTTGCTTGTGGATGAAAATAAATTGTTAAAATCTAAAGTTTCTAATTTTGAATTGGCCATTAAGAAATTCTCTAAGGGAAAACAATCATTGGATACCATTTTAGAGAATCAAGTATATGGCAATAACAGAAGAGGACTTGGATTTGGTTTGAAAAATGTTGAAAAACCCAAATTTAAGAAATTCCACAATGTGCCTTCTATCGTGAAAAATTTACATGCAAAGTACTTTACTTGTGATAGTGTAGGCCACACATCCTATTATTGTAAGTTTAGGAACACAAACATAAAGTTCAAACAAGTATGGGTTCCTAAATCTTTAATGGCCAACACTAGTGGACCTTGTTGAGTTTCAAGGTCACATTTAACACCTTTCATGTAGGCGTGATGGAGATTTGGCGAGGAGCAATGAATTGAAAGTGTTATTCTTTTAGCTCCTTAGTCAAATAGCGACGCAAAGGTATATTTATCTTCCCTCTTTGCATTCATTGCATACCTTTATAGTTTTTGCGTGTGCTTGACTTATTTTTCGTTTGTGTGCTTGCTTGTTTGGTTTTTAGGCTTGTTTTAGTTCTTTATAAAAGAAAAACAAAAAAAACTTAAAAAACCAAAAATAAAAAAAAATTGTGTTCTTATTGAATACCTCCTTATGAATCTCTATAAGCTGTATTATTGAATGTTCATTCATATCCCTTATAGAAATCAATTCATTATTGTTGTAGCCACATGGACATGTTGATATCTATTTTAGTAGCCATGACATGACTCAGGAATTATTAATATGATTTCTACACCTACCTGTGCACTTTCACGAATATTAGACCTTTAGCATTCTTGGAGATTCTTTTGAAGAATATTGGAAAGTGAATGTAGGTTGATTAAAATATGAAATTTTCTAAGGGATATGATGTGTATAGCCATGAATAAAAATTGAGCACAAAAGAATTGAAAAAAAATATTTTTGCTCCGTATGAAAAATGGATACACTTCATGGCTAATACACAACCCACGAGTATCCAACTTATGCTACATGAGTAATCATTAGTGTTGGTGTATATTACTCGTCAAGCAATGCCACCCCACATTTAAAAGTCCTTTTAGGCTATGTCTTGGTGTTTGATAACATGAACTCAACTTTGATGAGATGGGAAAAATCAATCCTAGTGATATTCATGAAAATTGGAAAATGTGGATTGATTTGGCTGATTTTCTGAAATTGAATCTCCCTTAGTACTTTATTGTCTATATCTTTACACTTACACAAATGTAGGGAAGTCTTGTTATGAAATTCTATCAGCTTGAAGTGCTTACTATGTAGAAAACTTATGCAATTGCACGCTATAATTAATAATGGTCTATTTTTGCACAGATATTTTTGTGACTTCATTAGCCCACTTTTGGTGATTACAAAGGGGGAGAAAGAAAAGGAAAGATTTGTATGAATATGATGCCCTCGAGGCCATTTATTCCTGTGTGAATAGCACAAACATCTTGTTCGAAATAACAGTAAGCTGTTTGGTAATAATTTATCTAAGTTATATTGTAATGTAGTTAACATTAGATATCAACTTAGGTAAAGTCCTGAGACTTTATGCAAGGTCAAACGGGTATCGAGATGAGTATATCGATCATGGAGAAACGTTTGACCGTCTGTAGCATAAGTCTAAAATGGTTCGTGGTCGTAGATGTTCCGAGACAAGGATATCGAAACATCGGATAGACCAGTGTGTCTTAGTC
This sequence comes from Scilla litardierei, assembly GCA_030789695.1. Classification (NCBI taxonomy): domain Eukaryota; kingdom Viridiplantae; phylum Streptophyta; class Magnoliopsida; order Asparagales; family Asparagaceae; genus Scilla; species Scilla litardierei. The sequence continues at coordinate 33,411,741 of CM061139.1, read as the reverse complement.
TTCACCGTTTAGCGGTGGCGATGATCTCATGATCGCTTGACTTGGCGAAGTCGAAGACGAGACACAGGTGCTCATTAGAATGAGTTCACTGAACGATCCACTAGAGTTATCATATGGTTATATTGACCAATCTGTCAGTGATAACTCTGAGTGATGATAGGATAGTTGGTCTTTTGACTTGAGGTCATTTTGACAAACCTGTGCGTGAACGGTGCCACTTATATCAACTGACCTAGCTTCGAGGCAAGGCCTGTCGAAAGGTCTTTTGAATGGGTGTCACTTGAAACGTACTAAGCGAGTAATGACCAAGAGAGGATTCGTCTCTCCCGGTCAATGGGAGTTAGTGTCGTAGAGTTAGTTCGGTCTTTAGTAAAAACTCTGCGCAGAGTATGTTGGAAGAAGTCCAACATTAGTTGACTAAAGATCGATAGAAACTAACCGGAGTCAAGTTATTGGGGTTGACAGTTTTGACCGTACCCTAGACTTGATCTGCACGACATAGTTAAGACGAAAAGACTATAACTACGGAATTCATCACGGAAACAGTCAGGGTGGTCCCGACAATACTCATGTCAATGAGTTAACCACATAATGATGATTCCTGAAGTAGGGACGGCAACCACTGCTCGTGGTCACTGCCGTATAGGGCTTCGAGCCCAACCTGTTGTAAGGGTCAGGCTGTAGGGTCTCACACAGAGTGAAACGCTTCGTCTAGTAATAGGTAGAAATTAGTTAGGGAGAATATTTTGCATTTTTGATGCAAGGGATGAAATGATTGCATTTGATGCAATATGATAATTTAAGCTTAGATAGGGACTATTTTGCATTTGATGCAAAAGCGATTAAATGTGTATTAAATTGTTTAATACAATATTTAATAATATAAACGTAAGGAAAAGTTCACGGGTTAGACGGGAATGTCCCGGTCTAGACCCAGGTTCGAACGGCGTCCAAATCGGACGCCAAACATAAAAGTTATGGCCAAAACAGTGTAAACCCCAAAGCCCATCAGCCCAACGGGGCTGATTAAATTAAAGGGCCCAGAAGCCCAAGGCCCGGCCAAATGGCCGGGCAATTCAATGACAGCCCGCGCGCCCACGTGGGCACTGGGCCCACGCGGGGCGCGTGCCCTGCACGCGCCCGCTGGGCGCGTGCAGGGCACGCGCCCCTGTAGGGCGCGCTGCGCGCGTTGAGGCGCGTGCGCTGCACGCGCCTCAAGGCACGGGCAGCGCACGGGCCTGGCGCAGTGGGCCCCGCACGCAGCCCTAGGGCTGCGTGCTGTGTGCTTCGTGTGACGGCTGCAGTTTTGCATTTTGGTGGCTTTGGGCTGATCTTTGGACACTCAATTGGAGGGTCAAACGAACTCCGATTGACAAACGGTTTTTTCCTATGCGTTCACCGTTGAACGCTCGTCATATTGATAGGTTGTATCAATCCTGAAGCTCAACGGTGAGTGAGTTAAAATTCACGGAAGTTTGCACTTTGTGAAGTGCAAACTAACTTGATTTTAAATTAACTCATTGTTTAGTCCCACATCGGATTTTGAGAAAAGGGGAGAGTCCGCCGCATATATAAATAGGGGTCTCCCCCCTTTCTCAAAACTCGTCCCAAGCTCTAGATCTGAGCGGCTCTCGTAAATGTTGGAGCACGCTCGGATCTAGGCTTAAATTAATATTTTCTCTTCTCCCTAAATTTCTTCCTTACTCCTGCGGGCTCTAGCAAAGCCACAAAGGAGTTCGGATTTTGGATCCGAAATCTTGGCGGAGGTTTCACTCGCGTGAAACTTTCTTCGGCGCGTGGTTGGCTCGGCAGCACGGGGATTGATCGCCTCGGGATGCGGAGCGGTTCGAGGAGCGGTTCGGGGAGCGGTTCAAGGAGCGGCTCGGCATGGGACGGGAGCGGCTCGGAAGACGGCGCGGAACATCTCGCCAGCTCCAGGGCTGTGATTCCGGGTATGTGGTTAAAGTATTTTATTAGCATTAGTTTAGTTTAATCGCAGTAGGCTAGATCCTTCTTGGGATGGTCAGACCCATCCCAAGTCGGCATAGATCTTGGCATAGGGTCTTGGACCTTAGGGCTGAGTTAAAAAATTGTTTTTAACTGCATGTTAATTAGTTAACATAAGTTTTTCTTCCGCTGCAAATGTTTTTTGTGTCTATGTTCCATCCGACTTAGGACGGGACTAGAGTTTTTGTGCCCTAAGCGACCGCCAATTCCCCTACAGTGGTATCAGAGCCTAGGTTTGCGTAGTCGATCTAGGTACTGCGATTTCATTAAAATTATTAATGCCTTTTAAATACTTTTAAATTTTTTTAAAGTTATTAGATAATTTTAAAAATGTTTTTGAAGTTCAAAATTCTATGTGATAAATTTTTTGAACATGAAAATTTTTAAAATGACGTTTTAAAATTTATGTGATAATTTTAAAACTAATTTTAAATATTTAAAAGTTTAAATTTATTTTGGATGCCTAAAATTTTTTTTATATGATAAATTTTTTAAGCATGGAAATTTTAAAATGGTGTTTTTAAATTTATGTGATAAATTTTAAAATTGATTTTAAGGCTTTAAATTTATGCGATAAGTTTAAAATATTTTAGATGTTTAAAAATTGTATATGATAAATTTTTGAACATGGAAGATTTTTAAAGTAATGTTTTAAATTTATAAGTTATTTTTAAAACTGATTTTAAAAGTCCAAAAAATTGTTTATGCGATAAACTTAGTTTATTTAATTGTTAAATAGATATACACTTTCATTTTATGTTGATAAAATTAGTGTAGCTTTATTTTAATGGCTTGTTAATCTTGTCCCTTATTTGATAACACAAGACAACCCTTTAGGTTAGCCATTAAAATTGATTAAAATTTATTACTTGAATTTTAATGACATGCTATGTTTTAATAAATCATTAACAACAATATTAAGACCTAATTCCTGATTAGGGTAGTCCTTTTAATGAATTTTCAATTCTAATTGTTATAATTAATTTTCATTAAAGGACTTCGCTTCTAGCGTTGTTAATAAAATTTATTAAAATCCCAATAACGATTAGGATAGCACGTGAACCTTATAGTTGATAAGGACTTAATAAAAGTTATTAAACAAATACTAAAATTTTGAATTTAAGGATTCAACTAGTTGATAGGATTAATTAGTTGTTAATAAAAGCTGTTTAGTCTATGGCATACATACAAAAATGACAAGCTTCATTCAATGGACCATGATCCAGTCAATGTGCTTGGCTAAGAGTTCTGGGTCAACCCTTGCTAGTCCAAGGGGTAGTGATCCTGGCATAGTCAATTCCCTGGCTGAGTTCCGCTGGACCGCAATGTCGCGAATCATGATTGTATGACACCCTGGACTATATCTAAGTCAAATACGTTAATGATTTTTTTCAAGATTAGCCGTAGCCCTCCTTGTTTTAGGGGTTAGGAACTATAAGGCCCGTGTTATAGTTGTTGAGATACACTCAAGTTGTGACATGGCAACCCTGTAGAAACCAACTCCTTAAATACATAAGATGAAATCTTGACTAACCCTAACCGTCGTCTCGTACCCCGAGCGCCGGCGTAAGTTAAGTCAACGATGTAGTCTGCCTAGATGTAGTCTAAGACCTGACCCAAACCGACGTGTCGTGCATACACCGAGCTGAGGGGCAAGTCAGGCTAGACATGAAAACAAGGGTCCGACTAGACTAGACATTGTGATTTGGATGAGCACACTCATGATCACGAATGGCTAGGGGCAAAAACCGATTAAGAGAGTCATATCCGATATGATCGATGAAGAGTCATCTTCCGATCGCAGAGTCAATCAACTTGTTGAGCTACACTCAAGGTTGTTTAGACTCAAGGTGATTGGAACTCTTACCCATTAATTTTTAATTCGATTAAATCGTGCGTTATTAAGCTTTAAAACGTTCGTAAAAATAGTGGGAGGATATAGATAGATAAAAGCCAATCTACCTATATTTAATATTGAACATATGCTAAAACTAGGGCAAGACTATGTTTACCGTAGGAATTAAAATATAATATTTTAATTAGTTAATTGGTCAAAAGTTGATTAATTGAATATCGAGTTAAATTCTAATTGATATAATTAAACTATATTCTCATTGACATTAAATGACCTTCTAAAAGACAGACTTAAGAAATATGATTTCATTAAGTTCTGGGTCCAACAAATAAATTAAAGCTACATGTCACTCGTCTCTATATGAGGCAGCTTGAACATATAGGACATTCAAAGTATGTTTCTCCCTACAACTTGTCGAGCTACCCTCAAGGTTGTATGGACGAACAATTTTGATCCGCAAAGTTCGAGAATTCGATTAAACCGTTTGAGTCGAATACGAGTGCATGAGCGATGCAAGACTATGTATCCCAACCGGATCTTGAGACAAGCAACTTCTTGAGCTACACTCAAGATTGCAAAGCTCAAGCGTTTGGATACATAAGTTGCTTACATAGCTATTTATTTATGTTGATATCTAAATGTGATTTAGAAAAGGAAGAAGGCACTCCGGAAAGTCAATCGAGTTAAATAGTTTAATTTATCATTAGTAAAGGCATAAGTAGGAGGAAATGAAAATGTGACATATTTTGATGTCACGATTTCAGAATAAATTGTTATACAAAAGACGTTTAACACATTTTGACGAATGTCGTCACATTGCTTCTGAAGTAATGTTTTGTGTTAAGTAATTTGTACATAACTATATATATATTAAATGTTAATATATAAATACACAAGATAGTAGCAAACTTATATGGTAAAATTAGACTAGGCCGTATCAAGAGATTAAGCTTCACAAGTCACATAAAGAGGGGTCTGACCTCTCGTATTATGAAGTCTACGGACACTTGTGAGTCTTAGCCTCTTAGATACAATGGTCGAAACCCATCTGTGAGACAGTGGGAGAATGAGTTGTCGAACTCAGTCTAGTACATACTGATGTACCCGAGTCTAGATTAACCAAAATAAGTTATTCGTATGTTTTATTAAGACACGTGTTCTTGATGAAACACAAGTCTGATAAAATAAAGAACGAAATGACTAACGTATTTAAACTGATTCGATTAGATCGAATGGTCAAATACTTAGCTAAATAAAATCTTGTGTAATTAAAAGAAAATGTGATTTTCTCTCAGATCAAGTCTGTTAACACATCGGTGTGTTAAAAGGTATGAATCACACTTAGTTAGACTTGGTGTGATCCATAAATAAGTGATTCTGAGTTAACTCCTCCCTCTGGGTTAAGTCCCAGATAGTAATGCCTAGGGTTTGATAATGTTCTATGAGGACATTATCAATAATATATTCAATAAATCAATCGTAAGGAAGTTGTAAAAATACTCGAATTTCGTAAGACGAAAAGTCGAGTTAAGACATCATAACTGATAATGACTTAGTCAACTTCCGGGATGAAATTCGGAGTAGTAACTCCGATTTAAAACTTGATGCAATCAGAATATGTCCGTGTGCGTAAATAAATTTGAGAATTTAGTTTACGTACCCAAGGAAAATGTTTCCTCACTTACTGCAAGTAAATCTTTAAGTTGAAAGATTGGTGTAGAAAAGAAAATAGTGAAGTACGATCATGTTGGACGAGAACGGTTTTCATCCTAATTTCTTTAAAACGGATTATGATGAAACCGGTTTCGCCAATAGATGTGTACAGATCTACTCGGACCAAAGCCGGTGTAAAACGCTTAAGTTGACCATGAAAATTGGAGCATTCACTTATAAGTTCGTTTTTCTAAATATGATTTAGACAGACTGACTTATATGAATTAGCCAGATAGTTTTCAAGGTCAGTGGGAGCGTATAAATTACATGCGAATCATCAAAGGGATGGAACATACATTTTGACAAAGTAATCAAAAGGTTTGATACTTTATCAAGAATAGATATGAGCCATTTAAAATGAACATTAACTAATTTAAATGATTATCGTAAAGTACGATAAACTGGATAAGATCCAGGGAAATAAAATATTATAGATTCTGACAGACCAAATGAATTATTTGAATGAGATTCAAATGGTTGGTCTAACATAAACATAAAAACCCCTTAAGTCTATAGTGTAGACAGTTTTAGCAGATCCACTCACGAAGGCTCTACCACATGAAGTCGGGAAAACTTATGTGTAAAAACGGTATAAGATACCGAGATAAATGGGCCTGAGTGCAAGTGGGAGATGTAGGAATATGATGCCCTCGAGGCCATTTATTCCTGTGTGAATAGCACAAACATCTTGTTCGAAATAACAGTAAGCTGTTTGGTAATAATTTATCTAAGTTATATTGTAATGTAGTTAACATTAGATATCAACTTAGGTAAAGTCCTGAGACTTTATGCAAGGTCAAACGTGTATCGAGATGACTATCTCGATCATGGAGAAACGTTTGACCGTCTGTAGCATAAGTCTAAAATGGTTCGTGGTCGTAGATGTTCCGAGACAAGGATATCGAAACATCGGATAGACCAGTGTGTCTTAGTCTTCACCGTTTAGCGGTGGCGATGATCTCATGATCGCTTGACTTGGCGAAGTCGAAGACGAGACACAGGTGCTCATTAGAATGAGTTCACTGAACGATCCACTAGAGTTATCATATGGTTATATTGACCAATCTGTCAGTGATAACTCTGAGTGATGATATGATAGTTGGTCTTTTGACTTGAGGTCATTTTGACAAACCTGTGCGTGAACGGTGCCACTTATATCAACTGACCTAGCTTCAAGGCAAGGCCTGTCGAAAGGTCTTTTGATTGGGTGTCACTTGAAACGTACGAGGCGAGTAATGACCAAGAGAGGATTCGTCTCTCCCGGTCAATGGGAGTTAGTGTCGTAGAGTTAGTTCGGTCTTTAGTAAAAACTCTGCGCAGAGTATGTTGGAAGAAGTCCAACATTAGTTGACTAAAGATCGATAGAAACTAACCGGAGTCAAGTTATTGGGGTTGACAGTTTTGACCGTACCCTAGACTTGATCTGCACGACATAGTTAAGACGAAAAGACTATAACTACGGAATTCATCACGGAAACAGTCAGGGTGGTCCCGACAATACTCATGTCAATGAGTTAACCACATAATGATGATTCCTGAAGCAGGGACGTCAACCACTGCTCGTGGTCACTGCCGTATAGGGCTTCGAGCCCAACCTGTTGTAAGGGTCAGGCTGTAGGGTCTCACACAGAGTGCAACGCTTCGTCTAGTAATAGGTAGAAATTAGTTAGGGAGAATATTTTGCATTTTTGATGCAAGGGATGAAATGATTGCATTTGATGCAATATGATAATTTAAGCTTAGATAGGGACTATTTTGCATTTGATGCAAAAGCAATTAAATGTGTATTAAATTATTTAATACAATATTTAATAATATAAACGTAAGGAAAAGTTCACGGGTAAGACGGGAATGTCCCGGAAATTCACAGATTTTAAATTAACTCATTGTTTAGTCCCACATCGGATTTTGAGAAAAGGGGAGAGTCCGCCGCCTATATAAATAGGGGTCTCCCCCCTTTCTCAAAACTCGTCCCAAGCTCTAGATCTGAGTGGCTCTCGTAAATGTTGGAGCACGCTCGGATCTAGGCTTAAATTAATATTTTCTCTTCTCCCTAAATTTCTTCCTTACTCCTGCGGGCTCTAGCAAAGCCACAAAGGAGTTCGGATTCTGGATCCGAAATCTTGGCGGAGGTTTCACTCGCGTGAAACTTTCTTCGGCGCGTGGTTGGCTCGGCGGTACAGGGATTGATCGCCTCGGGATGCGGAGCGGTTCGAGGAGCGGTTCGGGGAGCGGTTCAAGGAGCGGCTCGGCATGGGACGGGAGCAGCTCGAAAGACGGCGCGGAACATCTCGCCTGCTCCAGGGCTGAGATTCCGGGTATGTGGTTAAAGTATTTTATTAGCATTAGTTTAGTTTAATCGCAGTAGGCTAGATCTTTCTTGGGATGGTCAGACCCATCCCAAGTCGGCATAGATCTTGGCATAGGGTCTTGGACCTTAGGGCTGAGTTAAAAAATTGTTTTTAACTGCATGTTAATTAGTTAACATAAGTTTTTCTTCCGCTGCAAATGTTTTTTGTGTCTATGTTCCGTCCGACTTAGGACGGGACTAGAGTTTTTGTGCCCTAAGGGACCGCCAATTCCCTACAAGATTTGGTGTTGAAAGATGTGGTATTGTGAAAGATTTGGTGTTGAAAGATTTGGTGTTGTGTGTCGGTATTATTTGTTGAAGGGGGAGTGTGAAAAATAAAGGGAGCTTGAAAATACATAAAGAGGGGGAGCTTGAGAGAAGGGGGAGCATGCTTTTTTTTTTTTGCTATTCTCTATTCATTGTGCATGCTTTGTAATGTGTGATTGCATCTCTGTTTTTTGCTATTTGTTATTCATTGTGCATGCTTTGTAATGTGTGATTGCATCTTTGTTTTTTTTTTTTGATATTTGCTTTTCATTGTGCCTGCTTTGTAATGTGTGATTGCATCTTCCATACATCATATTGCATTACACCTCTCAACACACTTCATACACTCATATTCATTGTGCAAATCTTTTATGGGTTTGTCATCACCAATAGGGGGAGATTGTTGGAAGCAATGATCTAGGATCTTTGGTTTGATGATGACAAACGGGTTGTTATATTTAACGTGTGTGCTTAGTATGTTTCAAAAAAGGCGAAACTATAACTCTTTCAATATTTGGAGCAATTGCCAATCATATATCATCTTGGAAGAGTAGAATGGGTGTACACAAAGCAAGGAGAGACCAAGTCATTGGACCAAGTCAAGATGGGCTCTCCTAGCCGAACACATACTTGCCAAGCCCATCTTACCGCATCCTTTGTGCTAACCCTAACTCTAATTATCACCTTATAAAAAATCCATCATACCAAGGGCAAACAGCGCGGCAATCACCAAAAGAGAGAGAGGCTACAAAATTGTGCGGCAATACAAGAAAACAAAATCCAAATGCCTAAAAACCCTAAGAGCCTGTAAAAATTTCCAAAGCAAAAATAGCTTGGCCGCACCAAACATCAAAACACAAAAAGCCAAATCCTCTTCTCCAAAAACTTCACGCAAAAACCCTTCGATCACCAAAATAACTTCCAAGCATCATTGCACATTATCTTTCCGCAAGCCAATCATCTTCAAGCCAAGATCCATGAAGAAGCCACTGCTGATCAAGTCAGAGAAGTGCCTACATACCCTAGCGATGAGAGGAGACATTGACAACGACACGAAGCTGTCGAAGAACACCTCAAGAAGAAGTCGTCGTCATCGTTGCAACCATCGACGTCGAGTCGGATACATCTTCGTCGTCGTCGACCCATCACACCGGAGAGTCCTCGTCGCCATAAGTCGAGTCGCTACTCTCATTTGCTCAACGCCTTGAGTGCAGCAAGTCGCCATCAACGAAGGAGCGCCGTCGATCGAGAAGAACTTGAAGCCTTCGTCGCCGCTGTCGAGAGTCGGAGAAGTTGCCTCCAAAGCTTACAAACACCGCTGCAGTTATTGAACTCGCCTTCATCCACCACCAAAGTCGTCGTCGAAGCCTCATCCTCGAGCCCTCACCGTCGAAGAAGCTGATGTCGCTTGGGGATTGGCACCGTCGAAGATCACGCCGCACGGAGAACTCGCCATCGCTTGAAGATCATCTTTGTCGTGCTGCATGCCGTAGAGCTGGGGGCGCTACCGGAGAGCTCTTCGACATGAGTTGACTCCGCCGTCGAAGAAGTCCGTCACACGAAGTCGCTGCCGTCACCGTGAAGATTCCGCCAGCATGCCCTAGGTTGCAAACGAAGAGATATTCGGAGCTGACGTGGATAATCACGTGCGAACTAAGTCGAACGAAAAGCAAAACAAATTGCAGGCTGACGTGGCTTTGGAATTTAAGTTTATTGCTGAGCACACCGACCGTTAATAATTAAGATTGAACTGGAATTACTTAACGCACAGACCAGTGTGCCATTTGACATCCAGGAGTCGGATCGAGACACCGTTTGCGTCAAATTGGAGCTGACGACGTGCTAATTGACAGAGACACCTACACGAAAACGAACTGAGCATTTCTAAACCCTTTACTCCTTTTATTCATGTATTAGTGTAACATTCTCTGTAGGGAAAACTTTACCTATTTTGTGACTATTTGGGCTTGTCTGGTTGGGGCTAGACAAGAGGGTCTTGATGTGTTGTAGCAATCAAGATACACATTTACTAGGTTGATAGAGTTCTGTACTTTGTTGAGTGTGATACAGTTTAGGTGGGGAGTTGGAGCTAGGACCCCATTGTAGGTGTACGAAAGGAACTTATTAATGCTAGTATTTGCTTGGGGCTGGACGTAGGTCATTGTTACGACCGAACCGGGGTTAATCTGTGTGTACTCTGTGATTGTCTCTTATTTACCCTGGTTGTGCTTTAAACTGTATGTGATTTCTCGTGGGTTGCACGAGAATTTTTTATTAGCCTATTCATCCCCCTCTAGGCTAGGATCCAGATCCAACAGCTTGCACACCTCCCAAACAATAGCACTGTAGTCATAGCGAAAGAAAATGTGACGAGTTGTCTCAGGATGGGAGCCACAGAGGACGCATGGAGCCTGAGCATAGATACCACGCCTGGTGTTATGCCCCGCTTCCCATTAGGCTTGGGAGGAAATTGATAGAAGACCAAGGATATGAGCACGTGTAAGTATGAAACAAAAAATATCTATTCTAGTTCTATCATCACCTATGGGTTTGAATCTAAAAGAAATTCTAGATAATGTTTGTTACCATGAAATTTTCTTGTCTTTCTCGAATGATAAGGAGAAAAAAGATTGGATCAAAAGAAAATGATATTTTGGAGTTTTATCAACAATTTGCTTGTGTAGGTGGGGATCCGGTATTTTCTGAGTCCTTATGTAAGGAATTACAAAAGAAATTTCTTCAACAAAGGTGTGAATTAGGAAGGATTGGTCGACGAAATATGAACCGGAGACTGAATCTTGATATACCTCAGAACAATACATTTTTGTTACCACAAGATCTATTGGCTGCTGTGGATCGAGTACGTAAACGTGCCCGCTTGTGCAAGTAAGGAGGAGGTACTTTTTGCTTTTCTTTCCTCCTTGACTTAACACAATAAGCGTCTGTGTGAAATACTACAGGTTCTTGCTTGCATTACTCAAAAACAATACTGATAAATAAAACATTATTACAATCTCAAACGTCCCAACGGAATTACAACAAATGAAGAAAGAAGAGTGGGTCTTATGACCCGTACAACAATGAAAGTAAGTGCAATGAAATTCACTAGTCCAACAAGTCTTGGTCCACTGGTTCAGCTATCTCAACTAGCCTCCTGGTGCTATAGCTCGAAATCTGACATACATCCAAAAACATGAATGTATGTCAGTAAGGATCTGCAAGTAGAGATTAGAACCAAAGGCAAGGTATACTAATTTTATACTGAATTTAAGAGGCAATAATGAATTAAACGAGATAATGACAACAAGTTTAAACGTGCCAGTTAAAAATAATGAAATAAAGTAAAATACTCCTAGCATGCAGTTCTAAGCAGTTTAACATGTAAGGTAAGCAGTTATGACATGGCAGTTATAACGAATTAAAAACAAGCACTATAAACATGGCATTCCTGATGTGCGAGCAAGTGACAACGATGATTACAATTACAATGCAATGTTTTCTATCATGCATAGGGTTCTCGCCTTTAGGTCGTGATGAGTGAGTCGTTCTTCACACGGGGCCTTACCATGTTTGGCGCTAACCCACCGCTTACGGGTGTTGCCCTTGAAGAGAGTACACTTTCATACACCAAGTAGCCGCTCAACCCTAACCCCACCCCAAATGTGCTGGAACACAAGCCAGCTTAGTTCACGAATTACAAGCACGAATTTGTCAACTCACATGACATCACGAAAGTCACGATTTCGCCTTTGAGGAGCACAATTTCACGATGTCATACATTTGATAATCATTCTAAGACATGCATCAATTAAACTATATGACCATTTATCTTTGCACAACAATTTCCATGGTTACAAGAGTATCGAGCAATATTTACAACAATTTAACAAAAGTGCTGAGTATGGGAATTTAACGAATATGACATGGAAACTGATTTTTCTGTGCTAATGTTCTAAAATAAGGTATATCAAATTATATGCCGTTGGATCACATTTTTAGTCACGGATGTCATGGAAGTGATTTCACGCGTCATTTCACACGTAGGTTTTGAGTTATACAACTTTACATGCAATAGACAAAATGAGTATCTACCTTCAGAAATCCAATATAAATTGCATATTGCCTGTTTCCGGTGATTTTGGTGCCGTTGGGTTCGTCTCAACTGGCACTTCGTTACAGTGGTATTGGTTCTCTGTTTTAGTTAAACAAATCCCTGAATCGGGGCTCCAAAAGTAGGCAATATGGTAGGGTAGGCTAGGGTAGGCGGGATCGGGGCTCGAGAAGAGGATAATGACAAAAGGTAATAATGAAGGGGAGGTGGTAGGTGGGTAAAGGATTTAAACCCATGGAGAAATCCGGTACTAGATAAAAGTAGGGTTAGAAAAGAAATACGAGCTCAAAAGGATGAAAACGCAACAACCTACATGTGCACGTCACGTCTGTCTCGTCTTAAATTCTCCAGTACCATCACTCGAATACTTCTAAGCGTACTTTCAATCGGCTTCAGTTGTCGAACTCAAATTTCTGATGATCGAAAATTCGAACGCTACTCTCGTAGCTAGAGTTCAAGCGTACTAAAAAGGTCAATTGAAAGGTCATCAAGATAAAGGAATGTTGATAGTGAAGAAGATCGATGGTGTTACATAATCATGATTTACGTCTTTGCGGTCCAACGGATACGGCTACAGAAGTAACTAAGCCAGGATCACTTACCCTCAGTCTAGCTAGGGTGATCCAACAAACTTAGCCAAGAATATTGACTCGGTCATGGTCCAACGAAGGAAGTTTATCATTTATATACGTGCCATCAACAAAGGGGGGGGGTTTAATATATAATAACTAATTAATCCTATTAACTAGTTAAATCCTTTTAGGTTTTGTTAATGCCTTGTATTAAGTCCTTATCAATTGTACGGTTTTATTCATATCGAAGATTACTTGGATTATCGACGAAGGAGATTATTAGCAAAAGTAGAATCCGTACAGTAATGTTGATGTTCAAATGGATAATGCTGGCTGTCAGAAAGATCACGTGGGTCGAGAGCAAGGATTATAATAGGTTGATCAAATGTGAGCATGTGTAGGAAATGACTTGTGAAAAGAATACGATAGATTCCTAAGGTCATAAAGTGGAATGAAAAAAAGGAAGAGAGATTAAAATCAAGGATATACTGATTTGGTTGACTAAGGATCAGGAATCTTAGGACTAAGATTTTCTAATGAATTGAGGTAGGAAATTCTAGGGAAGGTGTTGTTTGGGAGTCAAAATTGTAATATCATCCATGCTGTTTTAAAGTATTTTGCATGTGCATAGACCTGTATGGGCCACCACTAAAACCTGTCACGTCTCTCTTCCCATTAGGCTTAGGAGCGAGGACGCGAACGGGCCCGCTTGTGCAAGTAAGGAGGAGGTACTTTTTGCTTTTCTTTCCTCCTTGACTTACCACAATAAGCGTCTGTGTGAAATACTGCAAGTTCGTCCTTGCATTATTCAAAAACAACACAGATAAATAAAACATTATTACAATCTCAAATGTCCCAACGGAATTACAACAAATGAAGAAAGAAGATTGGGTCTTATGACCCGTACAACAATGAAAGGAAGTGCAATGAAATTCACTAGTCCAACAAGTCTTGGTCCACTGGTTCAGCTATCTCAACTAGCCTCCTGGTGCTATAGCTCGAAATCTGACATACATCCAAAAACATGAATGTATGTCAGCAAGGGTCTGCAAGTAGAGATTAGAACCCAAGGCAAGGCATACAAATTTTATACTGAATTTAAGAGGAAATAATGAATTAAACGAGATAATGACAATAAGTTTAAACATGCTGGTTAAAAATAATAAAATAAAGTAAAATACTCCTAGCATGCAGTTCTAAGCAGTTTAACACGTAAGGTGAGCAGTTATGACATGGCAGTTATAACGAATTAAAAACAAGCACTATAAACATGGCATTCCTGATGTGCGAGCAAGTGACAACGATGATTACAATTACAATGCAATGCTTTCTATCATGCATAGGGTTCTCACCTTTAGGTCATGATGAGTGAGTCGTTCTTCACACGGGGGCTTACTGTGTTTGGCGGTAACCCATCGCATACGGGTGGTGCCCATGAAGAGAGTACCCTTTTATATGCCTAGTTGCCGCTCAACCCTAACCCCACCCCAAAATGTGCTGGAACACGAGCCAGCCTAGTTCACGAATTACAAGCACGAATTTGTCAACTCACATGACATCACGAAAGTCACGATTTCACCTTTGAGGCGCATGATTTAATGATGTCACACATTTGATAATCATTCAAAGACATGCATCAATTAAATAATATGAACATTTATCTTTACACAATAATTTCCATGGTTACAAGAGTATCGAGCAATATTTACAACAATTTAACAAAAGTGCTAAGTATGAGAATTTAACGAATACGACATGGAAACTGATTTTTCTTTGCTAATGTTCTAAAATAAGGTATATCAAATTATATGCCGTTGGATCACATTTTTAGTCACGGATGTCATGGAAGTGATTTCACGCGTCATTTCATGCGCAGGTTTTGAGTTATACAACTTTACATGCAATAGACCAAATGAGTATCTACCTTCAGAAATTCAATATAAATTGAATACTTGCCTGTTTCCGGTTATTTTGGTGCCGTTGGGCTCGTCTTGACGGGTACTTTGTTACAGTGGTATTGGTTCTTTGTTTTAGTTAAACCAATCCCTGAATTAGATATTTCGTGAAACAAATACAATATTACAATAATCTCTAAAGTGGGTTCGTCTAATTTTATCGGGTTCTTCGGCTAGTGTAACGTTTATATGGTGTTACGCTAACATGATACGCCTCATTTTATGTTAATAACATTATCCTAACATCGGTATTAATCATGCTGAAATTAAACTAGCTAGTTAACATGCTAATGAATACTAACACCATACTAATTCCAATTTTAACATAAGATAATTACAAGGTTAACATTGTATATTAAATATTACACCTACTACACATATGTTAATAACATGCCTATCACTTACACATATAAAAATATCATACCCTTACTCTCTCACTCTCTCATTCTATATTAGGCTAAAGTTTTCTCTTTCTCCCAGTCACACAATCTCTCTACTCTTAATAGTCCCAGGCTGTCACCTATCCCCATTATTTTTCCAACTCTCAAGTCTCTCTTCTCTTCCTGTCACACTCTCTTTCTTCGTTCTATCATTCTTTTCTTTTTTTTTCAAAAACCTATAACAAAGGGGGCTTCCACGCACGGCAAGGGGGAGACACTCGCCATGCAGGAGGAGGGAGGTCCCGCACGGCGGCGGCCTCACGACGGGCGGCGCGCGCTGCGGTTGCTCCGGCGACCTGGGCGGCGGGGAAGGCCGACGGCGGCGCACAGGTGAGGGTGGAGGTCGGAGGTGGGTAGAGGGAGGAGAAGGAGGAGGAAGAGAAGAAGAAGGGAAGAGGAGTTTGAAGATTTGGGGTTTTTTGTAAGAACTGAAATTGTAAGAATATGAATTTGGGTTTCAGATTTCCCCTCGTATTAAGATTTCTGATTTGATTTTTTGGTTGTTTGAATCTGAAATCTGGCTTGTTGGAGGCTGAAATGGTTTTGAGTTGATTGGGAGAGATTTGCAGGGGAAAATAGTTTGCTGGTTGGTTTGTTTGCAAGAGAAGAGGAGGGTTTTTGCAGGTTGTTGTGTTGACGGTGATACTGTTATAAGAACAGTGAAGGGAACAGCTTGCAGGAGGTATCTGGAGGTAGGGGGAAAGTTTGATGAGGCAGTTGGATCTGAACTGCCCAAACGGTGGGATCAATGCAGGGTTTAGTTAATTAGCAACTTAATTAAGTGTAATTAATCAATACTAATTAGTGACAATTTAATTAGGGTAAACATTTAATAAATACTTGATTTGAGATAATCTAATAAGGGTAATTCAATTAGTGTTAAAGCTAATCAATATTTGATTAGGGATAGTGTTAAAATTTTATTAATCGTGCCCTGTAAAAATATTAAGAGATAGACGCGCTCGGGGTGACGCACAAAAGAACTCGCGCATAAAACGTCTGGACGATCAAATAAAGACACGAGCATGCACAAAAATCAACACGCCTAGTAATACCGACCGTTACACCTGGCAAGCTGGAAGGTGGTAGGGAGTTTGGCGGTGAGAGCTCGAAGCAGGGTAAGGGAAAACTTGGGGATGTGCCCTGTGAACTAGATCAACGGTGCAAGACGAGACGTGGAAGAGCACCGACGGATATTAGACCAAGCAGCACGAAGAGAGCACCCTCCAGGCGACGTCCAAGACCAGGAATCAGGACCACCCAGGAGGGAAGTGGATGCAAGGTTGGGGGCAAGGTGGGCGATACTACCGGGAAGAAGCTAGGACTCACCATCCCAGAAAGCAGCAACCTGCCGGTAACTCAAAGAGTGCGAGGGTGCATAGAGCCTAGCCAGAGGGCCACAAGGGAGCCAGGGGTCGAACCAGCAGGATGAGGATCTTCCATCCCCCCACCCTATGAAAGCAAGAAACGACAAAATCATGACAGCGAAGAAAAAGCTTCCAGGAGCCCGAGTCAAAGATCGATGCCTCACACTGAAATATAGGGGTATGCTTCAGATACTTGGCCCGCATGTAGGAGGCCCAAGGAAAATGGAGAGTGGAGAAGATGCCACAGCAACTTTGCCCTGGCCGCCATGCCAACTTAGCTTAAGGAGCGCAGGCCAACACCCGCCTCACGCTTAAGAAGACAAACATCCTCCCATATCTAGAGATGGAGTCTAGATCCCCAGATGAAGTCTCGACTCAGACGATCAAACTCCCACAGAATTGATAAATGGATATGGAAAGACTGGATCCAGTGAGAGACAAACCTGTGGATGACGGTGCGCACAAGCTCAATGCGCCAAGTAGTGGATAGGAGCCTGGAGGACTAACAAGAGACCTTAGCCTTGCACTTATCAATGAGCCTAGAAAAGAGCCTCGCCAAAGGGTAGGTAGATGATAGGGGGAGACCCAGGTACTTCACAGGGGGGAGGGCCACAGGGATACCCAGAATGGAGGAGAGCTCCGTTGCGTTGCAGCACCCTTTACCCAACATCAACTTGCTCTTTCCCTTATTCACCTCGAGCCCTGTCAGGAGGTGGAAGAAGCCAAGTAGCCCCCCAAGCTCCTCAAAAGAGGCGGCCTCAACCTTATAGAAGACATGCATATTATCTACAAAAATAAGATGGGAGGGAATATCCAGCCCCCCTCTTGGGCGGTCTAATGGCACCAAAAGAAGAAGCTAGATCCATGAGAAGAGTGAAGACCTCCATAACAATGACGAAAAGGAAGGGCGAGATGGGGTCGCCCTGACGGACACCACGACTACTCCCAAAGAAACCTGCGGGGGACCCATTAACAAGGACTGAGAAGGATGCCGAGTCCACACATACCTTTATCCAGCTAACGAAAGAGGGGGGAAAGCTTAGGCGAAGGAGGAAGAAGTAGAGGAACTCCCGGTTGATACTGTCGAAGGCCTTCCTCAGGTCAACTTGGATATAAGATTTTGCCCCAGAGAGGCAGAGAAGTCACTAATGAGCTCGTGGGCGAGGAGAGAGGAATCCAAAATGAGACGATCCTTGATGAAGGCAGACTAGTTCCAGGAGATCAGACCAGGAATCACCTGGGCTATCCTGCGGCTGAGAACCTTAGAGATGATTTTGTAGATCACATTGCAATAGGAGATGGATTGATAATCACCAAGGGAGGACGCCGAAGGAGACATAGGGACCAATGTGAGAAAAGTATGGTTGATCTGCCGAAGGATACTGCCAGAGTTGAAGAAAGAGTGCACTACTCGAAGGACGTCACAACCCACCACCCCCCACAGCTATATATTTTTTTTTGACAAGTAAAGGTAGTCTTTATTGATATGAATGTAGAATTTACAAATACACAATGCAAGCTAGGAATACCGATAATAAAATGAGAGGGGAGGGGGCACAAGCGCCGTCACCCTCTACAAGTTACATCAAGTATAATAACTCACTTAAGAAGGTCTATAAAGGAGGATTCAAGAACAAAAATCTCTAAGGAAGGATACCCCAATTCGCAAAAGGGGACGGATCCGTAATTCCCTCAACTTCCAAGTTGCATAGCAAAATTTTGATATCCGAAGCTATATCATCAAATAGAGATATTTTGGGTGCGGAAATCCTCTCAAAAATACGTCTATTCCGTTCTTTCCAAATATGCCACACCATGCAAGAGAGAGTAATTTTGGCTAGCACTCCCAACGGGCTCTTCTTATTATATCTGGAGAGAATTAGATCACATACGCCTGTAATAGAATTCGGAATGATACCTTTGTAACCCAACTTGAGGAAGCTCCTGGAGAGGATGTAGCGGGAGTAGTCACAATCAAAGAATAAATGTCCAATACTTTCTTCCAAGTTGTTCGCACACAATACACAAGTGTTGCCGGTAATAATCCCCAGTTTATGGAGATGATCCTGAGTTGGTAATTTCCCCCGAATAGCACGCAGCAGAGAGATTCCCATTTTTGGGACCTGATGAGTGCACCAAACTATATTGGCATAGGGAAAAGCACAACCTGGAGCACGTGTGGCCTCCCATGCACGACGGAAAGTAAACTGTGGCCCAGCACTCCAAGTCCAACCATCGTTGCCAGATACAAGGGAGATACCATCAAGTAGAGATCTGATAGGGGAGATGGCCGGATCATCCACCCAGGCCGAACCATTCCAGAAATCGCCCAGCCTTGCATGTTCAGAACCTGGCGTTGGTTCATGTAGAAGATACAGAGGACCTAGAGCATGCCAATTATCGAACCAAAGGGAGGTGGACATTCCGTCTTTAATGATACGTTTAATAAGATGTTGAGATATATCCCTACAACGGAGGATGAATTTCCAGGAACCCGACTCAGTAGCCCTTGATTTTGCAAAGTACAATCCATAGTTAACAGAACCATATCGAGTTCGCATATAGCTTGCCCACATACCCTTATTAGAAAGTAATCTCCAAGTCAGCCGGACTCCAGAAGCAACATTCAAATCCGAGAGTCTCCTCAAACCTACCCCTCCCTCAAGCTTTGGTGTGCAGACATCCTTCCATGCCCAATTACTAAGCTTGCCCCAAATAAATTTACGGCAAGCGGAATTAATGGTTCGTATAACCGAAGGGGGAAAGCAATAGGCTTGCATCCAGAAAGCAACCATGCCATAGATAACAGAGCGGACGAGTTCAATTTTACCAGCTATAGAAAGTAGCATGGAGGACCAACCAAGCATCCGACTTTTACACTTATCCACCAGTCTAGTAAACAAAGACGCTTTTGGGTAATTAGAGGAAAGGGGAAGACCCAAGTAAGTGGAGAAAGATGTTACCCATTTGATGCCCAGAATATCTGATAATCCAGATGCATTACGAACACCCTTGCTAAAGATGGCCGAACTTTTCCCCCAATTTATCTGAAGCCCAGAGTAATGATAAAATGTCTGTAGAAGAGACTTGAGCCCATTGAGAGAATGAGAGTTAGCCCGACAAAAGACCAAAAGATCATCCGCAAATAGAAGGTGGGAAATAGAGCCGGATCTGTGGAGAGGATGGATAGAACCAGTGGTCTCAGCAATCGCCATAAGCAGAGAGAAGGATTCCATGACAAGAACAAACAAGAATGGCGATAGAGGATCCCCTTGCCTCAAGCCTCTATTGGAGCTAAAATACCCTTCAGGGGACCCCTCCACCAACACAGAGAATGTTGGGGAAGAGATACATTCAGCTACCCAAGAAATGAATTTAGGCCTGAACCCCATCTGATGCAGAAGGAAGTAAATAAATTCCCTGTTTACACTGTCAAAGGCCTTACGGAGATCAAGCTTGAGGCAGGCTCTGGAACCCATAGGGTTACTAAAATCTCGTATTTTCTCATGAGCAAGGAGGGTACAGTCTGCCAAAAGTCTATCTTTCAAAAAGGCAGCCTGGTTAGGGGATATCAGCTCGGAAATGACATGCTTCAGCCTATTGCATAGAATCTTACTAATGATTTTGTACAGAACATTGCAACAAGCGATCGGCCTGTAGTCTCCCAGGCACGAAGCTTTTGCATTTTTAGGGACTAGTGTAAGAAAAGCATGATTAACACTAGCAGGGAGCTTACCCGAGCTGAAAAAAGATGAGATACCAGAGATAACTTCAGGACCAATAACATCCCAGGAGTGGCGGAAAAAATGAGCATTCCAACCATCTGGCCCTGGCGCTTTGTCAGGCCCAATTTGGAGCATAGCTTGATTGATTTCATCACTTGTTACCAACCTATCCATCCAGAGAGAAGCCGCAGTAGATAGCTTTCGTTTCGGAATGAGATCCGGGAAAACATTCCAATAATCTTCCTGATTGTATAAGCTTTGGTAAAAAATAGGAGCTTCTGCACGAATAGCTTCATAGTTAATAAGTCGGTCCCCATCAGATTTAATAAGATGGGTTAAGCTATTATAACATTGCCTCGATTTCAGGGAAGCATAAAAGAACCTTGAATTCCTATCACCCAGTGTCAGCCAACTCTGTCTACTTTTCTGCCGAAGGTCCTCCTCCTCAACATTCAAAGCGTTAATGAGATTTCTAGATGCCAGAAGTTCCTGATTCTGAAGAGAAATGTCCGAATTCAATCTCACATCAGATTGAATAGACTCCAGATCTTTACGGCACAAGGCAACATTCCGGAGATTAGCAGCACGAGCAGCCCAAGTTTTTAGATCATATTTAAGCATTTTGAGTTTAGTATGCAGGCGCTGAAGGGACATTACCCCATTAGGCCGGCCCCAAAAAGTAGAAACAAAATCCCTATACCCAGGGAGGGAGGCCCAGGAGTTAAAATATTTGAATGGTTTAGGAGGAGAACTCACCTTCCCCAGAAGGAAAACTAGCATGGGTCGATGGTCACTAGTATCTGCAGGAAGATACTCATAGTAGGAGGAAGTTAGTTGGCCAAACCAAGTCGGGTTGCATAGGATACGATCTAACCGAGCATCAATACGCGCTCCTCCAGTTCGCTTATTGTTCCAACTGAAACTGCCGCCCGAGCTCTTAAGATCAGAAAGCTGACAATTCCCAATACAATAGTTAAACGCATCCATCACCTTAACATCAACAGGGCACCCTCCTAACTTCTCAGACGAATTTCGAACACAATTGAAGTCACCGCCGACCATCCAAGGCAGATTATTAACCATAGTGGAATCGGATAAAAGATTATTGTAGAGGGAAGTCCGTGATGATGTCAGGTTGAGACCATAAACAACTGACAGCCCCATGACAAATCCAGCCTTGTTAGAGAATATGTGTGTAATGTGCTGATCCGATGAAGCAATAGGAGTAATGTTCCAAATATTAGAGTCAAAAAAGATTACAATCCGCCCTCCTTTATGATGGACCCTGTTATCCGTACAGCCCCACCCTGAAGGGAAACACCTGGCTATACGACGGGAATTACACGAATCTACTTTAGTTTCAAGAAGGCAAACAATAGAGGGAGAATGCTTACGGAGACACAATTTCAGATTTGAGCGCCGGGCTGAATTGTTAAGCCCACGGGTATTCCAGAAGAAGACAGACATAACTACTGATGGGAAGGAGGCGCCACAGCTGGCGCAATTCTTGCACTACGGCGAACTGAGGATGTGGATACAGTAGAATGTTTGGACTTAGAGCTCTTGGGAGGATCCCTAGCTTTTCTCAATTCTTGATGCAGCAGAAGCCAGGCAGGGTTCTCAACAGTTGGGGGGACAGGTGGATCACTGTCGATAGGATCGTTCTCTTCCGAATCCACAAAGGAGCCACCAGCAGTAGCATCAGATGACTTGGTATAGGAAGCCGCAGAGTTGCCGGGAACATCAGTACAAGGGGGCACATAATTGTAATTCCCAAGACATTTACGCAGCACAAGGGAAATATGAAAAACACGCCAAAAAAATTTTCGAAGGTCACCGGTGGCCAAATCTCTGGCCGGAGGTAAGGTAGCGGGAGAACTGACCCCTTCAACAGACAATGAGGCATGGGTACTGCATTCACCCACTTCGAGGGAAGAGGTAGGTAGGGATAAAGTAGGTTTGCAAGGGACAACGTCAGAATGAGGCTGCCCAACCTTAGGCAGAAGAGGTAGCTACACAGAAGGCCTAGGAATAGGACGCTGCACAATAGATAGCTGCACCAAAGGCTGCGGCACAATAGACTCAGGCTGGTACACAATAGTTTGCTGTACAATAGGCTGCTGAACAATAGGGGGGATCTTGCAAGAGAGATTGGCCACGGAGACAGTACTGGGAGGAGAAATTGCAGTAGAAGACCCCAATGGGCATTGCTTATCCAAGTGACCAAAGCATGCACATGAGTCACATCTCGGGGGTTCTCCTTCATATTTCACATCAATAATTATAGTTGATTGATCATCTAGCTCAACAGGAACCTCTCTCTTTAGTTTAGACTTAGAATTAACCTCCACTAGGCAACGGGCATATGAGATTCTGTCGAGATTAGCAGTAGCTTTGTCTAGACAAATTGGTGTACCAATTACGCTAGCAATGCAATTCAAAATCCCCAATGTCCACATAGGTAGGGGAAGATTATGTAATTGGATCCAAACGGGGACCGCAGTCAGAATGTCACGGTTGTGCTGAATAGATGGAGACCAATTCTGAAGCACGACAAGCCGCCCATCAAACAGCCAGGGCCCTCCATGTAGGATAGAATCACGATCGCTTGCATGCTCAAACTTAAAGTAAAAGTAACCATTTTCCCGCGAGAAGATTCGAAGACCTCCTCTGAGTCGCCAAAGTCGTTCCGTCCAGGATTTGATCTGGCCAAAATAAGGAACATCACCCAGGACGTAACCAACTAGTGTATTTTCCCATCGCGACGCACCCTCAGAAAGCATAGAGTCGGAGACTTTAGCTTTCAACACCCCCTCCCCACAGATGGTGGGAGGAACATAGCTCATCACCAGAGGATCAGCGTACTTCCTTCGAGTAGAACAGATGTCAGACCAAGAACGCGTGCACCCAGAGGGAATGACACGGAAGGTAGAAGCAGGCCGAACTGGCAATTTCTCCAGGCGAGATGGAGTTTTATCAACAAACCTAGATCCACTACGGATAGATCTAGGATTACGATGTAAGGCCTTGCCTGAGGCTCCATGGGAAGCCCTAAAATCGTCTCTATGACCCCGATTGCCAAGGAATTGGGCAGATCCAAACCTGACCTTGTTTTTGCTTTTAGATTTTACCTGTTGCCAATCGCCATCCAGACTCGCATCCGCCGGAAACCCTTGCCCGCCACCGCCGTTGGCACCCGCGACCTTGGACGAAGATCCTCCGTTGCCCTTCCCTGATTTGTGAAAGAAGCCATCCTCGGAAGACGGAGCTCCGCCAGAAACATCCTTAAGCTCCTCGTCGACTCTAGGGTTGGCCGTCGGAACAGCCCCAACTCCGGAATCGCCGGAATCGCCACTCATGGGAACTTTTATATATATATATATATATATATATATATATATATATATATATATATATATATATCCCCCACAGCTATATATATATATATATATATATATATATATATATATATATATATATATATATATAGCTGTGGGGGATATATATATATATATATATATATATATATATATATATATATATATATATATGACAGATATTTTTGAATCCTAGGGCTGACTAGGACAAGCTGACTAGGACAAACAGGTGGATAGAAAGAGGGCCAGGATTAATTGTTGGTGAATGAACGGTTGGGATTAAACTTAGAGATGAAAGGTTTGTATTTTTTGAGTCTTTGTGGGTCCCATTTCTTTTCATGACCTGCAACAGTCTGCTTTTGGAGGATAGGAATGGGCGTTTATTGGGGATAGCAACAGCTTTGATTGTTTTGATTGCTGAGATCTTTTCCTGGAGAGCAACAGGCAATTAATTGCTAGAGAGCAAGGGGCATTTCTTTATTTCGGTGCTTTTTATATATAGATGTTGAAGCAAAATCGCTGTTGCTATTCAAGGAGAATAGATCCGAGCAAAATCCATGGAGAATTGATTCGAGCAAAATCGCTGTTGCAAAATAGATCCAAGCAAAATCCAAGGAGAATTGATCCTAACTAATTCCTGTTAAGAAGGGAAGAGTGAGGCACCACCGTCGAGGCCCGACTACACGAACTCGATGTTCAACATGTCGTCGTGCCTGACCTACTCGAGCAAGGGAGAAACGTGACAGTGCCCAGCACAACTGCCTTTGTCAGCTCCTCGCTAGCGATGAAATTGTTGGCATCAAGATCGACACCATCTCACTTTCTCAATGATCATGGGGATGCTCCGAATCTCAAACGGCTCTCTCCATATGCTCAACACATAGCAAGGATTCAACTGGAGGAGAAGAGACCACCCTCTCTTTATGGCTGTTGCTGTTCATGCGGAGCAGCAGATCGACGGAGCTCCGCCCCAAGTCACCTGCAACTCCTTCATCTGCCTCCACCTCCGGAAACTCTCGCCCTATCAACCAATCTTACCATTTAAGGTAAACTAAGCGATTCCTACACTCTTATTGTTTATTCTGGTGAAAAGTTTAGAACTTGATGTTGCTGATTAGGTGTTTGATATTTTTCCCCACTGCCTGCAAGGTCCAGGCTCCCCCGGTCAGCCTATGCTCACGTCAGTGTACTTTATACCTTTGGGTTGGGTTCTGGATTGCATTTTTGCTGCTTTTTTGTTTTGAAATCGGGATGTTTTGATTTTTCTCTGCAGTTCTTGGAATTCCAGTGGCAAGCCCAACGACTCCCTCACCGTCCCAGTCAAGTGGCGGTCCAGAGAAGTCAGGTTTAAAAAACATTCACATACACAAGAAACCTCCATTCATTGACATTTCTTTCATATATCTGTATGATTTTTTTGATTCAAAAATCTTATGATTTTGATTGTAGGTGTCCATTTTTGTATTAAAAATCTTATATTGTAGATTTTCATACCTTTTCCAGGTCAGGATGGTGGAAAGAGAATGGGGTTGAATTTTGAATTTTGACAGAGTGAAGTAAGTGATTTCCCCCCTCAAAATAATTTGATTATTTTCTCTTTCTTAAGTTTATGGTTTTATGTTTTTATTCTGGATATTTATGTTTTGTATGGTTTTTGTGTATTATACATTCTGGATATTTATGTTTTGTATTTCCTTCAATTCTATCTTTCCACTATGCCTAATCCTTATAGAACAGAAGCGAAAAGTATAGCATGCTATGTCCCAACTCTGCAAATGCCATGGCTGCCATGTGAATCTCAATTTCTTTGTCATGAACATGTGAATTAGTGGGATTTTTTCATGGTGTTCTTATTACTTTTGTTGCAGACTTGCATGTTCGTGACAGAAATTGAGGCTACTACTGGTGTTGTAATTCGTTTGGATTCTGCACCCACAGCTTAGGCAACCTGCTCTCTCTTTTAAGGCTTTTTTGCTTATATTGAAACTACCTATGTAAACATCTAGAAAACTACCGGCAATGTTAGTAGGTTTCAGTAGATATTTGATGTTTGCTGTTAGGAGGTTTCAGTAGATATCTGTAATGAAATGTTAGTAGGTTTCAGTATTTTCTGTGTATAAATGTACATTTTTCTTTTCCTGAATGAATTACGGTACCAAAGTCAGGCCAAAGTCATCATTGAGCTTTGGGAGCCTTTCATGCCAAAGTCATCATTGAGCCATGGCATTGCATGTAACCGTTGACAGAGTATTAAGAATAAGCATTTGCAATAACAAGAATACAGCTGAAGGAACACTTGATAAAGCAATGTTCAATTATTATGAAGTACTTTCACAATAAACATACCTGGCATCCCTGGTTGTTTAGAGAACTTGGGTCAGAAAAAAGGAGGATGGCATATATAAAAAGGAGTTGTCACAGGTTCAATCTCCTATCACAGGTTCAATCGATTTCAGTAGCTGTGGATTCATCCCAACCAACCTAAATGAAACAACAACTATGAGCTATGAATAATTTGTCAATGAGTAAGCTACATACGGTTTTTTTTCTTTTTTTCATTTTTTTGGTGAATGATGCTGTGAATTTCTTGCGAACAAAGTGTACCGAAAAAAATATTTTAAAAGATTGATCTATAGTTCATCTAAGGTAAAAAATCTGGGGTTTTTTTGCCTTTTTTGAGGATAAATTTGAAATTCTGAGCCATGCTTGGCAAAATATATGCTCCTTACTACATGTTTCATTTAGTTCCATCTTTTATCTACTGTTGTAATCATGTTTTATATGTTGCACTCACACGGCCATGCTGCTAGGGATATATGTTGCACTCACACGGCCATACTGCTAGGGATATATGTTGCACTCACACGGCCATACTGCTGAATAGGACACAACATAACAACACACAAAAATTTTCCAAAATATACATCCAAAACAAGTGCAGAATAATGTTTTAGTATCAGGACCCGGCATAGTAATGTGTGACTGTAAAAATATATGGATTAAATAAATATCTTCAAAACAACGGTTATGCAAAAAACATAGCCTTATTTGTGGATTTGGTTATGCAAACAATTTTTTGATGTAACCGCAAACACATTGCACGTTCATTCAAAAAACCCTTTCAGTTTGTATAACCTCAAACACATTGCTCTATCCAGATTAGTCGGTGCCCAATGTGCTGGCCGAAAACCGGTGGTAAAAACAAAAAAAACCTCTTTCAGTTTGTATAACCACAAACACATTGCACGTTCTCCTTCCCAACTCACGTTTATGAAACTGCAAATTTAACACAGCATTTGCAACCTCAGCAATCCCAGCACTTCCAGCTAATTTATTTCCCAACTCACGTTCTCCTTCCCTCCACATCCAATCTGCAACATCAGCAAGCGATTTTCCAACCTGGATTTGCAACCTTAGCAACAATCGATTTAACTGGATTTGCAATACAAGTCCGCGCCGAAGGGGCGCCCCCGCGCCGAAAGGCCCCCGCGTCGAAAGGCCCCCGCTAAATTTTTGTTCAATTAAATTTTGGAGGGGGAAATAAATTTTGCTGAGAACAAATATTTTAAGGAGATATCTTAATTGAACTGTGCCCTACAGGCACGTGTTATGACTAGTATATATATATAAATATATATATACACACACATACATACTAGTCATAACCCGTGCCCGGGGGCACAGTTCATTTAAGATTTCCCCCGCACAATCTTTGTTCCCAAAAAAAATTATTTCCACAGCCAAAATTACGCTGAACAACAAATTAGCGTAAACAAATTTAGCGGCACGGACGCCTTCAGTGCGAAACAACAAATTCAACGCATGCACCTTTGCCACAGAACAACAAATTTGGTGCGGCCCCCTTCGGCGCGGGACAACAAATTCGGCGTGGAACAACAAATTCTGCCTAGAAAATTTAGCAGGCGCCATCGGCACAAAACAACAAATTCGGTGCGGAACAACAAATTCGACGCGGACACCTTCGGGGTAGAACAACAAATTGGTGTAAAAAACCGGTGCCCCGCCGCCACTGTTCATTTAAGATTTTCCCCTGTGAAATCTTTATTCCCCAAAAAATTATTAAAATTTAAAAGACCAACAAATTAGCGTAAAAATATTTAGCTGCACAAGCACCTTCGCCGTGGAACAACAAATTCGGCTCATGCACATTCGACACAGAACAACAAATTTGACGCGGAACAACAAATTCGCGTAAAAATATTTAGCGGCATGGGCGCCTTAGGTGCGGAACAACAAATTCGCATAGAACAACAAATTCGACGCGAGGGCCTTCGACACGGAACTGGTTCACTAGTTGCTTTCAAAGTTGGTACAAATTTCAAAGATGGACCAAATTTCAAAGCTTACATTCATGGTTTCAAAGCTTCCTTCATTTCAAATTTGGACCAAATTTCAAAGCTGGACCAAATTTCAAAGCTCATGTTCATGGTTTCAAAGCTTCATCTCAGCCTTCCATTTTCCAAGATCAAATTCCAGCCACTCTTTATCTTGTCATAGTCAGCCCTCGAATTCAAAAAAGGTTGTCAAATGTTATCTTATTTTCTGTATTCTTACTGAGATGCTTGCGTGGAAATTTTGCTATAAAACTGACTGTGTTTTGGAAATTTTGCATAGATCATATGTGTTCTGGAAATTTTACAGGTAGTATTTTTGCTTGTGTTGCTATAAAACTTACTGTGTTCTGGAACATAGCCTGTGTTACGGAAATTTTGTTATGTATACATTGGTATTCTTTTTATTTATTTTGTATGCTATAAAAATTGACTGGTTAGTGCAGGTCATCCTTGATTCTTGTATGATTGGTAGAATTCGTTTTATTTATTGGCAGAATTCTTTTTATAAAAACTGACTGCTTATTTTGTATGCTATAAAAACAGGATGTAGTTTACTTTTGCTCAATGTATTCATGGTGGTTGTTTGTATATGAACTAGTCATAACTTGTGCCTATAGGGCACGTTTCATTTAAGATATTCCCCCCTCACAATGTTAGTTCCCCAAAATTTAAAGCACAATGATTATTATTTAGTTCCCTCAAAAAATTTAGTTACCTCAAAATTCGCTTCTCCCAGAGAATTTAGTTCCCCCCAAAAAATTAGTTCATCCAAAATTTAGTTTTCTCCCGATTTAACATCTGCCCTAAGGGCACTGTTCCGTTAAATATTACACTACAAAAAAATTTATTAACTTAAAAATTTTGACAATTGATTACTACATTCATAAGCAGCACTAAAATATGGCCTGATAAATTTGATTTAATATATGTTTAGAATGGTACAATGCTTTAATTGCAAAGAAATAAAATGCAGTATGCCTATATGTTCGTTGGTGATTAATGACCAATGTGAAAGTCATCCCACATATTAGATGTGGTAATTCTTATATGTTTATCTTTGTGCAGTCTCATATTGTATACCGTGATTCTTACATTCATTTTGCATCTATTTCCTTTTATGGTCTGTGCATCTCTTTGTATCACAGACATAGCTAATGCTACTTCGTCTGAGCAAATGTTAAACTTGTACACCAGGAGAGAATATGGATTGCATCAATAGCCATTTGTAGATTCTATATGGATGTTTTCGTTTAAATTCGACTTATCCTAATGCTTAAGAAGGATTCAGAAGGATCTAGGGATCGTACAAATGTTGAGACTTAGACTATAGCTTCTCTTTATGGTGGCAATCTCGAGGGTGTGGATATGTTTGATTATGCCTTGAGTTCTCTCAAGAGAAGTCAAACGCCAGAAGTTCATGAAATAGCTATAGAGAACAAATATTTTCCTGTGTATGGGAAACAAAAGTTCTTTGAATATGGTGACATATTGCTGAAATGTCATATTCATAGCCTTCTACCCAAATATTTTCCTTCTATGGATAAACTCAATAAATAAAGAACCAACAAATAACTTCATGCACCATATCTTATAAAGATTCAAACATGGGAAAATACTATCTTCCACATCCGAGCGAGATTAACACATGAAAAATAACACCTTGTGCTAATAAATGATCAACATAAGAGCAAAAATCCAGTAGTGGAAGTACCACATTCACCAATTTCTCAACTTTCACACGTGCATGCAATCCAAATCAAAACGACATCTTTCAACTAATAAATCCAATTAAAAGGGGTAGATTTGGATAATCCAAATCAAAAGAACTTTTCAGTTTTATTTTCTAGAAAAAGATTAAAAAATCAATTCCAAACTCAACAGAGCTAATCAAGCTCAAGTACCATAAAGTAGTCAATCTAGGTATGCTCTGTGGGATCATGTCAAAAACAAAGCAAATCATCAGTTGCTACTAACATGTTTCAAGTAGGCTATATTTATACACTTTATGTTAGGGTTGAATTTCTGTGGATATTTGTTGGCATTAGTGGCACTATATCTGGAGAGCTCAGTTTGTGGAATCTGGATTGTTTTTGAGCCGGTTGAGCACAATGTTGAACATTATGTTGCAACATTATGTTCAACATTCGGGATCTGGAATAATTGTTCGTATACAGAAACGCTGCTGTGGTCTACAAATCTGTCGTGGTGATCTCAGATCTGATTTGTAGCCTAAAATATTGGAGGTTCCTGATTTGATTGATTCCAGATATTGGTGAGATTTGTATACTCCTTCTTACCCGAATTAGTTCCTTAATTGAGGGAGGTTGGTTGAGAAAATTTGGGAATTTGGTTTGTTCCTAAATTGATGGAAGGAAATATTTGTTGAGATTTATTGGTTCTATTTACCAGAAATAGATCCTTATTCTTTGGGTAAAATATCCGCATGAGATTTGTTTTAATCATTTTACCCGAAATAGATTCGGTGGTTCCTTGAATATAGGATTCCTTACCCGAAGTGATCCTAGAAATATTGGCGGATATTCTACATTAAAGAGGAAGTTATTTACCGGATATAGTGGTTAAAAAATCTGGTTGGTTTAATAACTGAATGATATGTGCGGTTGAATATATGTGCGGTTGAAGATATTTTTATCTGAATGATTTCAGATCTTGCCGTATTGTTTAGATCTTCTACAGATACTCTGTTGGATGCTTGTACGCATAAGATTTGCTGATGATGTGGTTGAAGGTATTAATCTGCAAATATTGTATGAAAGATCTCGTCTGGTGACAATGTTGGATGATATGTTGAACGTTATGATACAACATAAAGTCCAACATGCTATGTCAAAAGGCTGGAATCGAATGACGTCTTCAGCGGTTATTAAAGGTGGATTCGTCAGATCTCCCTTCAGATTCTTCTAAGATTTCTGGTATATGTAGCTGTGATTATGGGCGAGCTGAAGATATATTTGGAAGCTTTTATTCTCTCGGAATTTGTTATAGAATCGGTTGGAGAGAATCTCGCCCACTTATTGTTGTTGCCATTTTTAGAATATTTGGTTGAACCATTTCTGATCTTGGTTCAGTTATTTTGTGTGTGGCCAATCTTCTGAGATTTGATTGAAGAAAACTTCCTTAACCGCTCTACGATTGAGGGGGAGACGTGTGGTTAAGGTTGCGAAGATTGGCGGCTAGGGTGAGGGCTTTTACCAAAGTTTTTTGAAGAACTCCGGGAGGAGGCCGACGGCTACGCACGTAGGATCAAGGAAGTTGATCTAGTCGGTTTTGCAAGGGGAGCTTGCTGGCAAGGGGAGCTTGCCAAGAATACTTCACGGGGTTAATTGCGATCACCCCTCACGGTTTGTATTAAGTGGGAGGGTATTCTTCCTCAGAGAAGCGTGATTATTAGAGTTTGTATTCTCTGATTATTATAGTGGAGTATTCTATTTTTCTGGGCGTGGCCCCGCAGATGTAGGTGTGCGCACCGAACTGCGAAACCAAGTCTCGTGTGTCGTTGCTTGATTCTTGTGTTTTCTCTTTGTGTTTATTTTGAATATTCCCACGTACTGAAAACAACAATTGGTATCAGAGCAGGTCACCTGTGTAACTTTGTTTTCAAAGAAGGTGTGATCTTGAATTTCAGTACGTGAATCATGGCTACACGAGAAGGTGCCTCCGTTGTTCGTCTTCCATTGCTCATTGGTACAAATTACACTTACTGGAAGTCTCGGATGCGTGTATTCATTAAGTCCATTGATGAGAAGTCCTAGATCACTGTCAGTGAAGGATGGAGACCGCCAACCGAAATCGACGAAGATGGCGAAGAACACCTCAAGTCGGCAAGAGACTGGAGTCGGGTTGAAGAACATGCGGCCTTGTGCAATTCTAAAGCAATTAATGCTATTTTTTCCGCTGTCGACGAAGAGCAATTCAAATTAATCTCTACGTGTGAGTATGCAAAGGAAGCGTGGGATATACTGCAGAATATTCATGAAGGAACCAGTACGGTAAGAGCATCTAAACTTCAAATGCTCGCATCTCAATTTGAAAATCTCAGGATGAATGATGATGAGACTGTGGCTGAGTTCAATGGGAGACTGCGTGATATATCTAATCAGGCATTTCAATTGGGGAAGAAGTACTCTCAAAAGAAGTTGGTTGAAAAAACTTTGAGATCCCTACCCGATAAGTTCTCTGCGAAGATTGCGGCCATTGAAGAAGTGAGGAACACATCCACTATGAGATTGGATGAACTCATGGGATCTCTTCAGACCTATGCAATGAATATGAAGCCAAACCACAGGGATAAAGGGGTGGCTTTAAAGGTTGAAGTCAGTAAAACATCTAAGTCTGAAAATTACTCGGATATTGATGATGACATTGATCTGCTGACTAAGAATCTCAACAGAATGATGAGGAAGATAAGTAACAAGGGACAGAATTATAGATCTGCCAACAAGGAATCAAGACCGTATCTTCCTACAGCTGGAAAGACAATCAGTCATCCCGCACAGAGGTATGAGCCCAAGAGTAAGGGTAAAGGAATACAATGCAGGGAGTGCGAAGGTTTCGGTCATATACAGGCCGAATGTGCTAATACCCTCAAGAAGAAAAAGCGGAAATCATTAGCTAGTACCTAGAGTGATGAAGATTCAGAAGGAAGTTCTGGAAATGAAGACAACACCAGCAACTATGTGGCTTTTCCGGCTATTCTTAATGATCAATCTGATGGGTACACCCCTAGCTGTGTTGGACTTAATGTTGCAACAGCTGGTATAACATTAGAGCACAAAACTGTAAATGTCAGAAAGAATGTTACAACATTATGTACAACATTATGTACAACATCTTGTACAACATCATGTACAACATCTACAACCGAATCAGATTCTGAAGCTGATAGCGATGAGGAAGTTAGTAACAATGATATCCGTACAGCATACCAGATGATGTTTGAGAAATGGATGCAAATCTGCAATATCAAAAAAGTCCTGAAGGAGGAGAATGATAGACTGAAGAAAGAGAAGGAGGAGGTCAAAATCAAATGTCTGAAAGCTGAGGGAAACTGCAGAGAAATGGAAAGAAACTTCAGAAATGTTCTTCTCAGGGCAGAGAAAGCTGAATGCACATTGGAGAAGTGGAATTCTGGAAAAGCAAAGCTGGATGATATCTTAAACATGGGGAAGATTTCTGGAGATCGCACCGGAGTGGGATTCAATAGAGGATCTTTTTATAATGTGTCTGCTGAAATAAGAAATCAAGTTACCAAAGAACTTGAAAGAATGGGTCAACACAATGGCCATGATCAAAAGAAGAGGCAGATTAGAGGTATAAAAGGTGGTCGTTCTGTGTGCAGTTACTGCAAGATCAAAGGCCATACTGAGAGAAAATGCTTCAGCCGCATGCGACATTGGTCAGAAGGAAGAAATGTTAGACACCCTGATATGAAGATGAAGAAGCAATGGGTCAGAAAGTCTGAATTATACAGCAAGAACACTACAACTTCAGAGAAAACTCTTCATGTTGTGACTAATGTTGTAACATTAGATACAACACAGGACAATGTTGCTGTAGATGTTATGACAGCAGACTCGACATCTCCCCTCGATAATCACTGTGAGCAATCTGTGCCAAAGTCTCATGAATTTTCCTCCAGAATCATTAGAGTGCTATCTCACCGTTCTGCTCACTGCTCTTCCTCCGCCGGTGCCAATGGATCTTCGCATGTACCTTCTGTCAACACCGTCGATGTTTTCAATTCTCCAACTACTTTTTGGCCCCTCAGAGCTCGACTTCTACCCTGGACATCATTTCATTCATCGCCCTACTGTCATATGTGAGGTATTTGTTCTTCCCCCTTTTCCGCTGCGCCTGAGGATTTTTTTTCTAATAAGAGAACCAGAAAGGGGGAGAATAATTTTTTAAGACATGAGGCTAGCTGAAATGTATTAGAGTCATGAGGACATACTTTTTCTGATTTTTGGCTGTCTCTTCTGAGATGATCTATGCTTGGGTTGTTCTAGTAAGGGGGAGAATGTGGTTTGGATTATTGTGGCTCAAAGGGGGAGAATGTGTGCTTGGTTGGTGCTTGCTTTGGGTTGGTGCCTGCTTTGGGTTGTGCCACATAATGCCAAAGGGGGAGATTGTTAGGGTTGAATTTCTGTGGATATTTGTTGGCATTAGTGGCACTATATCTGGAGAGCTCAGTTTGTGGAATCTGGATTGTTTTTGAGCCGGTTGAGCACAATGTTGAACATTATGTTGCAACATTATGTTCAACATTCGGGATCTGGAATAATTGTTCGTATACATAAACGCTGCTGTGGTCTACAAATCTGTCGTGGTGATCTCAGATCTGATTTGTAGCCTAAAATATTAGAGGTTCCTGATTTGATTGATTCCAGATATTGGTGAGATTTGTATACTCCTTACCCGAATTAGTTCCTTAATTGAGGGAGGTTGGTTGAGAAAATTTGGGAATTTGGTTTGTTCCTAAATTGATGGAAGGAAATATTTGTTGAGATTTATTGGTTCTATTTACCAGAAATAGATCCTTATTCTTTGGGCAAAATATCCGCATGAGATTTGTTT
This sequence comes from Scilla litardierei, assembly GCA_030789695.1. Classification (NCBI taxonomy): domain Eukaryota; kingdom Viridiplantae; phylum Streptophyta; class Magnoliopsida; order Asparagales; family Asparagaceae; genus Scilla; species Scilla litardierei. The sequence continues at coordinate 33,377,053 of CM061139.1, read as the reverse complement.
TAATCATTTTACCCGAAATAGATTCGGTGGTTCCTTGAATATAGGATTCCTTACCCGAAGTGATCCTAGAAATATTGGCGGATATTCTGCATTAAAGAGGAAGTTATTTACCGGATATAGTGGTTACAAAATCTGGTTGGTTTCATAACTGAATGATATGTGCGGTTGAATATATGTGCGGTTGAAGATATTTTTATCTGAATGATTTCAGATCTTGCCGTATTGTTTAGATCTTCTCCAGATACTCTGTTGGATGCTGGTACGCATAAGATTTGCTGATGATGTGGTTGAAGGTATTAATCTGCAAATATGGTATGAGATATCTCTCGTCTGGTGACAATGTTGGATGATATGTTGAACGTTATGATACAACATAAAGTCCAACATGCTGTGTCAAAAGGCTGGAATCGAATGACGTCTTCAGCGGTTATTAAAGGTGGATTCCTCAGATCTCCCTTCAGATTCTTCTAAGATTTCTGGTATATGTAGCTGTGATTATGGGCGAGCTGAAGATATATTTGGAAGATTTTATTCTCTCGGAATTTGTTATAGAATCGGTTGGAGAGAATCTCGCCCACTTATTGTTATTGCCATTTTTAGAATATTTGGTTGAACCATTTCTGATCTTGGTTCAGTTATTTTGTGTGTGGCCAATCTTCTGAGATTTGATTGAAGAAAACTTCCTTAACCGCTCTACGATTGAGGGGGAGACGTTTGGTTAAGGTTGCGAAGATTGGCGGCTAGGGTGAGGGCTTTTACGAAAGTTTTTTGAAGAACTCCGGGAGGAGGCCGACGGCTACGCACGTAGGATCAAGGGAGTTGATCTAGTCGGTTTTGCAAGGGGAGCTTGCTGGCAAGGGGAGCTTGCCAAGAATACTTCACGGGGTTGATTGCGATCACCCCTCACGGTTTGTATTAAGGGGGAGGGTATTCTTCCTCAGAGAAGCGTGATTATTAGAGTTTGTATTCTCTGATTATTATAGTGGAGTATTCTATTTTTCTGGGCGTGGCCCCGCAGATGTAGGTGTGCGCACCGAACTGCGAAACCAAGTCTCGTGTGTCGTTGCTTGATTCTTGTGTTTTCTCTTTGTGTTTATTTTGATTATTCCCACGTACTGAAAACAACAATTTATAATATTGTTTACATATGTTGCCAACCAAGGTTGATCCAATGATTGAATTCACATTATAAACAGCCTTAAAGAATAGCATCAAAAGATCAATGAGAACCCTCCACAATGTTAATCGACACAAAAAAACAGAAAATTTTCTTTAAAAGGTTGTCCAAAAAAGGTTGCATAAACCACAAAATAATAATCAGGCTTTAAAACAGAAAGGATATTAGAAACAGATCGTAGATGAAAATATTTTTATAAATAATTATTTCAACTTAGTTTTAAGTTATGACTTTAAAAATGCATACACAAATGTTTTTTTGAAGTAAAGAGAGACATAGAAATGCATTCATGATAAGTCAAGTTCTTAAAGCTAATTAACATGTGATTATTATGGAAGGCAATCACAATTGCAAGACTAATGATTTAATGCTTTAAAAACGATACAAATATACCATATCAATATTTTTTAAATATTTTTTTAAATAAAGAGGGACACAGAAATGCATTCCTGATACGTCAAGTTCTTAAAGCTAATTACCATGTGAGAGATTATTATAGAAGGGAATCACAATTGCAAGACTAATGATTCAATGCTTTAAAACCCATACAAATATACCATATAAATAATTTTTAAATATTTTTTAGAAATAAAGAGGGACACAGAAATGCATTCCTAATACGTTAAGTTCTTAAAGCTAATTAACATGTGAGAGCATATTATGGAAGGGAATCACATTTGCAAGACTAATGATTCAAAGTTTTAAAACCCAAACAAATATACCATATAAATATTTGTTAAATATTTTTTAGAAATAAAGAGGAACACAAAAAATGCATTCCTAATACGTCAAGTTCCTAAAGCTAATTAACATATGAGAGATTATTATGGAAGAGAATCACATTGCAAGGCAAATGATTCAATGCTTTAAAACCCATACAAAAATAGCATAACAATATTTTTAAATATTTTTTTGAAATAAAGATGGACAAAGAAATGCATTCCTGATACGTCAAGTTCCTAAAGCTAATTAACATATAAGAGATTATTATGGAAAGGAATCACAATTGCAAGACAAATGATTCAATGCTTTAAACCCCATACAAATATACCATATCAATATTTTGAGGCTAGCCCGCATCCAAATCTAACAAAAAATGCACATGAAAATCAAAATAGGCTATGCAGAATTGGAAAAATCCCTAAATGTTAGCATCTCTAAGATGGATTGACTTCCTAAACCAAGACCACATCCAAATTTGGCCCAACTTTCAGATAGCTTAACCCAATTATATGATTTCTATGATAGAAATTACACTTCAGATATCATTTCATACATGGTTTGCTAGTGTATTCTCATATATGTGAAAACTGAATCAATTTCTTCAAGACATTATGATATTTGCTAGACAACATTAACCAGACATGATTATATTTGCTAGACATCCAAATCTTTCTGAAAACTGCCATTCTATGAAAACTGCCAAATATCAAATATTCATCAAATCTGCCATTCTAGGAAATATCAGCATGTTTGGCATTTTTCACATATTCTCAAATATCAGCATGCCTAGCAAATATCAGCATGTCTTGAGGAAATATCAACATGCGTAGCAAATATCAGCATGTTTGCCAAATTGTCTAAGATATGCTGCCAAACAGCTTTCAAACAGCTTTCTCAGCATGGTTTGCTAGTGCTTTCACAATCAATTTCCAGCTAATATAGTTAACGTTACCAAACATCTTTCACATCTAGATACATATAATACATAAATGCAACAAAAGATTAAGTTAACCATAACAAAAGATTAACAAATTCTCTACAAATTTAACATGTCAAATAGTGCACATTAGTTATGGCATCACTTGTATAACTGGCAGTACTTTACAAATTCTCTACAAATTCTAGCAGTTCTCTACATATTCTAGTTGCAACTGGCAGTTCTTTACAAATGATAGCCAATCTATTGGGTTGTGATGTTATGAGCCTTGCCGAGCAGATCCAAAAGAAGAAGGTTAAGCTCAGTAAGAGGTAACATATGAACACATAGTAGATGCATCACTCAGCAAAGAAGATCATGAACAATTTCATCATGCTTGGCCCTTTAGAGTTCACATCTTTCTCATTGTGAGCTCTGCAGTGCAGAAATCAAATATTAATCAAAAAATTCATTCAACCTCTTTGTCAAAAAATATTAACATTAGCAACAACATTCTCAAATTTAAAAAAATTTAATTATACCTGAGGAAGGTTAGAATGCCACCATATTTTCACATGATCATATAATGTACAGTTTAGGAAAGCATTTTTATGGAAATCAGTGTAAAACAGGAATTGTTGATGTTCAGCATATTGCTGGTTTAAACTCGATAAAATGTACAAATGGGTAAATTAATTTCAAATATATCAGAATGTTTCTGAATAATATATCAAAATTTTGTGCTCATTTTCTCCAAACCAAAAAATGTTTGAAAAAATTTAAAGAACAAATCAGAATGATTCTTTTGAAAGTTCATTACCCCTGAGACATATACACACAAAGAACCAAAAAAATCTACATTTGGGAAAATAACAGTTTTAACACATGGAAAATAACAGTTAAACATATGTGAAAATAACATGTAAACATATTGGAAAATAACAGTTTAACACATGGAAAATAACAGTTAAACATATGGGACATTGCCAAGAATAGATGGACAGTAAAGGAGAAATTGTCCATTAGAAAGTGCCAAGAATAGATCATGATCTATGCTATTTAACTATTATTTTTGCTATATGCTACATGCTATTTAACTGTTCTTGGCACTTTACCGTCCAAGTAGTAAAGATTGGGCCGAAAACAATCAAGTAATGAAATTGACCAATTAGAAAGGAGGCAACTTTAAAATTTAAAATTACCTGAAAATCCGAACTATCCATCGATATCAACATCTTGTTGGAATTAGAAACCGAAGCTTAATCCTTATCCTTGGATATCCTTCAACCAACTTTAGTAAGCTAATCTCCTCCTCATTTTTTACTGATGAGTAAAGGAAATAAAGTAATAAATAAAAAAGAAAATGATGAGTAGAAGAAATAAAGTAAGAAGAGTAACTAAAAGAAAGACAATTGAAAAAAATTCCAAAAAAAGTGCTAGAAGCTTGCGTAAAAGTGCTAGAAGCTTGTGTAAAAAGAGGGAGTTTTGGGGGAAAATTCCAAAAAAGGCTGCTTTTCAGCTTCCAGGGGTCAAACAAAAGACCGATATTAAAGGGGTTTGAAAAATTGAAAAAGTTGAACTCAAATCTTACCACATTTAATCAAAAATGCATTTTAAACACAATCAAATATATGCAGACACAGGTTCATATATCAAAAATTAAGATGCTTTCAAGAGAGAAATGAAGTCGAAAGTGACCGACAAAATGCTGCATTTTAGTGCCAAAAAATCAACAAAATGTGAACAAAAGAGAAAGAAAGAACCTTCTGTTAATTTGGAAATGGCCATTGATTTTTCTAAAGCCTGTATCAGATCTGCACACAAAGTCAAAGTATGAGAAACAAAACATGCAAAGAGTAAAAAAGTGAGTTTTGGGCCCTAACCGAAAATAAGAGATCATTTTGCATACTTAAGACTGACCGAACATAAATCGTAGAGATCTTTCTTTAAGTAAGATAAACATGGATTCAACATAAAAATCAAATCTTTACAAATTTTAGCCATAATTCCTATCAAAGATATAATTTTTAAATATTAAATTCATGAGTAGCCATAGATATAAACCAAACATCAAATATCTTTTGATTTCTTCTTTGCCATGAAGATTTGAAGTGTTACATTATCTTGAGATTTTGGACTCCTTCACTAACCAAAGGGAGATCTGACCTCCCAACTAACCAAGCTCAAAGGGAAGGGCACCCAACTTGCTTTACCGTACCATGCGAGGAAGAAGAAGGAAAAGAGGAGGGATGTTCGGTTTATCCTCAAGTTGAGAAGAAGAATGAATGGTTAGATGCTCAGCCAAACATAATAAATAGGTTAAAGAGGAAAAAGAGAAGAGGATTAAAGGATGAGAAAGAATGAAATGGAGGAGGAAAAGGGAAGAGGATTGAAATAGGTTAGATGCCCCGTCAAATGATGTGTATACTGCCTGTCTTGGTTTTCCTTATTAATGCCCAATTAAATGTCCTGTTAAATGCCCCCAAGACCATGCATTAATTGAGGAATTGCCTCTGCTACCTTGGTTTTCCCAAGAGCATGCTTTAAATGCCCTCTGCTGCCTTGGTCTTCCTCCACAGTATGTAGAGGGCTCTGCCCTGTGGTCAAATCCCTGCATCTCCTACAACAAATAATGGAAATCGAAGAGTTACCCTCCAAAACACAAATATTTCCCTCCGGAATTTTCTCAAAACTTCATCCAAACCGTAGATTCACCAAGATTAAATCTGAGCCGTCTTTGTATCAACCCTTTTGTCCTAGTCAGCTTGTCCTAGTCAACAACCCAATTCGAAAAAGTCCTCAAATGTATAATAGATAATTGGCAGGATTCCATAGAGACCAGAATGTATTTAAACATGTTTTTGGTGATTAACTTATGAAGAACTGATGTATTTAAACATGGTAATTAACTTATGAATACTTTTGTATAATTTTGTATGATTCAAACGATTCAATACACTATATCTTGTATAATTTTGTCCTTTTAGTTCTTTTACATCCAGTGCACTGTTTGTTACTTCTTGGAGAGCACATATTGTAAATATTGGTAGATAATGGCTGCGTATGAAACTATACATTCTGGAGAAACTGTACATTCTGGAGAAATTGTGGCATAAATTATGTTTTATTATGTTCAAATGTAGTAAAAATATGTTCTAATGAAGCTGTACATTCTGGATGAAGCTGTGCTTGCTGAATTTAGTTTAACTCCTGCCCCAATGTATGTTTTCAAGAAACTTGCTAAATGCATGTATATGATGCCTATTTTGTATTTTTTTTCTTGTTGAGAAATGAAATTTCATAAGTTCTGTATTGAAATTGTTATTGAATTTAAGGGGAACACATGTGATTAGAATCAATGAATGGGGGATTGTTGTGGCCTCAGGAAGTGCTGCTTGCAAAACTCAGTTACCCTCAAGAAGAGCATGCTCTATTGCAACCATGAAAGGAACGATACTCCTTTGCAACCATGAAAGGAACGATACTCCTTTGCAACCATGAAATCATACTCCTTTTTCATATGTTTCATAAGAGTGTTAATGTTATTCTCATGGTTACTTACAGTACAATCATGATCAATTTTGCATGAATATTTGATTCAAAGATCCTCCAACAAAATTCAAGAACCTAGTTGCAAACCGCATCAATAATTTTTTACATCTTTATTACAGTACAAAGATACAGGGATGGATCAAAACATCAATTGGAAACAAATTCAAAACATCAATCAGAAACAAATTCAAAACATCTTTATTGATGTACAAACATTTCAGTAAGATTACAAGCATAGCTTCTGATGGATTACAAGCATAGCTTCCAAAATTAGATTGCACTGAGGGAACAGATCATGCATGCGTGTTCCCTTAAACTTTACTTCTTGTAGATTAGGATCACTCCTTAGAAGCCAGAAGACAACTGAGGCATCTTCTATGTAACTAAAGTTTACAACCAACGACATATATTGTAAATGGTCCAAGCTGGCATGAAATTTATCCAGTATATGCCTTCTCTGAAGAAACTGAATCACAAAAGCAAACAAATCATTTTTATACTCAAAATAGATTATAAAGCAACAGAATCTGCAGGTTACGAAGGCAACAGAAATTATGGATTGCAAAGCTCAGTGGAATGATCAAGTACGGATTGAGCTCCTAACACACCATATTATATAGTTTACAATACAAAATCAATGCAGAGTGATGTTTAATACTAATATGTTAATCAGAAATAACCAATGTGCATGATAACATGTTCTAAATGTATCTACACAATGTGCAATAAAATTGACTGTAAGAGAAAAGTTGCAGTCTTAAGATATGCATAATATGCTATGATGTCACAAGATTTAATCAAGACGAAGAACAGAAGGTTCAGTTGTCTAACCATATAATGAAAGTGCAAGTATAATAGCAAATAAAATTGTTAATACCATGAAGAAATAGCAAACAAAATGGTTAATTAAAGGGCAAGTATAATAACAGCAGGTTCAGCAGTCTTAAGATATGCATGATATTGTTGAATTTTGTTACTATGATGAAGAAATGGTAAACTTCATTCTTTGATCAGAAAACAAAACCGTATCTAGTGCACCAAGTAGGATCATCTCAAATTGTGCCAAACTAACATATAAAAATGGATGGTTTGTTACAAAATTTGCCAAAATTTGCTGACACACACAAAATCAGATTTTATTTACATAATTAAGTGATTCAAATTAAGCTCTTTCTTGATTCAATGTAATTAGTTGGGATAAATTAATTGACAAATTAGAGGGTAAAACATGAGAATCAGCTTAAATTGGAAAATGGGTCAGAAACAGGGGGACCTTGGATCACTTTGACGTCGACTTTCTTGACATCAACAGACCACTGCGACGACGATTAGAGATCGAAAATCGGACCATATCAGCTCCCATTCGCACCAATGCCAAGCATAGAGCAGATCTCGAACACTGAACAGCAAAAGGATAATAAGTTTGATTGTCAAATTAACAGAATTGAGCCAAAACATCATACTATGGTAGTAATCATCAAAGCTTGCTTCAATAAGCACAATTAAGCAAGATGAATATACAGAAAGTATTCTCCATTTAGATTTTGGAACATAAGACTAAAAATAACATTTTGATATAAATGTTGACATTATAATCAAACTACAATCTTTTTGTGATGGGGGGAAATGAAATTTTTTCTGCATTATCATCCCCGTGAAAGAACACATTGTAGGCAGCTGGATCTATTCTCGAGTGACCGGATTCAGCAAGTGGATCCCACCGGGATCACCGACGGTGACGACCCACCTGTGGTCATTACCAATACAGAGGCGGCAATAGAATAGAGCGGGATCAGTGACCGGGATCATGTACCGCTTGGCGCCACCGGAGAGAGGGAAGAACTCGACCTACCTCGTCAGCTACAGTAGTCAAATCGAATCAATTACAGATAAAAATGTTGCTTTTTCATTTGTATAATAGATGAATCCTGGAATTTAATTGCCCTCCTCAATTATTTCACTGTCAGGGCATAAACTTAGCAAGAAGGCATGACTTCTAAGAGAAATGACCGCAACCAAGTTCCTACCAATTCACATTCATCTATCCAGTCCAATTAAAAAAATATATAAACCCACTAAATGATGCTTTTTAGCAGGCCAAATAAGTTATATACAATGAACTTACATAAAAACTATAATCATGCAATTAGACTCAAAATCCAATATTAGTCTCCAACTCATTTAAAAATTAAAATAATTAATCAAAAAACTCCCTAAAATGGGTGTAATGAAGTATACACCTGACAAATTGACAAAGGAGCACCTCCTTTTTTATATACAAAATATGCACATAGAGGTCCATAAGGTGACTTACCTATTCATCTAGTAAAAAACATATAATTATGATAAGTTTGTCTATGAAAAAAGAGAAATAAAAATGAATGTTACCAAAATTTATGTTTGTTTAACTTATATATACCTTTGCTTTATACTCATGCTTTTCTACCGAAAGATTCGATGAGTCGACAGCTGCAAACAATCGATTCGAATCGATTGCTGATAAAAATGCTGCTCTTTCATTTGTATAATAGATGAATCATGGATTGCAATTACCGTCCTCTTTTACTTCACTTCCTGGGCACAAACTCACCAAGCAATCATGACTGATAAGAGAAATGACCCCCAACCAAGAACCTACTGATTCACATTCCTTTGTCCAGTCCAATTGAAACAATATATAAACCCACAAAATGATCATTTTAGCAAGCAATCATGACTACTAAGAGAAATGACCCCTACCAAGCTCCTACTGACTTACATTCATCTATCCAATCCAATTAAAACAATATGCAAACCCACGAACTGATCCTTTTTAGAATACAAAACAGGCTATATACATTTAAGTTACATAAAATTATAATCATGCAATTAGAGTCAAAATCCGAAATTAGTCTCCAATCTCTTGCCTCCTCATATTAGTAAGAACATAATTACAACAGAACTAATAGGAACCCCCTCAATACAAACATAACCAAACATCCCAAATAAACTGAAATAAAAAGCATATAAAAACCATTCACATTGCGTGTTAGAACCCCAACTGGGTCACTGATCACATCATGTCAGAATCAAGAAATGCACAACAAAAATGGATTCTGTTTCGTTCTTAAATTTAGGTAGCAGACTAATTCAACACCTAAACTAAAAAATTCATAGAATCCTTTCAATGATCAAAGTATAAGTAACAAAGTTCCTCAAATTAGGCAAATATCACTTGTTGTGTATCACTAAATACAATCTATCTAATAATAAAAGGAAGGTCTACCCTCTCTTGACAAAATACAAACACAAACAAAATAACACACAAAATTAATCACTAAACAAACTGAAGCCAACCCTCACCTTGACTAACATGAAGCCAACTCTTACAGATTCGTTTAAGATGATGCTTGCTGAGAAAATGCTCCAATGCAGGTGGGGTTACATGTGACAACTCAGATACATGTAGCTCTAAATTGAAACTTTTATAAAAGAAAGCAAAGTAGATACATGTAGCTCTAAAGTATAACCATAATCATGTCTCATACCTCAGTAAATAACCTTTATTCTAAGTAAATAAGGTGTGTTCTTACTGGTTTATACTTTATAAACTAGATAAACAATTTTTGCAGAAAAACAACAATACATACAATTTGGCAGGCACATTGAAGAGACCAAAAACGCTGCAAAATGGAAACAAATAAAGTCACAGTACAAAAAAAAGACATGGCAGTATTAAAACTAACAACAATAAAGTAGGCTGTACATGTGTTGCCTCATATATTGTATTTCTCAAACCCATAAGATTAATAATAATGAAGATCCATGCTCAATATCTTTCAACCGTGAAGTACACTTAATTAGCATTATCTGATTTGCAAAAGCATAATCTTGGCTATTAGTAGAAGGATTTCACTTCAAAAACAAAAAAGCAGATATTTCTGCCATAATAATATTAGACTATGAAAGAAAATGACAACCCTTCTAGCTTGTACTCCACTCAAACTCGTCTCAATTACAATCATAGAAAATAAGATCCATGAGAAGCCAACGACAATATCATCAAAAAACCGTCCAAGGACTCCAATGCATAAGCTGACTTACCTTCGAGGCTTGTTTTTCACAGTGAATGATCTAAAGGTCCAAAGAGGATTAAACCAATAAGAATAATACAAAATAAGAACATATAATCAGGTATTAGAAAACATATTATCTTTTTATTTCAGTATTCATATGATGCTTGTGGTAGTGACGTAAATAACTAATTGATAGGTGGTGGTTCATACAGAATATTCATCATAAGTTAATCACAAATAAAAAGTTGATTCATCAGGATATTCATATAAAATTGAATCATAGAAATAGCACTGACAACCATTTTAACTAAAGCTGAACATGATTGTATATACTACGATATCTTTAAAGACCGCCCAATTAAAAGAACAAAGTATGGATTGGAGTATTTGAAGAAATTAAGGGGAAAAGGACCGAAAAGGTAGAATTTTTGTATCCAGGTTATTCTAACCTGAATACAATAATTGGCATAAAAAGGTCAAAAAACAGAACCCAACACTGATTAAGTGGAATAAATCAATCAATTGCGTGCATAAATCATATTGGAATTCCCAAATACAAACCTACACCAAGGTACAAAATTTATCAAAATTCTAAGAAAAGATGAAATTTTGATGACACCCTACAAAACAATTAATGAAATAATAAGAAAAATTCACCAGATGGGAATAAAATCAGCAATTTTAGCGTTAAAATTAAAGAGAAAACAAAATAGCTTGTCAAAAGATGAGATGAGGGAAACTCAGATAAGAAGAAGAACCCGTAACTTCAGACCTTGGGCAAGCAAGAACCCGTGCCCATACTGTAAATTGAACTGTTCATGGGAAATTCAATTTGAAACTGATTTGATGGTGTTATGAACCTAATCACTATTTTTTTCCTACTGACTTTCAAATAACAAAATTGCATACATCTAATGGGGTTTAATAGTTAAAAAATTTCTATAACAAAATTTAGTGCAACTATTTCTTGAAGAATTTGTTAAATAAGTTACTATTCAGTAGAATATCCAAAAATAACAGGCAATTACAATCAAAAACTTTAAAACCATTTTTAAAAAAGAAATATAACTTGTCCAGCTTGAGCTCTGCCATCTTCCTCTTGTTCTCCTTAAGCGTTTTCATCCGAAATTCATCTGATGATTCGGTTGCCATTGAGAGCTTGAGATCGAGCCGCTTTTTTCAAACTGTGATATTCAATGTGATATTAAAAATGAAGTTCTGGTAAATGACTCATTTGAAATGCACCACCTGTTATGGCTTTGTTGAGTATTTACTGATTTGAGTTCGCCTTATGTACTTAGGTTACATACATAACCTGTTATCACAATCACCATGAGATTAACAGGTGATGTATTGTGATAACATGTTATGTATGTATTGTGATAACAAAGCCGTACTCATTTCAATTGCATAACAGGTGATTGTGATATCACAAATCACACTGAGATGCATTTGAAATGAGTATGGCTTTGTTAATCTCAATACTCAGACTGTAAATACTCAGATTACATACATAACAGAGGATTGTGATAACAAGTTTGGCTTTGTTATTTATATCATTTGAAATGCATCATCAGAATGCGATTGAGTATTTACTGAATTTGAGATTACATACATATTTCAATTGGTAGTAACTGAATATTTTTTGAGATTGATTACCCTTAATTGAACCCAATGCTACAGGATAATGGGTGTCTTAAAAATTCCATATACTACGTATGTTGAATGCAAATGTAAATGAAACCAATTATCCTGAAACTAAAAAAAATGACACACCCTGGAAAATGATGACTTAAGAAACCCATTATCCTGTAAATATAGGCTACTGCAAATGTAGATCAGCTATTAGCCTGGAAATTTTCAACATATGTAGTGGAAATTTTCAACATAGCCTTGAAATGAAGGCTAATGCAAATGTAGGCTAATGCAAATGTAGGAAATTTCCAGCCTAATGTTGAATGAATGTAGGCTAATGTAAATTTCCAGGTTAATGAAATACAAAAAATTAATCTAAACAAAAATGTGAAAATGAATATAATGGCTAATGAAACAGTTTGTTGTAGGATTCCAAACAGTTTGTTGTAGGATTATTCCAATGGCTAATGAAACTGTTTGAATACAATGAAATCCAGGCTAATGAAACTGTTTGAAATTTTGAATGGCTAATGTGAAAATTTTCAAACATTAGCCATTCAAAAGATGTTTGAATCCAGGCTAATGAAACTGTTTGAATACCATGAAACAAGTGGTCAATCGAAGCTGTCAATCCTAAATCCATGCTAATGTGAAAATTTTGAAACTGTTATAATTATTCCAGCCTGGATTCAAAATCTAGGCTAATCTGGGCTACATGTTTGAATCCAGGCTACATGTTTGAATCTGGGCTAATCCATTCAAAAAATCCAGGCTATAAAATTTCGAATCCAACCTACATAAAAATTTTGAATGGCTAATGAAATCTTTTGAATGGCTAATGTTTGATACAATGAATGGCTACTGAAATCCAGCCTGGATTTTGAATGGCTAAAGTGAAAATTTTCATTGTATTCCAAACAGTTTGCTGTTGGATTATTCCAATGGCTAATGTTGAATGATTATTTTTGTGTCATTTTTTGTTGTTCTTCATTTTTGTAAGCAAAACGAAATTTTTGTGAGTAAATTGTTTTCCTATAACTTTATAAAACACATTATACTTCAAGAAACAATACTCCAAAAACAGTAACATGATATTATACTTTTATCAATGTGTAAAAATAAGAAACTAAAACTCATTTGCTCATTTGCTCATTTCTTATTGTTCTGGAGAAACATTAATGCTCATTTTTTCACATACTTGAATGTAACTAAAACTCATTTGCACAATAAAACTCATTATACTCCAAGAACCAATACTCCAAAAACAGAAACATGATATTATACTTTTATCAATGTGTAAAAATGAGCAACTAAAACTCATTTACTCATTTGATCATTTCTTATTGTTCTGGAGAAACATGAATGCTCATTATTTCACATACTTTGATATGAAACTGTAAAAATGAGCATGAAAACTACAAATTTTTTGAAACTGTTAGAATTATTCCAGTCTAGATTCAAAATCCAGGCTAATCCTGGCTACATATTTGAATGTAGGCTACATGTTTGAATCCAGGCTAATCCATTCAAAAAATCCAGGCTATAAAATTTTGATTCCAGCCTACATCAAAATTTTGAATGGCTAATGAAATTTTTTGAATGGCTAATGTTTGAATACAATGAATGGATAATGAAATCCAGCCTGGATTTTGAATGGCTAATAAATATCAAGGCTACATGTTTGAATCCAGGTTACATGTTTGAATCCAGGCTAATCCATTCAAAAAATCCAGGCTACAAAATTGTGAATCCAGCCTACATCCAATTAAGTACATCAACTTTTGAATGGCTAATGTTTGAATCCAGGCTCATTTTATAGATCATAGCCTACATCAAGTTAAGGTTCTGTGTTCCAGGCTCAATTCACATCAACTTTTAAATTTTCATGGAGTTATAAATGAGTCTACACCATTTAAAAGTTCATCAACTTGATGTAGGCTACAAAATCCAGTTCTGTGTCTGATGCAGTCGTCTACAGGAGGAGGCACCAGAGATCAGGCATGTCACGTGGAGCAGGCACGAGACAGGATTAGATCTATCCACTTTATCTTCTTTAGCTTATTATTTGCTTTGCAGTATCTTTAGTCATTGCTTAAGTCACGGTGTGTGCGCTTAGCAATAATTAGATGAGTCATATAAATACCCCAAAAACCCTAGTTGTTGATTATCGAAGAATGGAGATTTAACAGCAGTGACGGCTAGGTTTAGTGGGGGATTAAACTTGATCCTATAATTCAAGTTAGGGAGTGATCTCTCCAGAAAAGATCAAATCTATCTCATTGTTCTTCGTTATTTCAATAAAAATTCCACTCTTTTCCATTTTTCCACTTTAAAATTCAGCCCTAGATACGATTTGACCCCCAAATCATATCAATTTGGTATCAGAGCTTCAAGATCTAATGGCGGGAACTAGAGCAAAGATGGCGGCGGAGCTTGTCGAGGAGAAGTTCGACGGCAAACTTGATGAAGTAAACAAGCAAATTGATGGTCTACAAGGAGAGATCAGAAGCATTCATCAAGAGATGAAGGGGCTTGCGAAATCCACTGACATCCAAGACCTCCTTTAAGCTTTTCGTCAACAACAACAACAACCCCCCGAATCTAAAATTAGGGCTTTGACATCGACAAATCTAAATCTTTCTTCAGATCTAGGGCATCAAGGAAGCGTTCCGACGTATGAGGAGCCAGAATAGCGCATCATGAAGTTTCGGGAGACCAATGAACCAAAACGACAGGGGGCGGGGGCCTTTTTGCAGGGCAACGGCCCCCTGGCAGACTGCCAGGGGCCGCGCGCCCCTCCTACAGGTCGCGCGCCCCTGCGCAGCCCAGATCTGGGTCGCGCAGGGCCGCATGGCCCCATAGAGGGTCGCGTCGACCCCCGCGGGGGTCTGGCGGCCCGCCAGACCCCCGGCGAGGGTCGGCGGGGCCAGGACGAGGCCGGCGAGGCCCTAGCGACACACCAGGGGCCCTGCACAGCTGTGACAGCCCCCAGGGGCTATGTGGGGGGCCGACAAGGTTCTTTCGGTTTTCCCTTGGGCATGGAGGGTGTGTTGGAGGCCTTGAGGCGTGCCAAGTAGGATGTACAGAGACTGCAGGAGGGTGGGGAGGATGTGGGGCATGTGTCGGAGTATGAGGAGTACACACGCTATGTCGATAACCTCTAAGAGGAGGAGGAGTAGGGAGATAGAGATGCGTGGGATGCTGAGAAGCAGCGGGCAGCTGAGAGAGCCTGAGAGGAGATTTGGGGAGCACGTGAACATTAGGAGCGGCCTAGATGGAGATTGGAGGGCCAGGTACGACAGAGATACCAGGAGGGAAATCGGGGAGGAGGCCCACGTGGCGATGCTGGCCATGATAGTTGGTTGAGGAAGTTGACCATGCCCTAGTTTGAGGGAAAGGATCCTAACGCCTGGGTCTACAAGACGGAGAGGTACTTCGATGTGTTGGGGTTATCTAAGACGGAGAGGATGCAGTCGGTAGGGATGTGCTTCGAGGGGGAGGCTTTGGGATGGTTCCGTTGGAGCCAACGGCAGAGACCTATCCGCACTTGGATAGAATTGATGGAGTTCCTGATGGAGATGTTCCAGGAGACGCAGGCCGGTGGCCTGTTTGAGCAGTTGTACACGCTGTGACAGGAGGGGACAGTGCGGGAGTATGTAGAGAAGTTTGAGCGGCTTGCGAGCCGAGTAGAGGGAGTCTCTGTTGAGTCCCTAGAGGGAAATTTCCTGAAGGACCTCAAGCCACAAATTCGAGCTGAGCTACGAGTTCAGGAGCCTAGAGGTCTATCTGACATGATGAGGATTGCCAGGAAGCTGGAAGACAAGCTGACAGAGGATAGGAGAGCGAGGGGAGCTTGGGGAGGGTCGACTTTTCGGAGTCCAGTATCACCAGCACCCAAGTCTCCTACAGATGCACTGACACTGGCTCGAGGGGTGATCCAGGAGACCCGCACGGGGAGTCAGACCCGTCGGATGACCGAGGCAAAGATGAGGGAGCGCAGGGCCAAGGGGATGTGCTTCAAGTGCGATGAGTGGTTCACCCCAGTACATCGGTGTGTAGGGTGAGCCATGCAGTTGGAGGTGGAGGCTGATGAGGAAGAAGAGGGAGATACTACCGTTATACTCGATGGGGAGGAGGCTGTGGCGGAACAACACCAGCACTTGGACGTTGTGGAGGTTTCTCTTAGCTCCATGGTGGGATTTACTCCTTATCACACCATGAAGCTGGTTGGCAGGTTGGCAGACCAGGAGGTGACGGTATTGATAGACAGTGGGGCGACCCACAACGTCATCTCCAGGAAGTTGGTGGAGCAGATGGGGCTAGAGGTGAGTGAGACAGCCACCTTTGGGGTGATTTTGGGCACCAGCCAGAGGGAGGAGAGCAGGGGTGTCTGCAGGGCTATGATTCTGGCAGTGCAGGGAGCTCAGGTGGTGGTAGATTTCTACCCCCTGGAGCTGGGGAAGGTTGACTTGGTATTGGGGATGCAGTGGCTACAGACATTAGGCGACACCAAGTTCAACTGGAGTATCGGGTGGACAGAAGGACTGTGATTTTGCTAGGGGACCCCAGTCTGTGTTGTCGCGCAGCGTCCTTGAAGTCTTTGGCTCGGGTAGTGTCGGTAGGAGGAGAGGCATATTTTGTGTCCTATCAGGAGTTGGGGGCAGAGGCACATGAGCAGAGGGTGCCACCAGAGGTGGAGGAGTTGTTGGACAGCTATGGGCACGTCTTTCAAATGCCGCAGGGACTTCCACCGCAGAGGGACCACGAGCATGCCATCGTGCTACGGGAGGGAGTAGCGCCCGTCAGTGTCCGGCCATACAGGTACCCGCATGTCCAGAAGGATGAGATCGAGCGATTGATCAGGGAGATGCTACAGGCAGGAGTGATTAGACTGAGTGTTAGCCCGTTCTCTAGCCCGGTGCTCTTGGTGAAGAAAAAGGACGGTAGCTGGAGGTTTTGTGTAGACTACCATGCCCTCAATAAGGAGACGGTGGCAGACCGTTTTCCTATAGCTGTGATAGATGAGTTGTTAGATGAGTTACATGGGGCGTCGATCTTTTCGAAGATTGACCTGAAGTCGGGTTATCATCAGATCCGGATGAAGGCAGAGGACGTACAGAAGACTGCTTTCAGGACTCATGAGGGGCATTATGAGTTCCTCGTCATGCCCTTTGGGTTGACGAATGCGCCTGCTACATTTCAGTCGTTGATGAACAAGATATTCCAGCCTTACCTACGGCAGTTTGTCTTAGTGTTCTTCGATGACATATTGGTGTACAGCCGTACAGTGGAGGAGCACGTGTGAGACTAGGAGACTGTGTTACAGGAGCTACAGGCCCACCAGCTGTATGCCAATAGGAAGAAGTGCACGTTTTCCCAGGCGAAGGTGGAATATTTGGGGCATGTGGTTTCAGCAGCAGGGGTAGCAGCTGATAGGAGCAAGATAGAGGCCATGCTAGATTGGCCACGGCCAACTACATTGAGGGCGTTGCGGGGATTTTTGGGCTTGACGGGGTATTAACGTAAGTTCGTGCAGGGCTACAGTACCATTGCCCGGCATCTGACTGAGCAGCTAAAGAAGGATGGGTTCCAGTGGACCGAGGAGGCGACTGCGGCGTTTAAGGCCCTGAAGGGGGCGATGACGACCGTTCCGGTACTGGCTCTTCCTGATTTTAGCAGACCCATTGTGGTAGAGACTGATGCTTCGGGGTACAGACTAGGAGCAGTGCTGATGCAGGATCAACGACCCGTGGCTTACTTTAGTCAGGTTTTGTCATCACGAACGAGGTAGAAGTCTGTGTATGAGAGGGAGCTGATGGTGATTGCTTTGTCGATTCAGAAATGGCGTCCGTACCTGCTGGGGCGGCCATTTATTGTGCCCACGGATCACATGTCCCTGAAATATTTGCTAGAGGAGAGATTGGTGGCGGCAGACTATGAGAAGTGGTTATCTAAGCTTGTGGACTACAATTTTGAGATACACTATCGGCCCGGGTTGGAGAACAAGGCTGTGGATGCACTATCACGACGGGAGGAGGTTACGTCCTTGGCAGCCTTGTCAGTACCACTGCTAGCGGATTGGGAGACTTTATGGGGGGAGGTGAATGTCGACGAGGAGTTGTCTAGAGTCCGAGAGAATTTGGTTCAGGGGTTGGCTGAGCACCCAGGCTATTCGATGGAGGGACGACGGTTGTTGTATCAGGGAAGGTTGGTGATACCACGGGCTTCAGTGCACATTCCGTTGATTTTTCAGGAGTTCCATGGGAGTGCAATATGGGGCATTCTGGTGTCCAGTAAACGTACATGAGGGTGGCTAGGGAGCTGTACTGGACGGGAATGAAGAAGGACATCGCAGAGATGGTAGCCCGTTGTGACGTCTGCCAGCATCACAAATACTTGGCCATGACACCAGCAGGGCTGCTGCAGCCCTTATCTCTTCCTGAGCAGGTCTGGGAGGGGATCAGTATGGATTTTGTAGAAGGGCTACCCAAGTCAGAGGGATACTCGGTGATTTTGGTGGTGGTAGACCGACTGAGCAAGTATGGACACTTCATTAGGCTGAGATATCCTTACACTGCAGTGACAGTGGCTACGGCGTTTATGCGGGAGGTGGTGCATCTACACGGGTTCCCCGATTCCATAGTATCAGATAGGGACATTGTCTGCATGAGCCAGTTTTGGATAGAGTTGTTCAGAGTGCAGTGGACCGTTCTGAGGAGGAGCACAGCTTACCACCCCCAGACGGATGGACAGACGGAGGTCGTCAACAGGAGCGTTGAGACCTACCTCCACTGTTTTGTATCAGATTGCCCTCGGAGTTGGTATTGATGGCTGGCGTGGGCGGAGTATTGGTACAATACTTCCTTCCATTCAGCCGAACAGACGACACCGTTTCGGGTGTTGTACGGGAGGGATCCACCAGTGCTGATCCATTATAGCCGTGGGACAACCCAGTGTCTCAGTTGGATCAGTACCTCGAGGAGCATGAGGGAATTTTGGAGGAGCTAAAGAAGCATTTGACGAGGGCTCAACAGCTTATGAAAGCCAAGGTGGATGCACATCGGAGAGAGGTGGAGTTTGCAGTAGGAGAACGAGTCTATCTGAAGCTGAGACCATATCGGCAGAGGTCACTAGCTCGACGCCGTAACGAGAAGCTGGCTGCGCTTTTTTACAGGCCTTTCCCGATAGAGGCGAGGATTGGACCCGTGGCTTATAGACTGACATTACCCCCAGGTTCTGCTTTACACCCAGTTTTTCACGTCTCTTAGTTACGATGAGCGATTGGAGCACAGACACCGGTGGCCACTTTGCCATCGACATTGACAGCTGACTCGGAGCTGATGATGGAGCCTCCAGGATATTCTGTAGGTACGACACACTGAGGAGGCGGTCGGGAGGTGCTGGTACGATGGTTGGATTTGCCTGACCACGAGGCTACTTGGGAGCGGGAGGAGACCATCAGGGCTTAGTTTCCAGACTACAACCTTGAGGACAATGTTTGTTTTTTTGGGGGGAGTAATGATGCGGTCGTCTACAGGAGGAGGCACCAGAGATCGGGCACGTCGCGTGGAGCGGGCACGAGCCAGGATTAGAGCTATCCACTTTATCTTCTTTAACTTATTATTTACTTTGCAGAATCTTTAGTCATTACTTAAGTCACGGTGTGTGCGCTTAGCAATAATTAGATGAGTCATATAAATACCCCCAAAAACCCTAGTTGTTGATTATCGAAGAATGGAGATTTAACAGCCGTGACGACTAGGGTTAATTAGGGATTAAACTTGAT
Organism: Scilla litardierei; assembly: GCA_030789695.1. Classification (NCBI taxonomy): domain Eukaryota; kingdom Viridiplantae; phylum Streptophyta; class Magnoliopsida; order Asparagales; family Asparagaceae; genus Scilla; species Scilla litardierei. Next base: position 33,357,209 of record CM061139.1, on the reverse strand, counting down.
CCTATAATTCAAGTTAGGGAGTGATCTCTCCAGAAAAGATCAAATCTATCTCATTGTTCTTCGTTATTTCAATAAAAATTCCACTCTTTTCCATTTTCCACTTTAAATTCAGCACTAGATACGATTTGACCCCCAAATCGTATCAGTGTTCCAGGCTCATTTCATATTTGAATGGCTGGATTCAAACTTCAAAATTTTAGTTTGAATTCAAAAATTTTGTAGCCAGGATTTTGTGAAATGAGCATGGATTTTGTAGCCTACATTTGAATGTGAAATGAGCATGGATTCAAACTTCAACTTTTAAATGAGCCTGGATTTTGAATGAGCCTGGATTTAGTACATCAACTTTTCAATGGCGAATGTTTGAATCCATTTAACAGTTTGTATCCACTTTATAGATCATAGCCTAACTAAGTACATCAACTTTTGAATGGCTAATGTTTGAATCTAGGCTCATTTTATAGATCATAGCCTACATCAAGTTAAAGTTCTGTCTTCCAGGCTTATTTCACATCAACTTTTAAATTTTCATGGAGCTATAAATCAGCCTACATCATTTAAAAGTTCATCAACTTGATGTTGGCTACAAAATCCAGTTCTGTATTCTAGGCTTATTTCACATTGAATGGCTGGATTCAAACTTCAAAAATTTAGTTTGAATTCAAAAAATTTGTAGCCTGGATTTTGTAGCCTGGATTTTGTGAAATGAGCCTGGATTTTGTGAAATTATATATCAGAAAAAATTATAAACCATGGCATTTGAACTCAGGTCAGTCTCAATCTCATCATTTTTACCATTGTTAGACTCCTCAACAAATACGTTTTCCTTCTCCGACAACTCAGAAAAGATCATTGAAACTGTTACCTGCACGTAGCCCGCGATCATAACATTCCATGAGGCTGAGCTCCTCTGAGGCATTCCATCAAACACCTCTCTTGCCTCCTCCAGGTTGTTGTCCACATCACCACGTCCCTCTCGCCCATTCCATCAAACACCTTGCGCGTGTCTTCATCAACCTCAAACCCAAGATACATATGTATCAGACTGCTCTGAACATACCCATCATCCCAGAATCCAAACTTTAACGTTTGCAAAAGCAGAAAAAAAATCAATACTGCAACCGAAACACAAATGAAACCTGAACACAAAATATCATACCTACGTTTTGCCCAATTTTTTTGCCCTGAAAACACAGATTTTTACTGAACATAAAACATCAACCTCTGAGCCCAGTTTTTGCCTTAAAAACAAAGTTTTTTACCTGAAAAAAATAGCTTTTTGACCTGCAAAATAGCTTTTTGAGAAAGAATGTTGGGGTTTTCAGATAGAAAGTTTAATGGTTAGAGTGTTTACTCCCCTACTTCTTGAGAGAGAATGACTTGCAAAAACAGTTTTTAGAGAGAATGACTTCCACCAACACCACTGCCCAAGAACTCGAAGACTAGCATCCAAATCTTAACACAGCTTCATCTAAATTTGTACGTAATGCTTGACTTCGACTCCAAATCTGAACACAGCTTCCACAAACACCTGTATTGGTGAAAACCATCACCAAGCTCCACATATGATGAGATCGGGCTCTTCTGCTTCCCCTTCTTCTTCATCCTCTCCTTTTCTTGCAGGGTCTTTGAGGTTTGTGGTGGTTGTTGGGTTCTTGCAGGGTTTTGGGGGCACGGAAGCAGAGAGAGATAGAGAGAGAGAGAGAGAGAGAGAGAGAGAGAGAGAGAGAGATTTCCCCCCTAAAGTTTGGACGGGTAAGCTGATTATGCCCCAGCTTTCAAATTTTTAAGTTTCACACCAAATTTCAATTTTCAAACATTCCCCCCTAAAGTTTTCCCCCCAAACTTATCCTAGTCAACACTTTTTGTTTGTCCTAGTCATTAATTTGTTTGTCCACGTAGGACCAAGATTCTAAAAATGCTCTTAATTGTATATATATGTATGTATATATATGTGTGTATATATAGGAAAATTTTCAAATGAGAACATTTCGCACGGTGCGAAAATGTTTTTATCTTTATTTTGAAATTTTTTTTTCAAAAATTCTTTTCTCCATACTCATTATATGTTGTTATATCCCTCTCAAAAAAATAATGGTTGAGAAATAATGTCATTTGGTCTTCGATCAAGGCATTTGATCAAATTCGCACGTTTTGAGACCGTTAAATTTGTAACGGGTGGATGGGTGCTCTAATCCCCAACGGGTTCACCCATTATTTTCCATGGGGAATATAATTGTAGGGATTAAACATCAAAAAAATTTTGAAAAAAATTTCAAAAAAATAAAAAAATGTTTTCGCACGGCTTTCGCACGGGCTTTTTCGCACCCGAAGATCAATATATATATATATACTAGTCATACCCCGTGCCCGCGGGCACGGTTCAGTTAAGATTTTCTCCCGCGAAATTTTTGATCCCAAAAAATTATTTCCGCAGCCAAAATTTAAAAGAACAACAAATTAGCATAGAAATATTTAGCGGCGCGGAACAACAAATTCGACACGAGCGTCTTAGACGCAAAACAACAAATTCGTTGTGGGCGCCTTCGTCACGAAACTACAAAGTAGCGGAAAAAAATTTAGCGGGCACCCGCCTTCAGCATGAAACAACGAATTAGCGGAAGAAAATTTAGCTGACGCAGGCCGTTCAGTTGAACAAAAATTTACAAAACACCCAAAATGCCAGGACAACTGACTCAAGGGTGAAAGAATGACGGGGACAGTCGTCTCCCAGACGCAATACCGACGACGAAAAGGTAGTCATAACCTGTGTCCACGGGCACGGTTCAGTTAAAATTTTCTCCCACGAAATCTTTGTTCCATGGAACAACAAATTAGCGTAAAAATATTTAGCAACGCAGGAGCATTCGGCGTAGGTGCCTTTGGTGCGGAACAACAAATTCGGTGCATGCGCTTTTGACACCGAACAACAAATTTGGCACGGAACGATAATTTCGACTCCGGCGCCTTCGGGCAGAACAACAAATTAGCGGTGCCAAAGGCGCCGAAGGCCCTGGCCGCTTCAGCGCTGGCCCCCTTCTCGTGATAACATCTCTCATTTTTCGTACAGATTTAGTTCCATATGATTTAGTGCTCCCCAAAATTTAGTTCTATATAGATTTAATTCTCTCCAATTTTAGTGCTCCAAAATTTTTCGTAAACTCTCATCCTACCCATCAATTCCTCAAGATTCAATATCAACCATCTTTATATCCACTCTTTTATCCTATGTGCAATAATTTTTTCATTTTATCATGCACTTGCTGTATTAAACTTTTATTAGTCTTAATCGAGGGTGTTTTCTTTTAGTTATTTGCCAAATCTCTCTTGGAAGTGCTCAATGAGAAGGAGATTAAGATGTATCAACACCCACAAAATAAGATCATTGTTACATCAATATAAATTAATTCAAAGCAATCGATTCTTCGTCTCTTGATCAGATAAAGAGGGTATTGATTGATAAACTGATCAAAAGTCACTGAACTAAGAGGAGTGAGAGCATTGACAGGAGGATTAAAGATAGTGATGAACGCAATGTCTTCGCTTCCAACCTTTTCTTATTTTTCTTATATTTTTGCCGCCTTCTTCATCTGTCCTTGCTCCTGATGATTGATGGAGAGAGTGATGACAGACACACACACACACACACACACACACACACACACACACACACACACACACACACACACACACACAGAGAGAGAGAGAGAGAGGTGATGTTATTATTTTTTGAGTCAACTGAGTGGATGACCTTCTTAAAATAAAATTAAAAATCCAAATCAAAATTTCAGTTCCACCAAAAACGCTAGGCAAATTGCTCTGCCTTCAGCACTATTTTCCAACTAAGCCATGCTGACACGCTTTATGCAAAGAAATCCCCAATTGTTACTAATCCATTATGTAGCTGCACAATTTTCACTTGCAAATCTCCTCAGCTCCTTTGTCTTGGTCATCAACTTGACCTCGACGCCAATTGCCAGTACTTCTATCAAATTGCCTTTCATATGTCGCTTCCACCTGAGTGCTCTGAACATCATGTCAACTCGGTTCAAGGTTGGTTACAATGGGGAAATGCTTTTTCAATGGAAAAGTTGGGGTTTCAAACATTAGTCTCCAGTCTCATTTATATCAATAATAGTTGGTTTACATCACGCCCTCAACTATGAAGGCCTGACACATCATAAAAAAAACTTTAATATATCTACTGGTACAATCAGAGAGAAACCCACTATATACATCAAAAAATAAAAACAAAACCCAACTCACAGCGACAGAAGTACAGAATAATGTCAGTCAAAATATAGAGAGTTTAAACCAACTTCAAGCCCAACAAAACAAAATCACAAAAGCAGCACTTTAGCCATTAGCCAGGATAATAATCTCCACCATATCTATAGGCCAAGCTCTGTGAAGCCACACCCAGATAGAATCCACCACATTAGGCAAACTAAAGAGCTCCCATGCTTACAGGACTACCCATATTAACATGCTCTTGGTCTTCCATGTCAGTAGAACAAAACACTCCGAACCATTCCCTAAACAAACATCAGTATTGAATAAACAAATTGTTAAGAACCAAATTCTTTTGCCATTAGATATATTGACACATGCAACACTGAAAATAATTTAACAATTATTGAAAATACAGAAGTGCATCAATAAACTCAACATGGAAAAAATATTTACATGTACCAAGAACAAAATAAAATACAGCTTGATGAATCAACATCATTAGGCAAACTTAAGAGTTCCCATGCTCACAGGCCTACCTAAGTCAACATCCTCTTGATGAATATTATCAATAACTTCTCAATGATCTTCCAAGTCAGCATGAATAGTGCTAGAATTAGCAGCTCTGTCTTAAGCTCTCAGCTCGCAAGTCCTCCATGTGTATATCCCCTTGCAAAATGCCTGCCAACGTATGCTGTAAGCTAGTTGGGTGCAAAAACACAGTGTAGTTAATAGCATGCAAAGTGGATATGATGGTTTCAAGTTGAATCCAAAATGGTAAATGTTGAATCCAAAATGCAAACTCTTGAAAATGCACACTGTTGAAAATGAAATGCTACAACAACCCTCCCCTGTTATCAAGCTGCCAACCTCATGAAATGTGTGGAAACTTTTCATTAGCAGGTTATGTTGAATACTCAAATGAAAATTCTGGCAAAGTGTGTGAACATTTTCATTAGGGTGTGTGTGTAAATTTCATGGGAAACATTCTGGCAATGAAACATTGAGTTTACACACATTCTGGCAACGTTCACACACACACACACATCTGCAGCTGTTTGTAAAATTTGGGATGGCTGTTGCCCAATTAATGAAACATTTGAGATGGATGTTGCCCATTTAATGTTCACACACATTCTGGCAATGTTCACACACACACACACACTAACAGCTATCTCAAATGTTCACACACATTCTGGCAATGTTCACACACACACACACACACACACACACACACACACACACACACACACACACACACACACACTGAGTTTACATACACATTAAGTTGGCAAAATTCTGTCCAGGATACTCAATTGAAAATGTTTCCCATGAAATGTTCTAATCTGACACACACATTGAGAAATATGAGCTGTTAATGAAATGTTGATATGAAACTTGTTACTGGATATATATGAGTATCCATGACATATGATTAATGAATTTTCAAGTGAGACTGGCATTTTTGAAACAAATATGAACTTGTTACATGTTGAACTTCAGTGTTACTCTAAATTACTCTAAACGTATTTGAAACTTATATGAACTGTTAACAAATATGAATTATGAAACTGTTAACAAATAAGTTACTCTAAACATATTCATATAAGTAACTCTAAACATATTTGAACTGCTTGTCTAAACGTATTCATATCTATAATAAGAATATTTGGTATATCATACCCAGCAACAAAAAAGAGTTACTTCAGTAACAAATAAGATAAGAATATTTGTTATATCATACCCAGTAACAAATAAGAATATTTGTTATATGGATATGTTTAGAGTAACAAATATGACCTGAATCATTATATCTCAAATGTTAGTATGAGCATGTGTCATTGACATGTTAACAAAGATATGAGGTGATAAGACTTTAGATGTAGGGAAGCCAACAAATCCACTTCAAAACTCAACTGCAAAACATAGTTGGTTTAGATTCCAAAAAAGAAGCAAATTTCCCATCTATTCATCATTGGGAATAGCTATCAAAATCTGTAAATGAATCTGTAAAATATTTTGTTCTAGACAACACTTGTATTACTCGTAACTGTAATAACAACAAATTGGACATGGCATCTTCAAATTGTAATGCATTATATGCATAAGTTAATTGATACAAAAAACCACTTCCCCTTCTTAACCTTCTTCAAATCTGTATTTTTCAAAGCTAACAAACAAATATTGCTGCAAACAATTTAAGATGAGGGGCAAGGTTACAACATAACACACCAGTTGGTGAGACATCAGACTTTGTACATTATCATGCAGCGGGCAGGTGAAATTCTCTTCACGGCTTAAGCTCATGTCGTTTAAACAATCCAGGGTTGTCACCAGTTTACGCCAATTGCATATGTTCTTCATGTTTGAGGTCAAACACCTTTGACAGGACCAATTCCATTACCTACTTACACTAACAGATGTCACATAAGAATATTCTGATGCAGCTAAAATCAAAGTGTAAATATTAGTCCAAGTGATTGAGATAAATACGGGAATATTTGATGCAGATCTCTTGGACTAATCTTTACAATTCTCCCAGGAACGATCAAACAAATTTAGAGGAATTATCACTCATGAAAAGGAATGAATATTCCATCAGTGGTGATCTCACAGTATTAGTTCAAATCACTCATGTGTGGTTGTTGACAACTGTTCACAGATGTGGTTGTTAATTAAGCAAGCCACAGATTATGGTTGGATGAATGAGACTTAGCACCTTAAGTACACGAAAATGGCAATATTAAACTGTAGTAAAAGGAGAAGTGGGGCAATGAAAGAGATATGCTTTTTTCATTTGAGCACCGACACAAATTTTGCAAAAATTTGCCAATTTGAAGAATATTTGATTATCTAAACTGTTGTTAAAATCCAAAACTAAAGGGGAAGCTATTGACTTGTTCACATGGTAAAAAGCACACCCCAATGTTTTCTCCAAGCAACCTATTCAGTAGTCCAAAAGAAATGGTATTAATTCGACTTATAATAATATCACACAACCTAAACTATATGCCAAAAGAAAAAACCCTTAACTATGAACAAATATACACAAAAATACATTTTGGATTGAACAACCATGCAGTCCAATTTCAAAAACACCATCTCTCACACCGGCATTTAAAACCAACAAAATTTACATCTGAAGCTAGGGCCGTGTGTCCTGAAAATTAAAAATAAAATCATAGCTTAGAATAGAAAAATTAGAAACGAAGAAATATCTAATTACTTTGTACAACTAACTTTTATTACCTTCATCGTGTTTAAGCAGAAAACCTTTTCATCATCACATTATAAAAAGATGACGTGTCAAGCTCAATCCAAAGTGGAGAGTTAATGGGATGAGCAATAACCTAGATAAATTAAGAACATAAAATTCCTAGAAAAATTAATATATATTTGAAAATATGGAAAATTTTAAAATTATACATTTATTTACCTTTTTTCGTTGGAGTGGTGGATGTCGTGCTTTCTGGAACCAAGCAAGCTCGGCAAGAACCATCTTCCACTTCTATAACAAAAAAGGTATTTGGATGGTCAATGAAGAGGATATTTTGAAAAACAAAATCTAAGATTTTTATATTACCTCGGAAAAGAAGATTGCTTTGTCTTCAATGTGACTCGTCGCCGTTGCTTGTAAAGTTCTTTTAGCAATTTGCTGGAAATAATAATAATAATAATAAACAGTCACTAATTTTTAATTTCAAAATGGGAATGTTTGTAACGGTATGCATACCTTATCAAAACAAAATCCGATATAACCCCGTAGCCTGACATTTATGTGATTGTTTTGAAGTAACAGAACCTGTGAGAAGAAAAATGTTAATGCAAACATAGTATATTAAAAATATAATGTAGAATTATGATAAGAAACTTACAGTTTTTGCCAAATCTGCATCATCATCTATCTATATAAAAATACAAACCAATATTTTATCAAACAATGCATACCGAAAACAATTAAGTCATGCAATGAAATGTAGTAAAGGAAAAAATTTCTTACCCTGCCATATATGGTAATGTGGGTCCACATTTTAAAGCTTGGTAACGTATGATAATGCTATACCTGCATGTTAGACAACAATCGATAATAATTTTTTAAAACATCATTTAAACAAATAATATAAATAAAACAATGTAAAGAAAGAGAGTTAAAAAACTTACATACAATTTTTATCATACATTGGAAATCATAGCAGAACTTCTGGGTAAACGATGTTCACTGTGTTATTTATGTTGGGCTGAAGAAGGACACATACACGATCAAAAGATGTGCACCTTGAAAGTGCAACATAAAGATGTCCATGACTGAAAACTGGGGTCCGCAAATCAACTCCAACGAATTTTACAGATTGTCCTTGGGCTTTATTAATCGTCATAGCATATGTCACACGGACAGGAAACTGCCTTCTTGTCATATGAAAAGGTAATTCTGTAGCCGATGGTGACAAAGATATTCTTGGAATAAACACAAAACAACCGGCTTTATCCCCATTTAAAATTTGAGCTTCAATGACACGTGATGCACATCTGACAACCATCAATCGAGTGCCATTGCAGAGCCCGTCTTTTGGTGCAATATTTCGTAATAAAATAATAGGACAACCAACCTTAAGCTCAAGTGTAAATTGTGGCAACCCAGGAGGATCCAAAGAGTTTATGTACTCAGTTGGATATCTATTCATAATGGTTGGATCGGTTTCATCATTTTCAGAAAAACTGTCTGCAGCTTGATACGTAATCTTCTGTCCCGGAAAAATGTTTAATGCAGCAGCATTTATAAAAGTAACATCATCATTCCGTGCAGAAAGAATTATTCGTTCAGTAAGGTATGCCGGAGTCACGACACCCTCAATATCAAGCTGCGGATAAATTCGAAGTATTAACTCGTTTAAAACCTTGCACCTGAATATGTTAGAAGGAAGTTCTACCACTTCTGTAGGATTTGTCCCAACCTAATACATATAGATATAATTTTAGTGAAGGAATGGCTAAGATAAAAATAGTAAGTAAAATTAAATTAGTCATGAAATAAAATACCTCCAAAATAAATTTTGCAAAATTTGCATTCTCAACCGATGAGTTATTTAACCGCATATTTTGATCCAAGATCAAAACTTGTACAGAGCACCATAATACAGATCGTCTCAATGAGGCACCAACAATTTCTTCTCGAACCCCCTTTGGTATGACGGGCAAGATTTGTCGGAAATCCCCACCAAGAACAACAGTAATACCACCAAATGCTCTGGGGTTATCACACATATCTTGTAACGATCGATCCACTGCCTCAACACAGTGCCGATGTTGCATAGGTACTTCATCCCATATTATAAGTTTTGCTTTTCTAAACAATTGAGCTTGCATGGATTGCTTGCTAAAATTACAAATTGAAGTATCATGCACATCTAACGGGATACGAAATGTGGAATGTGCAGTCCGACCTCCGCTAAGTAGCAATGATGCAATACCGGAAGACGCGACGGTGATAACTATATTTCCAAGACTACGCAACATTGTTGCTATTGCATTGTACAAAAAAGTCTTTCCAGTTCCAGCACCACCGCTCAAGAAGAATGTAGTACCTTTATTTTCAAATACTGATGAAGTAATTGCTGAATAAGCATTGCGTTGTGCATCATTGAGGCAATCAATGTCTTTTTGTGCATCCAATTGTTTCGCTTTATTTATAAGTTCCTGATGTTCATGCAACAATCTATTGCCAACAATTTCATTCCAATCTCCAGCAGAAAGTGGCATTGGTGGAAAGTCGGATAGACACTTACCGTACTCCTCAAGCAATTCATTGATAAGGAATAATCCATAATCTTCAAGTTGGCCCTGAGTTGGGGTAGAAATTGCAAATAAAGTTTGCAATTTATGTGGAAGATCATCGCAAATGTGCATTGAAAATTCATTCCATAATGCAAGGGGGTCGATCGGCACACATTCGATAAGAATAATACAAAACAGTCTTCGTAGTTGATATCCTGTTTTCATAATTGAAGCCTCGGCAAGACATTGTCTCCACTCGGAATCATCTTCAAGAAGACCTCTTGCAATACATGTTGCTTTGAATGTAGGGTACTCAATCGAATTGAATGTGCGTAAATTTTCCCACGATGTTGGCCCTTTAACAACTGTTAGTAGCAACCGTAGATAAAATCTCTCACCAGAATTAGGGGAGGCAAAATACATTCTGCCAATGGCATATCCAGATTGTCTTGGAGTCCAGACCTTTGTTGACGAATGCCACACAAACTTTTGGGGAAATTCTTGATATGTGAGATCATGCGCAGACTCATGTAAAGCGCAACATGTAAAAAATTCAGTCAAAGTTGTCTTATCATTTTCAGCCCTAGACCTTATTGCATCTACATCTTCATCTGGATCAAAAATAACACGGTGTTGCCCTGGTAAATGAAGTATCAATCTTTGAACTGACGGAATCTCTTGATGCAAAGGATGCTCGAATATTCGCCAGGCAGCCTCAGGTGGTCCAATATATCTTGCATCAAGGTATTGTTGGATCTCATTTACTGCGCCCAATACCATTGTGGTCCGATCATGACCTTTATAAATATACTTATGAATGTACTTCACACATCTTACCCCGGCACAAACTTCGACATTAATGTGGCAGTTAAAGCGCCTTGAGAGATACCTGTTGTGCGGCACAACATCTCGGTTATCAACCTGATGCCCCCTTACAGTATATAGATGCCCATTACTACGACGACGGTAAATAGGATATCCATCACGATCCAAGGTTGTTGCTTCTGCATAATTTCGAGGGTATTTCTTAGTACAGTTACCATTTTCCATGCATGAGGCATTTGGATTCCGAGCACCACATGGTCCATGTACCATACATTTTGACACAGTATCGAATAATGCAGGATCTTGAGCAGGATCAGGAAATTCAACACATACAATTCTATCCACTTGATCACATGTATGAATCTTATCGGGTCCACGAAGAAAGAAAAGAGCATGCATATGTGGAAGACCCCGTTTCTGAAATTCAATTGTAAATACATGTGCTACTTTCTTTCCAAATACATTATTGCCATCAATCTCCTTCATCAAAGCCTTTCTTTTTAACTCAAATACACGTGCGACTAAATCTGGACGGTCGGTAGCCTTTTGATTGGGCAGTAGAGCCGAAGTAATTTCTGGCCACTTTGGATTTGCGGTCATGGTAAGAAAAATATCCGGGTGCTGGTTATAACGTGTGATAGCCATCGAGTCTTGAAATATTTCAAACATGTGACGTGCACTGCCAGTGAAAGATGAAGGAAGTATCATGCGCTGTCCAATTTGGTCGCATCTGGCATATGCATCGATATCTGCAAGACCCTGATAGAGCTCTGAGCGGAGTTTTCGTTGATTAAGTTTGATGAATGTCAAACGATGTTGCTCAATTGCTGCCCAAGCATCAACTATGAACTCCTGGAATAACTTTCCCGCTCTCAAAATTGAAGAATACTCGTTCTGTCTTTCAAACAGACGGTAGCTATAAAACTCACACATGGTCAGGCGTCTACTTGATGCTATGTTTTGAACTGGATCCCACTGCTTCAACTCAGGTTCCCATCCAAGCTGACCATCAGGAAATAATAAGACGTAGTGTAATGGTAAGTATGCAGGATGAGTCTCATTGATTTGCATTAATTGATGATTTCCTCGAAGATGTAAAACTATATCTCGCATCCCGGAAGGTCGATAGCCATCGCCAGGTAAAATAACCGCAATCTCATCTACGGTTGGGAGGTTATAACGGCGACGATCCTTGTTTGAATTGTAATGCAGATATACAGGAAGATCATGACCACATGAATCTGCTTGAGATAAAACAGAATACGCCTGACAATATAGTTTGATGAATGGATTTATGCCCGATAAACAATTTTGAATAATTTGTAAGACATCCTTGCTCAAATGTGGATTTCTATTACTTCGGAACTCCATAGCAGAATCCGGATCATATATGTAAAGTTGACAATAACTTGCTGTTTGATCCGGTTGGGGCAGAAGTGATCCTGTTCGATGGCGTAATTCTCCATGAATTGTAAATATGTTCGGGCCCCTGCCAGCAATCAATCTTTGATCCATTGTCACACCAAGGCTGGTAAATGCATTAGCTGCATTATACTCCCGAGTATACATTCGAAATGATTTTGATGCCTCACTGTCACCATCATATAATTCTCTAAGTGATGGAGGGGGTTCATTAAGTTTCGGCAATTTTACTTTTCCTTGCAAACAACATGTTCCAAAAAGATGTGTTCTCAAAGTTGACTTCGACAACTGTTCATCCAACCAGTGTAAGGCTGAACAATGAGGGCATGGAATGTTCATTAATCCAAGATGGTGCCGACCAAAATCAACCAGAGTTGGTGGACCAGAGCCATGCTGAGTTGACCGACTTCGGAAGATCGAGGATGAGCCAGCGTCTTCTTGTTCAACTGGAGAAGTTGTTAATCCAGGTGTTATTTGAGGTATACAGATAGGAGTCATATATCGAGATATGTTTCGTTGAGCTTTTTCTCGTTCTCTCCTTTGACATTGAGCTAAACACCTAGCCAAAATAAAACCATAATAATTAAATAAAATTAATTTACATTAAAGCAGAGGAGCTCTTATGAATAATAACCTGGCATATGGTTCATCATCTTCAGCACATATCGTAGCATTGTGCGAGGCTGAGACCTCATCTACATGTTCAACGGGAGAAGTTGGTACTGCATATGTGCTTTGAGGCATGTCGAGTACACTGGTAGGAGTCATATATCGAGATGTGCTTGCTTGTATTTGTTCTCGTTCTCTCCTTTTGCGTTGAGCTAAAGCCCTATCCAAATTTAAACAGAAAAATAAACACAACTAAAATACATGGCTTGGTGAAAAGGTTTTATGTACAGTCGGGTTGATAATGACCTGACAGATGGTCCTGGAACTTGCCCGGAGATCATATCGTTACGCGAGGCCGAGACAGCATCTTCTTGTTCAACCGGAGAAGTTGTCACGGCTGCTGTTATGTGAGGTATATCAAGGACACCGTCAGAAGGCAGAGCATGAGATATGTTTCGTTGTTCCTGTTCTCGTTCTCTCCTTTTGCGTTGAGCTAAAGCCCTATACAAATTTAAACAGAAAAATAAACACAACTACAATACATGGCTTGGTGAAAAGGTTTAATGTACAGTCGGGTTGATAATGACCTGACAGATGGTCCAGGAACTTGCCCAGAAATCATATCGTTACGCGAGGCTGAGACATCATCTTCTTGTTCAACCGGAGAAGTTGTCACGGCTGGTGTTATGTGAGGTATATCAAGGACACCGTCAGAAGGCAGAGCGTGAGATATGTTTCGTTGTTCCTGTTCTCGTTCTCTCCTTTTGCGTTGAGCTAAAGCCCTATACAAATTTAAACAGAAAAATAAACACTACTAAAATACATGGCTCGGTGAAAAGGTTTTATGTACAGTCGGGTTGATAATGACCTGACAGATGGTCCAAGAACTTCCCCAGAAATCATATCGTTACGCGAGGCCGACACAGCATGTTCTTGTTCAACCGGAGAAGTTGTCACGGCTGGTGTTATGTGAGGTATATCAAGGACACCGTCAGAAGGCAGAGCGTGAGATATGTTTCGTTCTTCTTGTTCTCGTTCTCTCCTTTTGCGTTGAGCTAAAGCCCTATACAAATTTAAACACAAAAATAAACACTACTAAAATACATGGCTCGGTGAAAAGGTTTTATGTACAGTCAGGTTGATAATTACCTGACAGATGGTCCAGGAACTTGCCCGGAAATCATAGCATTACGCGAGGCCGAGACAGCATCTTCTTGTTCAACCGGAGAAGTTGTCACGGCTGGTGTTATGTGAGGTATATCAAGGACACCGTCAGAAGGCAGAGCGTGAGATATGTTTCGTTGTTCATGTTCTCGTTCTCTCCTTTTGCGTTGAGCTAAAGCCCTATCCAAATTTAAACACAAAAATAAACACTACTAAAATACATGGCTTGGTGAAAAGGTTTTATGTACAGTCGGGTTGATAATGACCTGACAGATGGTCCAGGAACTTGTCCGAAAATCATATCGTTACGCGAGGCCGAGACATCATCTTCTTGTTCAACCGGAGAAGTTGTCATGGCTGGTGTTATGTGAGGTATATCAAGTACACCGTCAGAAGGCAGAGCGTGAGATATGTTACGTTGTTCTTGTTCACGTTCTCGTTCTATCCTACTGCGTTGAGCTAAAGCCCTATCCAAATTAAGCCCAAACTAATTACAATTAAAATACATTATTAGCGTATATTAGATGTTCATTTTGAGAATATGGTATGTTCAATTAAAATACTCCCATTTACATAATCAAGCTCTTCATTTTTGAAATTAACATTTTGAAATTCAATTGGGTACATGATAATACAAAATTAACATGATATCAAGTTTAGCATTAAAAAATTACACATTCATTAGAATCTTTGAATTTTTGCTACTTCTATGTGTCCTAAGAATTTTTGAATATATCTGAATTATCTCAATCCTCAGGACACATATATCTGAATATTTGATTAGGATCACTTGAGAATTTTTGCATTCTAGCATTGCTTCTATGATCCTCAGGACACTTTGAATGGTATCAAAATATCAAACTCACAACATAATTAACAGGATATCAAGTTTAGCATTGCATATATATGAGATTTGTGTATAATGCCAATACCCACAACATAAATCTGATTTGTGCATGAGATTTGTGTATATTGGCATTATACACATCATAAATCTGCCAATATTAATCAAAATCATTTTTGAATCCTGGACTATGCCAATATTTATGTGATATAGCTAACTTAAGAAAAATCACAAAAATCTAGAATATGCCAATATTAATCCTAGACTATGCCAATATAAATCACAGAAATCTCATACACAATCTGAGAATATAAACTGGACTAACCCCAAATAATGCCAATATTCATTAACTGAGAATAATGAATAAACTGATATTAATGCCAATATCCATTTTTGAATCCTGGACAATGCCAATATAAACTGAGAAAAACAATGCCAATAGTCAAGTTTTTGATTTGGTTTATAGCAGTTGCACTTTCAGTCAAGTTTCATTCTAATGCAACTGCCATGAATTGGTTTATCTTAAAACTTTCAGTGTATTTTTTTATTGACATATCAAATACATATCCTGATGTATTTTGATATTTTGATACATCATGACTTCAATTCCTATATAATGTAAATAGAAAACAGAATATTCACTTGGTAATGTGAAAAACTCACTTGGTGAACATACTTGATTCCTATTTACATGATATTCCTATATAATATGAACATACTCAATTCCTATTTACAGGATATTCCTATTTACTTCACCAATTTTCAATCTTCACCAAGTGAACATACTCAATTCCTATTTACAGGATATTCCTATATAATGTGAAATGTTCCTGTATAATGTGAACATACTCAAGCTTCACCAAGTATAAAAACAATTTTCAATCTTCATACATCATAAAAAACAATTTTCAATCTTCAATCACTCAGTTATCACATATGCTACTGATAATAAAAAATATCAGTAATTATCAAGATTCAATCTTCATACATAATAAAAAATATCTCCAAAAAATTGAGTATTGTCCTGCAAAAATGAAATTGAGTATGTTTGAGAATTAACTCATAGGAATTGAATGACTAAGGATAATATCTCAAAAATGTGATAAATTTTTGAATATGAAAAAAACAATACTCAAGCTTTCATTTGCAAACTCATTTCTTAAAATATTCTTTCAATTGCAGTTGCAAACTCATTTTGAATATAAAATTCAGTTTATATTGGGTGTATTGACTGAAATATTCTGTCAATTGCAAAATTAATTTCAAACTCAAATTCAAACTCAAGCTTTCCTAAATTTCAAACTCAAGCTTTGTCCTGTCACTCAAACCCAACATTCAAAATTTAATATATGTCCTGTCTTTCAAATTGGATAGAGCTTCATCACCATAGCAAAAAATTGTTTATAGCAATGAAAAAAGGCAAAGTTCACAAAGCTCACCAATTCACAAAGGATGTGATGAAGCCCTCAAACCCACAAAGCTCACCAAGAGCTTATCAAAATGCAAAATCTTATCAGCTAGCTCCCATCCAATTTCATTTCAAGTATAATCAACAGAATACATAATGCTGGAATTTGAAATCTGCACAGGACAAAATTCAATAAGCTTATGAAATCAAGTATGTCAAGCATACAATTCATAATTCACATGACACTTGCTCATTTGAATATTAACAGGACAAAATTCACAGGACAAAATTCAAAATCCACAATTCAATAAGCATACAAATCATAATCTTCACAGGACACTTGCTCATTTGAAATCTTCATGTATAAGCTTATGAAATCAAGTATGTCAAGCATATTCAAAATTTGACCTTGCTCATTTGAAATCAAGTATATATTCAAAATTAAATATATTCAATACGCAAGTATTCAAAATTTCAGTATATGCAATATTTATATGGTTTATGGCACAATTAATGAGCAAGTAGTCAAAACTGAAATGATTTAATAAGCAAGTATGTAAAATGAGCAAGTATTCAAAATTTTCTCATGGATGACATGACTATCTCTCAACTCATGTTCAATGAGAATGAACAGGTTGTAGCATTTTCAAACTGGAATATATTTTCAATTTCAGTATCTTCAATTTATTCACCCAGTATATTCAATTTCAGTATATGCAAAAAACATAGAGAATTGGTAATATTGAGAAAGTATAGAATTTTGCATATGAAAAAAACAATTTTTTCAAACTCATTTCTTAAAATATTCTTTCAATTGCAATTGCACACTCATTTTGAATATAAAATTCAGTTTATAATCTTCCCACACAAATTTCCCACACAAAGTTCATATAACTCATTCTTGATTGTGTCTTGGTTGAGTCTGAGTAACCAAGACTTGATTGAGTCTGAGTAACCAAGTCTTGGTTACACAATCTTCATATAACACAATCATGACTTGATATGGAAAACATATTATGAAGATTATTTCAACAATCAAGTCCAGGTTATATGAAAATTATGGGTCTTTGGTTACTCAATCAAGTCCAGGTTATATGAGGATTGAGGTTATATATGAAGATTGAAAACATATCCTGAGTTATATGATTATGTCAACACTCCAAGACTTGGTTACTCAGAATATTGGTTACTCAAAAAATTATGAAGAGTAAAAAATTTTGGTTACTCAATCAAGTCCAGGTTATATGAAGATCACATCATCAAGATGTTTCACCTATATCCTCTCACAAAACAAAACAGCATTCTCTCCCATATCCTGTTTCACCAACAAACATTTCTATGATATGTGAAATTGAACTCATATCATGGAATTGAACTCATATACAGGATCAATTCCTGTGAACTCATATGAATTCACCCATAATTTACAGGATCAAAATTATACAATATCAAAATTCATAAGGATATCACAACTCATGAATTCATAAGGATATCACAACTCTATTATCATGAATCCTGTTAATTTTGTTATTTTGATTATAGAGGATATCCTTATGAACTGAATTTTGTTATTTTGAGTTGAACTGAATTTTGTTATTTTGTTATAGAGGATATCCTTATGAATACTGTGCATAAGGATATCACAACTCAAAATTATATAGGATCAAAAATTTGAGATAGAATATCAAAATTCAGTTCATCATTCAAAATTTAACATTCATGATTTATGTGATATCCTGTATAATTTGATAAAACAAAATTGAACTCATATCATGTGATATCATGGATATACAAAATTGATAAAACAAATTTGATAAAACCTGTGATATCCTTAGTTAAAGTGTATATCAAAATGAGAGGATCCTGTTTACAAAATGAGTTCACCCATATCTCTTTGATACATGATTCTCTATTGAATAAGAAAAAAGTATATCACTGTTGAATATCCAAGTATATCTCATTTTGAATGAAATTTGTAAACATCTTGATAAATTTCATTGAATAACAAAATTATCATCTTGAATGAAATTTCAATGGAATTTTGTTCACATATCTCAATGAGAATTTCAATTCAAAATATTGTAAAACTCAATTTTGTTCACACATCAAAATGATATATTCTCAATGAAATTCTGTAAAACTCAATTTCATTCAAATATCTCAATGAAATTTTGTAAACATCAAGATGATATATTCTCATTGAGTAGATAAAACAAATTTCATTCAAGATAAAACAATTTTGTTCACACATCTTGAATGAAATTTCAATTCAAAATACTGTGATATCCTTATGAACAGGATGGAATAACAAAATTTTTGAACAAAGGAAACTTAACATGATAAAACTATACAGTATTCTCTATTGTATATCATGTCCCAAAATTCTGTGAAATTTTGTTCACAATGAAATTTTGTAAAACATCACAATGAAATCATGTCCCAAACTTAATTTCATTCAAATATCTCAATGAAATTTTGTAAACATCAAGATGATATATTCTCATTGAGTAGATAAATAACAAATTCAATGTAAGAGGATATGCTAATATTATAGGATATGCTAATATTAGTCCTATACTTTGTGGGTTTCTCAGCATATCCTTTGTGGGTTTCTCAGTATATATGATGTTCAAAAATAGATCCTGTCCCAAACTCAGCTCATCATTCAAAAATTTGTTCACTCAATGGAATAACAAAATTCAGGATAAACTGTTTACAAATACAGGATTCTCTATTGTGATAATCTATCTACTCAAAATGATAAAAAAGTTTAGCATGGACAAAAAACATTTCATTCATGCTCATTGCTCAAGCTCAGTTCCCAGTTCATGAAACCTCAATATTCATATCCCAGTTTCTCATTTCATAGGTTGGTTTAAGTATCAAATAAAATTGCAATTCATCAAGCTCATTTTTCAGCAAGCATTTCAGCAATATCTGGGATTGCCCATGCCTGAAAGACTGAAAGCCTATCCATTTTAAAACTATAGGACTAATATTAGCATTTCAGCTTGATGGGTTTAAAACTTTAAGGTAAATCAAAAGAGCTTGATCAATTCATGACTGAAAGCCTATCCATTTTGAAACTATAGGACTAATATTAGCATGGAGCTATTTTCAAAATGGGTTTAAAACTGTAAGAATCAATGTATACCAACTCTTGACTGAAAGATAAAGTTTTAAACCCAACTCTTGACTGAAAGATAAAAATTGACTTAAAGTGCAACTGCCATAACTATAAAGAGAAGAGGAAGTAACTCTCACAAATCAGGTTATTCAACAGGTTATTCATCAAATCACCCTCCCTCAACGAAGAGCATTCATTCTCAACATTTTCTGAGAATGCATATCCTAATTCATTATCTAATAAACCAATTCATTAGTTTATGCATGAATGGATAAATTGGTTTATCCAATTCATGTTGAGAATGTAAATTGGTTTATGAATAAACCAACTCAAATTTTCAGTATTTTGCAAGTTACGAATGTTGACAATGTTGGTTTATCTTTATCCCATTCATGTTGAGAATGTTGACAATGGAGAATGAATGCATATTGCAAGTTTACAGTATTTTGATATTTTGATTCTGTAATATTTTGATGCAAGTTAACTCCATTCAAGTAAATTAAAATACTATAAACTTGAATCAAAATACTGTAATATTATTCAATGGAGTCAACTTGAATCAAAATACTGTAATATTATCCTCCATTGAATAATATGGATTCAAGTTAACTCCGTTGAATCAAAATACTGTAAATTGCCCAAATTTTATCACAGTTAAATTTTGAATATCACAATTATTCAAGTTTGAAGGTTCCTTGAATATCCCAGTTAAATTTGGAGTTAACTTGAAACTTGAAATGAATTTGATGACTTGGCTCATCAATTTGGAGCCCACAAATATTCCATCTGTTATAGGCTCACCAAATTTGGGTATTCCTATAACAAAGTTAACTTGAAATGAATATCCTGTCAATTTTGAATGCATATCCTATCAATTTTGAAGGACATGGAGTATCCCAAAATGGAGTATTGAGCTCCCAAAATGGAGTATTTGAAGCTCAATATTCCAAATACTCCAAATAAATTTTAAACTACAATTTTAAAATACTCCATGTCCTCCCAAAATGGAGTATTTGGAGTATCCAAGCCTATCCAAGCCTTTAATTCAAATGAATTGAAGCATATCCATTCATTTGACAGGATAATATTAATGTAAGTCTACGTCCTCCCAGTTAAATGAATAATGTAAGTTTTAATTGACAGGATATCCAAGCCTATCCAAGCCTATCCATTGACAGGATATGCATTCATTGACAGGATATGCTTGACAGGGTATGCATTCAAATGAATGGATATGCATTCATTCTCAGGACATTATTTGAAGCATATCCTGAGAATGAATGGATATGCATTCTCAACAATATTTGAGAAAATTTGGTTTATGCTTTATACATTATTACAGTTTTCTAATGAATAAACCAAATGTAAGTTCAAAAAAATGAATGAATGCATAAACCAATGAATGGACTTACATTCTCAACATGAATAAACCAATTTAAAGCATTATCTAATGGATATGCATTCATCCAGTTGGTTTATGCATGAATGGATAAATTGATATGCATTCATTCTCAACATTTTCTGAGAATGCATATCCTAATTCATTATCTAATAAACCAATTCATTAGTTTATGCATGAATGGATAAATTGGTTTATCCAATTCATGTTGAGAATGTAAATTGGTTTATGAATAAACCAAATTTTCTCAAATTTTCAGTATTTTGCAAGTTGAGAATGTTGACATGGATATATTTAATTTGTCATATTTAATTATATTTAATTTGGCATATTATAGTGGTTATGGCATATTCAGTTTTAATTAGCAAAATTCATAGTTTATGAGGTGAGCTAAAGACATTTGAATACCCAAATTTAATTAGCAAGTATTCAAAATTTTGAAAATGGACTGAAAATTATATGAGGTGAGCTTGTCATGGTATGCATATCAATTCAAATTCAAATTCATGGTTTAAGTTCAAACTGAAAATTTGAATACTTCAGTTCTGAAATATGCAAGTATTCAAAATTTGAGAATGAATGCATATCAATTCAACTATATGAGGTGAGCTTATCATGGTTTAAGTTAAGTCCTCCCAGTTAAATGAATAATGTAAGTCTTTAATTGACAGGATATCCAAGCCTATCCAAGCCTATCCATTGACAGGATATGCATTCATTGACAGTTAGATTTACAAATGAGATTTACATCAAAGTTTCCCTCTAATGTGATATCCAACATATGTAAATTTATAAATGAGATCCAACATGTTGTGATGTAAATGATCAAAGTTGAAATATCTCCTTCTATGTGAGAGATTTGTGAGTTCAAGTATATTTATAAATGATCAACATCACTTCTATGGTTCAAGTAAATTTATAAATGATCAACATCACTTCTATGGAAATGATCTGAGTTGGGATGTTGGATAAATTTTGAACATCCTTCAAAAAATGTATACCAAAAATTTCAAAATTGATCCTGTTGCAATTCACAGGACATTTTCAAAATTTTCAAAATTTATACCAAAAAGTTCCAAATTTGAATGAGTTGAAATTAACAGGATATCAACATTTTTGAAGGAAATCTGAGCTGTGATGTTGATCTAACTCTGAGTTGATCATTATAAATTTATCCAACATCTAACTCTATGTAAATCACAACATCCTTCAACATCACAACTCACAGGACAATCTAAATTAACAGGATATCAACATCACTTCTATGTAAATGATCTGAGTTGTGATGTAAATTTATAAATCACATCCAACATCACAAATCTCTTATATGAATTTTGAATATGGTATAAATTTAGCAATTCACAGGATACATCACAATTCACAGGATATATGAATTGCATATGTGAAGTAAATCTGTGATGTAAATTGTGATGTAAATCCTGTTATAAATTTTGAATTTACTTGCAATTTACTTGCAATTACAGTATAAATTTGGTGTAAATTGCAAGTAAATCCTGTTGCAATTGTGATGTAAATCTGAAGTTGCTAAATTTTCAAAAATCTCAAGTAGCAATTCACAGGATATATGAATTATCACATATCTCAAGTAGCAATCTCAAGTAGCAATCTCAAGTAGCAATCTCAAGTAGCAATTCACAAAAATCTGAGTTATCACATATGCTAATTGAGATAAAATAAAAAATCAGGCCAATTATTACAAATCTCATATGCTACTTGAGATCAAATATGCTACTTGAGATCAATAAAAAATCACATATGCTACTTGAGATCAATAAAAAATCAGGACAATAAAAAATCTATATGCTACTTGAGATAAAAAATCAGGACAATAAAAAATCAGGACATGCTACTTGAGATGAATATGAATCAGTTACCTGTAAATAGAATTGAAATAAATACCCTCCACCTTGCAAAAGAAAATGGCTTACGTAAGATAAATTCCAAAATAAAATGTTTTTAAAAAACATGAAAAATCCTAAACGAACTCACCTCCTGCAATGAGGGAGATGATGGCTGCAACGTGAGCTTGAAGCTGAATACATTAGTAACATTATTAACATTACTCAGGACAATTATTAAAATTATGAAGATTACTTGAAGAAACATACGTTGAGCAACTTGATCTACTTGATCTTGGCGTGTGCTCTTCTTGATGTGCTGGTGTGAAGCAGGGGAAATTTCAGGTAGAAGAAGATGGCGAGGAGCTTGCAGGGGCTTAGTTGTGATGTGAGCAATTGCGGGCTAATTTCCCTCTAATGTGAGCAACATTTCCCGCCCATTGAAATGTGTTTCCCTCCGATTTTGTGATGTGATCAAAATTTCCCTCTATGATGCAAACGAAAACGTTCATTTGAAATTTTTTTAAAAAAATTA
Organism: Scilla litardierei; assembly: GCA_030789695.1. NCBI lineage: Eukaryota > Viridiplantae > Streptophyta > Magnoliopsida > Asparagales > Asparagaceae > Scilla > Scilla litardierei. The sequence continues at coordinate 33,334,015 of CM061139.1, read as the reverse complement.
TGGCTGATGTGAGTTCTTTGATAGGCTGATGTGATTTCTTATTTCCATTATCTTATTTCCATTATCTCATTTCCATTATCTCATACTCAATTTCTCATACCCTATATACAAACTTTATAAATTATAAACATCACACCCAATTACACATAACCAAAACCAAATTCTCCTATCCAATATCTCTTATCCAATATCTCTTATCCATTATCTCTTATACAATACACATATCCACATACAACAATACACATAACCAATATCTCTTATCCAATTTCTCTTATCCAAAAACCCATGATAACATCCCTGTTTTATAATATAGAGATATATATATATATATATATATATATATATATATATATATATATATATATATGACCTAATATTTAGGATGTATGGAGATGTCTTAATGTTCAACATATGTATTGATATATGAGCCTACATTATTGTAAGTAATGTATAGTTGTATGTATATTGGGAGCTAATTATATTGTTTGGATCTTGGATTAAGATAGATGTATATGTATATTGTAGGTAATAAGTAATAATATTGTCTCTTAATTAATGTGTATTGCCTTGCTATGTAATTCTTTATTGTTATAGGTATCAGTGAGATATATAGTGGTTGAGCAGTATGTGTGTATCGTATATATGTATGATATGATTATATCCTAGTATACATCTATGGTGCATGTATGTGGTATTGGTGTATGTGTGTAACATAGACGTAGTGTGGTTTGTATCTTATGGACCATTGGACTATTCAATCTTCGGTCAGACCATTAGCCTAGAAAGTCCGAGGGCGGACTTTGATTTTAAGGTGGGTAGAATATAATATCCTGTTTTCGTATATAAGTGTATATGTACATATTTTTGGGATGTATAGGTATGTATAAAATTTTTGGTATTCCCATAATTTATGTTTAATTTTTGTGAAGTAAAAATATTTTTAATAAATCTTAAACCATCTTTTGAATTTTTTAAATGAAGTACATGGTAGGAGATACGTGTATATGAGTGGTATGTAGTATAACTAATGGTATTTGTATTTGTATTTTTCTTTTTCATAAAATAGAAAAACCTAATAATGTATGCATGCCACCTACCCCTCCACTAAGCTAAATGTGACATGATTCATCACTCTGTTAATTAGATTTTGGACACATAAGGGTGCACTTGTCACTCTCCCCTTCATAACCATTAAGAAAAAAGAAAAACGAAAGAAAGAAAACAAAAAATAAAAAAGAAAAAAAACAAAAGATTTCATTCTCCTCCATCTCCCCCCCTCTCCTCCCCTTTGCTTCATACCACTCCCAGCACCTACTCCACCACTCTCCCCACTTCCACCACCACAAACTCCTCCACATACGCCTCTCAAGCATCTCTTTCAAAAGAATCTTCTTCACAAGCTTCAAGTAAACCATAAAGTTCCTCATTCCACCAAGACCAAAATATTCACATACTTAAATCTTTGAAGAAAGAGTTTGTAGGGGGGTTGAAGAAGAAGGAGCTTAAGAGCTACAAGGACTAAGAAGGGCCACAGACTATTAGAAGGACTTGTGGAGGTAGGATTTCCCAATATCCTAGTTAGAATTAGTTTAAGGATTTGTGTTTAGTAGGAATTGGGTTGTGATGCAACATGACTTTGTTTAAAATTTTCTGCTGAAATACCATATCTTCATCTGTGTATACTGTTCAATGTAGAATAATAAAAATTCCGAAAAAAATTATATTAGTGTAGCTCATGAAATTCTACCCCATGTTCATATATAATTTGACATATGTTCAGTTCAAATATTAGCAAAAAAGGTTTTGTTTGCAGCATAGCAGATTTCAGCCTGTTTTGACACCCTGTAGTAAAACAGTGATAAAGACCATAATACTTAATGAAATTAGAAGATTTAGGATATTACAAAAATCATAAATTCCTAATCTACAACTCTCGTGTTATACAACTTCCCCAGATTTGATTGTAGCTATGAATAATACATTGATTTAGTTGAGGCTGTTGATTTGTTTTTCTGTAGAATTGCTATCTGTGACCAAATTGAGCACCATAAATCACACACTTCATATTTGTTTTTGAAATTTGGTGTGTTTATGTAAAACTGCCTTATCTACAATTTTGTAGTTGACACTTTCTTCAGATTCTAACTGCAATTTCATTAAAATAGCACTGTTTGAAGACTGAATGCTATTTCCAGCACTTCAATAGATGTTATAGGGTTTTAGAGTCAGCCAGCCCCACGGGATAGAGAATTTCATAAAAATAGTCCGGTGCGGGTAAGCTATTCTCTCGTTCTAGCATAAGTACGTCCGTACCGCTCCTCGTGGGGTAGATCTTGCATCAAACTTTTAATTTTTGATGCCATGATTATGTTAGCAAACGCACATATTCTATTCGATGTTAGCATGTTAGCTTAATATATTCCTATGTTTCTATGTTAAATTCCTTGGCTATATTGGTTCATGTTAGTAATCTATTATACATTTGACAGCGATTTTTGAATCCTAGGGCTGACTAGGACAAGCTGACTAGGACAAAGAGGTTGATAGAAAGACGGCCAGGATTTGATCTTGATAAATCAACGGTTCGGATGAGGGGTTGAGATGATAAGTTTGTATTTTTTAGATATATTTTCTTGGAAAACAGCCCCTCATTTGATTGTGGGTCCCGATTTGCTGGTTGCGTGACATATGGAAGAGGATTTGCTTGTTGCGTGACATAGGGAAGAGCAAGATGCGTTTGCAAGTAATCAACTCCCTAAAATCGGCTCTTGCTGTTCCCCAAAATATGAAGAGAGAAGCAAATCAACCGCATCCCCTAGGAAGAGAGAAGAACAACAGATCTGAAGAGTCCTACCTTCTCTTCACTCCCCCTCAGCAACAAATTACCGATGCCGACGATGGATGATGAGGCCTTTGCTATGGCAGTGCCGGACGATGGCCTCAAGCTCTTCCAAGCGCATTTACTCCAGCAAAGGCTAAGCCACGTCGGCAGCACCTCCGAGGCCGGCGTCGATGGACAAATTTTAAACGAATTTGGATCATTACACGAATTGAGGTAGGTTTTCTTTTAGTTTAAAATCTTAGATCCCAGCCCACTTGTCGAAATTTTAAACGAATTGATGGCGCATATCCTTACAGGGGCACAGCGGGACTTCAGGATGCAGTAGATGAATTTGAGCCAGACCCAATAATTGATGCCGAGATCATGGGCCCGACCCCGTGAAGTAAGTGAACGGACGATCGAAGAGCAGAAGGAGAAATTGTTCTTTCAGTGAGGACTTTTGAATTTATTGTATTTATCTTTTTGATATCTTCTTCGGCATTGCTTTTGGTTGCAACCCTTCTCTTCTCTCATTCTCTCAAGGTTGGTACACAATTTCGAATACAATTAAATCTTGAGTGTGTTTTGCTCATGAGATGCTTAGTTGCAATTTGAGGAGTTGGTGATGTTTGTTGTTTGTTCGCAGGATTTGGAAGAAGGGTACACGGTAGAAGGTAGTCTCATCAGCCTTTAAATGAAGTAATTAACCTCTTCTTGCCTCTCATCTTGCTACAAGCCTGTCATTGATTGATATCTGTTGGTTGGGATCAACTCTACGCAATTAACTGAATTCTTTTTGTAATTTATTTTATAAACATATTTGCAAGAGAAGAGTAATAGCAGTCTCATGTTAGCAGCATTGCCTTTATCGGAATCACATTATTCTCTGCAGCGAACTCAAAAGAACAACATACCCAAGGTCACCGAGAAAGAGTCGAGTAATATGTTAAATTGCTTTGGTTTGAGTTCCTGTCGGGAAGTTCTTCTAGGAATAAACTTGAAAATGAGGTCTTGATGGACTACAAAGGAATACTTGGTCGATACTGTCATTTGGAGATGCAGAGGCAGCAGTAGGTGAGGGATTATGCAAGCCCACATTACGATAAACATCGGAGTTTTGTAGTTGAATGAATTTTTTTGGTGAGATGAATTCATCCAACTATCTTTTTAAGCCACAGTCTTTCTGTTCCATTCATTTTGATTCATAACTGAAGCTGAAAATTCATGAAATTATATGCAGCATTTTATTTGTTGTGCATTGACTGAAACTATTTGTTGTGCAAAGGTAAGGTATTCCTTCATCCGGTTCACTTGGGTTTCCCTTTTGATTTCTTCCATTCTAGGGTTTTTGATGGATCTTGAATCATTGGTTGATTCTATGCAGAGTGTGGAAGATGTCGCTGATGAATAAGTATCCTTTGAGGAATTGCAGAGTGGTTAAGATTTGTTTTGATGATTTATGAGAATCTTTTGAGGAATTGCACCGATCAGAGGTAATGTAATGATCATTTGTTCATGAGATTTGGTAGAGCTTACTGTGATTTTGGTAGTTTTAGGACTTTTTTAATTTTAATTTTGTTAGCCATTTTAGCAGACACATTTACATTTTAGCACACGCATTAACTACAAGGCATTTTTGATTTGTTTTAGGGAGAAGAAAAATTGAGAAATTTTTTTTAAAAACCTGCAAAGTTAAACTGTGCTGCATATCACAATTATTGTGCTATTGGGTTTGAAGTCAACCAGATGGGCATTCTGATTGTTGATGCTTCTCGACAAGTTGCACGGAAAATGCTTGATAATATGTTCGGTATCAGTTCTGAGGTATATCGATGTACTCGCATCTATATAATTCTGATTTTTTACTTACATAATTCTGTTGTCGGCTTAATGTAAATGCTTTGTATGATATGGCCCCTTCATGAAAATTCGTAATCTATAATTTGTATAATCATGACCATGGAAAGTTACTTCCATTTTGTAGTGTAGTAATTGCGAAGTGTGGGAGTATCAGCTCTCAGAAGAATGCACATGGAATAACCATGAGATATGTAAGATGAATTGCTCAATGGATGTTATAATGCAATATATGAAGGTTAACATCAAAGTAGCTTAATAAATATGCATACAAATGATAACTTAACAGCCTAACACTATGAGTATTTAAAATTTTGTTTAGCTTTGATGCTAAAGAAATTTCACAAAATAATGTGGTTTACTTGAATACATAACTGACATTTACATCTTAATCTATATGTTCTACTTTGATATTCCAACTGCCACGAATACTTTTGGCTTTTCAGTTTGATGATAGCTTTCTTGCGACTGGGTGAAATAATCTTCGACGGCCCTTAGTTTCCATTAACATCTGATGAACTGAAGAAGGTGTTGACTAACAAACACGTGTTCATGTGCTCTCAAACCTTCCTGTTGCTCAAATATTGATGCTGAGTGTGCACACGACTGTTGTATGCTTAAGGAAACTATTATTACTTGATAATACCTTTTAGGCTAGATTTAAAAAAAACTAACTTTATATTTCAACATTTATTTCAAACTTGATTTTTTTTCAAAATACTAACAATTTTGAAAATAATAAAACATTATACTGAACTTTATTTTGAAAATTAAATTTGATATCCTACAATGATATCAATGAATGTTATTATCATGCATGGAATCATATTTGATTCATCCTTTCATCTGAACTGAAAAATAAACCTTTTATTTTGGATTGGGTATAATAACTGATTAGTGAGACATAATGTTATGTTGTTTCTGAATTTCATGTAGTTGGTTATTTAGATTTGTTACATAATGCGTTTATTATTTAAAAAACAAAGCTCTGATTCCAGTTTGAGATCCTGGCACTTTCTCTTGCTTCGGAGTACTCTTCTCAGTTAATACAAAAAAGAACAAGTAAGATCTTTTGATAACGGTAATCATCTTTTCATACTTAAGACGATAGTAACTTCATTGATAAATACCATATTTCTAATTTGATTGTCATAGTAGGCGGAACGACCAGTGAGAAATATGCCTTTCTTTTCCAACAAAGTATTCTTGAACACATACTCATGTTAGTAGGAGATGATATATTGAAAAATTTCTTGATTTCTATAAAAGGATAGCATTGACATTTATAATTCTCTATGTCATGGATTAAACACCCTTCATTGACCACACATTAAGACCCACCATAGACTTGAATCAAACTAATTACTTAAAGGATTATATGATTCCTATAAGAAATTATTTCCTAAAACTTCTCATTAAAGTTTGATCAGGTGACAGATAATGTAACTAAAAAAAGTAAAATGCATGTTTCCACTACTAAAATGTCTATAATGTATCTATAATTAACTATACAATCGTTTACAATGAAAGACTTGATTCAATTTGTTTTACTGCTATACAAATTTTGTTTATTACTTAATTGTTTACTTTTGTTTGAGACTAGATACAAACCTCAGATGGTCGAACTGAAATTGGTTGTTATTATTTTAAACTACGGTGCATGCCCATAATGCTTGGTGTCAATACATTTTCATAGCTGTTACTGATACTTACTTCTAATCAATTTACTATGGCATGGTGAAGAAGCCAAAAGACGCATTATTGATCAACAAATCAATCTACTATGTGTTTTTATAGCTGTTATTGATACTTGCTTCTATTGCATTCCCAATTTCTGCCAGGAAAGCAAACTACATGCATTGAAACCTATTATACATGACCAGATTATGATATTTGAATGGTGAAGAGTTACTGTCTCCCTGTATAGGTTGAGTTATGTATGTTTTCAAGTCACATCAACCATGTATTGAAGCTATTATGTACGAACTCTTTGATAACATGAAAATAACTACTTTATTTATAGATTCTCTGACAAAGAATCAGAAGGTTGTGATGCCAAATTGGTATGTACATCATGTCAGATACATTTTCTCATTGTTTTTTATTGCTCTATGCTAATCGATTAATGGTTTGTATTTGATATATTTTGTTGTGTATATTTTAGAGTTGAAATTATTGAGGAAAAGTTTATGGCATACTTTTGGTGGTGTTGGGATGTACTACAAGTAGCATGCATTAAGTTTTTGTGGTCGTGGTATACGTCGATGTTTATGTCATGCCTAATTTGGTGTCGTGTGATTTCCCCCCATCTAAATAATTGATGCTAGAGTGTATTCCATTAGGCTTTTGTAGGATAAAATAAGCGGGTCATTAATTTAAAATATTTACAAAAGCATGTTTCTTCATGCAAGTTATTGAATCAGAAATCCAATAATTGGAGTTAGATATTTCAAGTTTAGTTACTGTGAATACTATGTTTGCTATTCTATTAAGATAAAACCAGGATTTTTGCCCTATGATCATGTAGTATGTTTTATATCGTACCAAATATTTTTGCAATGTCCACAATCTTTCTTCAAAATGTTTATTAAAAAATTCTTCAAAAATGTTATTAATCTCTGGTATGCTATATTTTCATAGTAGTAAATTTTGTGTGCCGATTAAGACAACTGTATCTATAACTGTTCTGGGGGAGGTCCTAAATGGCTCTGTAACTATGCGTCCACTATAATTAGGACAACCTCTATGTAGAAAGGTAAATAGTTATATATTTTCTCTGGCTTTTGCTATTAATATTTCTCGAACTTATTTAAATTTAAATCGGTTGACAGTGCACAAATAGAAAATTAATGCGCTCATTTTTATTATGTAGAAATAACTAAACATGAAACATGTATGTGATTTGTCTGGAAAGTGTATTCACCTGACAGGAGCAAATTCAAGGTATCTCTTCAATCTTCAGATTATATCCTACTAATCTATATTACACAGGAGGGATGTTTTTGAACTTATCCGATGTGGCAATGTCATGTCAAAAAGTCTGGGGGAATTTTTTTTGAATTTTGGTGGAGAAACGTGTTGGCAGGAAATCCAAAAGTTTGAATCTTTCAAAACTTTTCTACTTTTAGATTTTGCTGGCACCCACTCTTTATTCTCCCAAAAAATACCTAGCCAAATAGGGAGGGGACAACAGAATAACGAGACACTGGCTAGCTTGGGGTTTGGGCACCCTGTCTTCTTCTCCTTGAGTCTCTTTTGGCACACCACCCCCCAATCTCCGGGTCACCTTGCCCCAAACCTCCCCCAGGGCATTGGCTCACCTCCCCCCAATCCTTAGCTGAGAAAAGTATTGCTAGACTTTGTCGGATGAGGAGCTCAAAGAGAAGAAGGGATGAAACATACTCTAGCATTGAGGTTAGGGTACGCTGATGAAAACCGGGATGATAATCTACACTACTAGAACTCAGAGAATGTTCTTGGTACTTTTTTCGATTCATTTTTCTATTTTCGAGTTAAAGTTGTGATTTTTGATTGTTTTTTTATTGTTGAACTCAGTGAATTTTAATTTTTGCTTATTTTGTTTTGTATTTTTGAAATCAGAATTCAGAAAAAGGGTACATCGAAGGAGGAACTCAGAGATTCAATTTCACATAAAAATTATACCTGAGAATAGTCTGAGAACTGGTGATGCTTTAACAATATTTCAGTATAGGTTGGTCCACAGAAGCAACATATTGTAAGCTTTTCTGTTCTTATAGCGGTACATGTGGTTTTTTTTGAAATCAAACTTACCCTATTAATTACACTCTGGGAAAGAAGTGATCCACTATGAGAACCCTGGCCATCATTCCACTGATTAATTATTGTTCTCTTCCAGCACATCGGCAAATGGAATGTCTACACTGCTGGCTGGTGACATAACTTCAAGACTTTGCAGAGCTCTACAATCTCGGCTTGCCAGTGGCTAGTATACAACTGCTAGAGTGAGACATGATGTGTTTGGGTGAAGGATGTACCCCCTGTAATGTAATTAGAAATATATAAATGCAAGATTAGTATGAACTACATCTGAAACTATAATGGTATATGTGATATTAATTCATATAAATAAATTGGGAGTTGGGGGCATTATGTACGGGTAACTGCACTTTGTATTACATAGACTACCATTGGTCTTAGTCAAGATCAATAATGTATTAAGTACATGGTACTAATATTCAGTAATATGTAAGTTACATTATGTATGACTGTCCTTTCTCTTCATACTAATCATGCATTCATGCTATTGTTTTGAGCATAAATTTCATGGTCTCCATACTAATCACCTGAGGATTAGGGAACAAACGTTTGTTATACAGAAGAGATTCAATATCCCTGAGAAGGTTAACTTATATTTTACAAGTTAACTTATACTTCTGTTGTACATGTTACTGCTTAAATCTCAACGATTTTTATTTCTGATTTTCAATTTTTTTTGTTTTTTCAGTCGTCGATGGAGAATTCTTTGCTGAGGTTAACAACAGGTCCTAACCGGGCTAGAAAACTTCATTTATCGACATGGTTAGTGATAGTATCTTTTATTTTTTGGGAGATACATTATATTCCCGTAAAATAGAAAAAAGAGAACTGTAAAGGTCTGTACAATTTTTGGGATTGAGAATATTGGTCAAGTTGTTTATATGTTTTTTTATAAAATCATCTTGCGATTATAGTAAATTCATAAACAACACATACAAAAATAAAAGAGAAAAGTAGTAGGTACTTAATCCTATGCTTATAGTAAATTCATAAAAGAGACAAACAAAAATAAAAGTGAAAAGTTGTAGATACTTAATCATATGTCTGCAATATAAAGATTAATAGTCATCATTCCTATATATCATAGTCGACATTCGCCTTGCATACATTTACAGATGATTGGGCTTATGTCCCATATCTCTGGCGCTGCATATGTTCATGCACTAGATATCCACTCCAATATGGATGTGGGTAATAAGGATGAACCCACAACATTAGTAAGATATCTTAAAAATATTTACTAAATCCTTTTCCGTTTACTTATATTTGACCACCTTTACAACTCGAAGCTTCTAAATTTTATTTTTCACTAAAAATTGGTTGGGGGGTGGATTTTTCACTAATAACTCGAATCTTATAAATTTTGTTTTTCACTAACAATCGTGTTTTTTTGTTGGGGGGCTGTGATTTTGACGGAGAAATATCGTAAATGAACCGTGCCCTATGGGCACGGGTTATGACTAGTCACATTTATGCCATAATTATGTCTATATACTAATTTACAAGCCAACATGTTCCATATGCTACCATTACCTTGTCCATGTGCTAATGTTAATATGTCCTTAGCATGTTAGCTTAACATGTTAACAATATTAATTTGCTAACATTAATATGTTTCTATGTTAAACTAGTTCTGTGTTTCATGTTAGTCCATGTTAATATTAATGTTAGTTCATGTGAATATCAAAAGACATGTTAGTTCTATGCTAATGGCCATGTGTTATACTCCATGTAATGTTCCTGCTAATGTACTTACTAATTTTCATGCTAATGTCTTAGTAGAGGTAATATCTTCATGTTAGACATGTCTATTATGCAATCATATGTTATATGTGTTATTTGGACACGTGTGAGGCTATATTGAATTTTTGATGCGATGTTCGTGGTTAATCCCGACATCGGCATAATTATAAAAGAAATGAGAAATTGTGAATACGGTAATGGAGACCATCAAAATGAAAGCAACAAGAAATTGATTTATAAACCAAGAGTGAGGCAGAGTGTGTAATGTCTGGAGCGCTCGATCCATTCTTAAATGGGTGAGACTCCAAATACGAGTTTGGGGGACACATGAGTAAATTTTAGGAGTTAAGGAGCAGACATATGATAGATTTCTCACTCGCTTATCACTCCCGTGAGGGGGAGTTGACTAGAGTTAGAGAGGCCGGTGGTGTACTCGTGATGCACCATGCGGTAATTGTTGGTTTTCTCCGTTTGTCCGATAAAAATCGAGATTGTCTCATTCTCGTACCTTGCCCCATTCAGGTAGGGAGTTACGAGAGGCTCCTCCAGTGCACGTGTCGCTGGTTGAGGTACCACCTTTTGATCGCGTCCGGATGTACACCCGAAAAATGACTTTTAGTCTTACCGCAAGCACACGGTGTAGCAACGAGCACGTATCGAACTCATGGAGGACAAATGACCGTGTCCTATTCAAATCACCTAGCTATCAAGAGAACAAGAATAGTTTGGTGTAATAGTCATAATCATTCAAATATCAAGAAAATATCAATATAATAAAAAGCGTCTAGGGATAGGAAATCCCCACTATGGACCGTCTCTCATCCTTGTGATTCATAAATTTCATTGTTGCTAAGCTTGAATATAGGTGAACTAGTCACAACTTAATGTAGAACCAAGCTCACGCTCTCGCGCTATTGCCAGTCTATAGCAAACCTAGGATAGGGCCCACTCTCATGCAAACCCTAACCTAAGCCGATAGCGTGAAGAACAGCATCATTGTTCAATCGTATCTCGGTCCCACTCTCGTGCAAACTCGAGCTACGACCTAGGTTATGATAGGTCTTATTCGTCCAATCTCTTGCAAACGAATATTAGTATAGTTTCACAATTAAAAATCCTAGCTTTGGTCCAATCTCTTGCAAACCAAATCTAGAGAAATCCAATTGTCAATCTAAATCGAATATCTAGGCCTTCCTATCAATTAGGATCCAATCTCTTGCAAATCCCAATCGATATGAAATCCTAGCTATCCGTAATCAATCAATCACAACTAACCATAATCAATTCTAGTAACAAATCAACAAATTTATCACAATTCAGAGATATGGTCAATAGGGTTCATCCCCACGCCCTAGGATGACGGCACTACTTACTAAGCATCATGCAAATCTCGGAAATAATAACAATAATCGCGGCACAATTCATTGCAAAAGAGAAATAATGCATAAAAATTGAGTTTTTAATAAGAATAGACAAACCAATGTCGATGCCAATGATCTCCAGCTGAGAATTCACAAAAGAGTAGCCATCAAAATCCTAAAAGAAAGTCTAAAAAATATAGTTCAAGTCTCTCTTAAACTAGGGCAAAAACAGGGTTTAAATACCCTCTAAAATCGTCCAGAAAATCGTAACCAAACTGCCCCTGTGCAGCCCAGAATTCGTAGCCTTAACAGCAGTCGGAGAGGGTCACTCGGCCGAGTGACCCTTGTCACTCGGCCGAGTGACAAACCCTGCAAAAAAAACAGTAACTTCGGGGGGTTTCAGGGTCTGTCTTCGGGGGAGGCTCGGCCGAGTGGACTTCTTCACTCGGCCGAGTGAGCATTCATGCTCGGCCGAGTGGGCCTCCTCAGGATCTCTGAAAATTCCAGTAACTTGGGCCTTTCTCTGGACGAATTCCCTGTACCACTCGAGCGAGTGAACTTTATCACTCGGCCGAGTGGGCTTCCTTTGCTCGACCGAGTATACGCTAAAAACATCATGTGCGTTTCCGTTCCGTTCGGCCGAGTATGGCTTCTTGCTCGGCCGAGTGAGTGGTCTACTCGGCCGAATGGTGGGCTGTTGAGCTCATTTCTTCTTCTTCTCGCCTCCTCTTCGATCATATTGATTTCCTTCTTCTTCCGCTCATCCTCTATCGCTGATAAATCCTCAAATGAGCCGTGGGCGACACTCCTAAGTGCGTGCAAATCATTTGATCTCAAATTCGCTCCAAATCGCTCCATATTTCCTGAAATACAACAAAAACAAGAAATAGTGAAAAGCATCGCAATATCATCGAATAATCGTGAGAAACGCGATATGAGCGATCAAAATGACATGCAAACATGCAGAAAAAAGGTGCAAAATATGGATTGATCAAAATCCCCCAAGCTTACCTCTTACTCGTCCTCGAGGAAGATGAGTAAACGGCGAACTCGACGGATAAAATTAATGAAAAGGAAAAAGAAAAAGGAAATAGGAAAGAAAACAAAGAGAGAGATGTGCTAGATTATTTTCTCAAGACGTGGGTTTTGCTTACTCATATAGCACACGGCAAATATAAAACACATGCCAAAGATTTTTATGTCGATATCATAATCATATGGATGCATTCAAAATAGAAAACCCAAGAATATCAAAACAGTATGAAATATGGAATCATTCTAGAATTAACATCATCTGAATCATCTAAAACGGTATACATAGTCATAGACCGCACACTTTTCAATTGAATGCTTTCTATTTGGAGTATAAGATGTATCACACAATAAGAAGCAATAAGAATAGAAAGAAGCGGTTTTCATGGAATGCATGCTAAGTTTCAATTCCTGGATTTCGTAAAACTTTTAGTAATCTCACCGAGTATATAAAATCTATCTTAGGTTGTCATGCACAGTCAAGTAGTCACTCTCTCACACATCATTGGATCCTCTCCCCCAAGCTTATCTATAAGCATGGTGGCATTAGATAAATCAATAAGTACATTCCCCATTTTTGGAGCTCCAATAAAAATAAAAACAAAAGATGGAAGAAAGAGAGAAAGAGTATGAGATGGGATCATGTATAAGCTTCTTTTCTCTTTTCTTTTTTTTTTCTCTTTTTTTCTTTTTTTTCATAGCATATATACATCTGAGATCCCAAATCAAAAGATAGCAAGATATTCATGTATTTTTTCTTTTTGATTTTGGGGGTATTGGAACATGGACTTTAATAGCGGGGGAAATTCCAATATAGGATCCGCTAAAGGGAGATTCACCAATGAATATAAGTATAGAAATAATGCTCAAGATATGTGGAGAAATAAATATATGTAACACTCGGTTCACTCTATAAGACGTGCATGACAACTTTCAGCAGAGTAATGTAATCTACTCAGTTTAATCTCAGAAAGTAAACTAATCTAGTTATATCAACCTAGCATACATTCATTCAACCTGAAAGTGAAGCGTACAATTTTCATGCAATAAGAAGTGATATAAGAAAAGAAAGCAGTACTCCAGATATAAGCAATCAATGCGTGAAGCTTGGTGTGTTTTCTACGAAGAGTATACATATAAATTATCAGACCCAGCTAATAAAAGAATTTCATCCATATTCATACATGAAAGTGCGGGTTACTATTTAAAATGCATAGCAAGGCATAGCATATGATATCTGAAATAAAAACTATGGCATGACAAGTTAGTATGCATATAGAGATAAGCTAAAACGACGTCATCATCATCACAGAAAAATCATCTCTAGCAAAAATATGAAAGAAATAAGGATAAAAGAAAATAAAAAGCTACTGTACAATGCGGCACACTCGAGAAAATAAAAAAACGTGATGCATGATAAAAGAATGAAAAAGTGGGTGAAAAAGGTGTAAAAACGAAGAAATGTGAGAAAATAAAATAAAATGTGACAAAAAATGAAAAGTGTGAGAACTCACTCCCCCAAGCTAAAGTGCACAGTGTCCTCAATGTGCGAAGTGTGGCACACCGAGAGGAAAAAATAAGGGTGGGGAGGGTGAGGATGCATGCATGATGGAAAGAAAATAAAAGAAAATGATATAGGAATGCAGGCGATGAATGCAGAGATCAAAATAGTGCAGATATGAGTGTCCCCAAAAAGTACTCACTCTCTCCCAAAAAGATATAGACAGATCAGACCAAAATGTGACCAAAACAGTGTGTGGAGGAGGGGTACAAAATCAGCAGGCTCAAAACATCAGCAAAATAGCATCAAAAATATGGAAGGCATCCAGTGTGCGCCTAGGGTGGTGGTGGTGGTGGACCAGCACCGTCCTGTGGTGGAGGTGGTAGTGGGCGTGGTGGCTGCTGGGTGGGTGTGGGTGGCTGAGGCAGACGCACAAGGATCTGATTCAGGCAAGCCTGAATACTGGGAAGTATAGCGACGCGGGTCTGAACAGCACTGACGGTGGTAGAGAAAGCCCTAAAATCTCCTCTGAGCCCACTAACTACCCCCTCAATAGCACAGATACTCTGAACAAGGGTGTCGGGGGGAGGTGGAGCAGAGGGTTGAACATGTCGAATAGGTGAAGAATGGGACTGTCTCACACGGCCACCATAAAGAATAGGTGCAGCTATGGGGTGGTGCTAGGGTGCTGTGCTCGCTAAGTGATGCCCAGCCTCTGTGGGAGGCTGAGACGCATGAAGAGTAGACGAGGATGGAACGGCAGCTGAAACGGAAGTGAAAATGGATGACGAGGCGGGAAAAGAGGTCAGTGACACAGAAGTGGGAACAGACGTCACGACGCTCTCAGAGAAAACATCAGCAATGGGGACAGACGTGTCAACGGCTAGGGAGGCCGTGAAGGGCATAGAAAGTGACTCCCCAGGAGTCGAGATCAAAAGTGAGGACAGGGCCGCCACTACGGCGGTAAAGGAGGTCTCGCCGCTCTCTAAAATGGTGGTGGGACGCTCAGGGCTCATGGTGGTAATGGGGTCTATCGAAATGGGCACAACGGTGGTGGTGGTGTGGGTGGACTCAGCTGAAGTGATCCCGACACTAACAGAAGTGTGGACAGAGGTGTCGGGAGGTGTAGATGAAGCAAGGACATGCTGAGGAATCACAGTGTCCTGGGGTGGAATGAGGGGCTCCTGCTGAGCACCCTCAGGCTCTAGCACGTATGCGACAGGGATAAGGAGATCCATAGCTAGAATCCACTCTCTGCTCGTGGGTCCTATATGCGTCCGAGCAGGGCTCGGTAGAATCATGTAGTCTGCAGCGAAAGGACCGTGGAGCCACACCCAGTGCTGACGACCATGATGACGCAGCATCCTCATCCGGGCCATAACATCTATCGAAAGGGAAGTGGGGCCCGGTGGTTGAAGCAAGTCAGCAGGCAGCTCGACGTCGGTCATAAGGGCCAAGAGGGTAATCAAACCGCCACAACAGATATGCATCCGAGCGCCGACAGAAACAATGATGCGGTCGATGTACCAACTGGTAATATCAATCTCGATGGCGGGGACCAGAACGTCACTACCCATATCGAAGACCCTAGGCCGTGTCATCGTATAGAGCATGTAGAGCTCTGGCGTCGACAGTATCCCAGGCTCGTACCTCGCAAGAAAAGTGGTCGCCATAAGGTGTTGTGCAATGCGGAGGCAGGGGTGGAGAATGGCAAATGCCTGGCCCTACTAGGGTCAAATGCAAGTGGTGATCCCGTGATCCATGTCCAAAAGGCATGCGTGTCGAACGATGGGTGTGGGATGTGCGCGGGAGCGTAAGCTTGGTCTGGGACAGGTACAGCAGGCCACTGGAAGAACGCTCTAAGCATGTCGAGAGTGACCTTGCACTCTCGATCCATCAGTTGAAAGGAGCATCCCCCAGGGGTCCATGCAATGGAACTAAGGTCCTCTAGTGTTGAGCGGATATAAGTGTCCGTTGACACCGACAAAAAGTCATGCCATCCCACGTTGTCGTACAACGTGAGCAGCCCCTCGAGTACCCCCAGGCGATCTAAGTCGACAAGGTGCGTGAACCTAGAGGGTACAATCGAGCGGTGGGAGATACGCTCAAATCTGGCGCGGTGTGCGTCATCCCTGAACGTAATCCCCATCGCATCGATAGCGGGGGCGGGCAGTGCAGGTGGTGGAATGGGATCGGCAGGAGGTGGCTATGTAGGTAGGGGTGGGCTAGGTGGCGGGGAGTCCGCCCTGGCAGAAGAGGGACCAGGATCGCCTGACCTCTTCCGCTTGGCAGCGGACTCCCGAGTGCGTGGTCTAAGGCATGGCGGCATGTGTGCCGCGAGACGTGCCCACCCAGGTAAAAAAATGCGACACGCTATATAATAAGTAGGGAACGAGTGTACCCGAGCACGATGCGAGAGCAAATAATGGAAGTGTGCAAAGAAACGCCTCCTCTGCGAAGCTTTAAGTGTCCAAAATCTCCCCAAAGCTCCCCCAAGCTAACCTGAAACACAAGCAATGAAATCAGCGATGTATATCAATAAATATGGGGGGAGATGGGTGATAATAGATGTATATAGGAATTAGTTGGGATATGGGGCGTAATGGGAATACGAATTGGAGAATGGAGAAGAAATAGGCGTTTTGGGGCGAAATAGGGGAAGAACGGCGAGCTGGCGGCAATCGGGGCGGTGCCGACGAAGAGCGGCGGTGGGGCGCCGGTGAAGACCGGCGGGGGGGGGGGGGGGGGGTCGTCGGTCGGCGGCACGCGGTGCTCAGGTGAGGGAGTAAGGGGGCGTGGGGTGTGGGAGTCAAAGCGATTCGGGCTCGGGCGAATGAATTGGAGATTTTGGGTTTTTGGGAATTCGCGCAGCACCGACGCTTATATATAGAGATGTACGACTCGGCCGAGTGACGAGGTTACTCGGCCGAGTGGGACATCGTAAAAAAATTTCAAAAATAACTCCCACAACTTACGACTCGGCCGAGTCCCTTTCCCACTTGGCCGAATGGACAATTTCCACTCGGCCGAGTGGCAAGGCCACTCAGCAATTTCTAGAGTGTGGAGGGCATCTGATTCACTCGGCCGAGTGGCAAGTCACTCGGTCGAGTGGCAAGTCACTCGGTCGAGTGGCAAATTATACTGTAAATCGCAGAAAATAACAGAGAGTTGGGTTGTAGGATCTTCCCTGATCGGTACTCTACTCGACCGAGTAGAGTCTTTGCTCGGTCGAGTGACATATGTCACTCGGCCGAGTGGCTTCCTATTTTCTGCAACGGCTCTCTGTTTTCGCGCCACTCTCTGTTTTTCTTCCTCCCGTCAGTCTCTTCCTTCTTTTGGGGCCTGAGGTCGTTCCTGGAGCGCTCTCCCTTGCCATGGCTATCCTTTATATGAATGATTTCTTGTTCTCCATCTCCTGTCAATAAAAATAGAGCCCGTTGTCACGATTTTCATAGACGCTAGACTCTAAACACTAAGAAAAATCTAAAATAAAAATAAAAATCAGCTAAGAATGATATAAAACCTTCGGTTTGCCTCCCGACAAGCGCTCATTTAAGGTCATGAGCTCGACCCCTTATGATTTTTGTTTAGTTAGTGATATTGGGCGCAAGCGAGATGCTCCTGTCAAATTTACCGGGAAGGCCACTTGGATTTGGATGTTGATGCTTGTAGGCTTTCCTCGGCGTCCCCTCATCATAGGTAGAGTTGGGGGATAGGTCCACCAAGCTTAAGCTAGTACCAATCTTTTTCTTCATCGGTGGCGCCGATCTTCTATTCGGCAGAGCTTTCTTTGAATTGTTGGACGTGGAGATCTTGCATAGCTCCCTAATCCTCGCGACGTCAGTATCGTCTTTGTTATCGACCATACAGCCATCCGGAGGGTCCTCCAGCTTTTCTCCAATGCTAGAAGTTTGGCCTTCTTCAAGGCTGTCATCATGTAGAGCGCCAATAGAATGTGGAATGGCTTCATCGATCACCTTGTCAAGGAGGTCCACATAGTCCAACTCCTCTTGGTAGGGCATATGCTTCATAGCTTTAGGGATATGGAACTCAACCTCGATGTTTCCTACATTCAAAGATAAAGTACTCTCTCTTACGTCAACTATCACGCCGGCGGTAGCTAGGAAGGGACATCCAAGTATAAGTGAAGTGTCGCCCTCCTCCTTGATGTCCATAATGACAAAGTCGCACGGCAAGCATATTCCTCCCGGTACTTGGAGCAGAATGTCCTCCGCAATCCCTATCGGCCTAGTAACCCGACCAACTGCAAGTTGTATTCTCATATGTGTTGGCTTCAAGTCGGTCCCCGTATTCAATCTCTTAAACATGCTTAGGGGCATTAGGCTCACACTTTCTCCCAAGTCTACCAAAGCCTTTTGTAGCGGGACTCCTCCAAGTGTGCATGGGATGCGGAAGCTTCCGATATCTTTGAATTTTGTGTGCCCTTTCTCCTTTCGGGTGAACCAAGTTCCTTGCTTGGCAAGCATTATTTTCTCCTTTCTTTTCTTCCCTGAAATTATGTCCTTCAAGAACTTGGCGTATGACAGGATCTCTACGATAGCATCCAAGAAAGGTATATTGAGGCTTACCGCTCACAAGTACTCAAGGAATTTAGCAAGCCGCTTCTCAATCTTTGATCTCGCCAACCATTACGGAAAGGGCACCGGTGGCATGTAGGTGCGCTACTCATTTGGCTTCTTAACTTCAGAATTTCCACCTTCTAGTAGCTCTTTTGATAGTCGGCTCTTTGTCGTCCAAAATCTCTTCCACAGGCTCCTTGGTTTGGACCATGGCGGGAGTGGTATCCTTCCCTCCCTTAGTAGTAACCACCACCACCGCATTTATGTGGCCGGTATTGCTCTGTGGATTGAGCTCCGGTTGAGCCGGCAATTGTTGAGTGTTTTTGTTAAGCAACGCAAATTGCTCTCCTAGTTGCGCAACGACGGTATTGAGCGAGTCTTGTTGCACCGTTAATCAAGCATTTATTTTTCTTTACTCCACCATGAATTCCTCCACCCTAGCTTCATGATCCGATCTTGGTTGTGCTTGTGTTGGGTTTGGAGCTCTTCAACCATGGTTATAACCCGGCGGCCTATATGGTCCCGCTTGTTGCCTAGGCAGGTAGCTTTGTTGTGGCGGCCCTCTCGGTTGATATTGAGGTTGTGGAGGTGGAGGCCGAGCTTGAGGTTGTTGCGGTGGTGGTGGGTTTAGAGCTCCATCATTATTCGCATACGAAAATCCCGGATGATTCCTTGCGGTTGGGTTGGCCCAATAACCGGTGTTCCCTGCTACATATTGGATTTGCTCTATAGCACCCTCTCCGTGCTCTCCTCCAACGAACATAGCTTAAGACTAGTCTTGCCAATCGCTTATATTGCCTCCTGTAGGATCCTGCCAAAACAGAGTTAGGATCGATAATTAAAGTTGAGACTTACGCTTGCGTATGCGGAACGGTAGTCTCGGAACTTTGCCTTCGGATTCGCCACGACGGATCGAGTCTTCTCACGAACGGAGTAAGGCTACTAATCCACAATCTAAATCTCTATTTTAGATTAAGAACTTGGAAAGAGGAAGAGAAAGGATTTCTGCAGAGCTTCGCTAGGATGAAGATGCATGCATGAATTTCATGCAAAAGGTGTAAGAAATGGCTTACCCTTGGGTCTTATTTATAGCCCCCAAGGTAGTTATTTTAGGGTAAGTTGTTCCTTTGGAACAACTTAATTAAGGTGTACCATGATACATGGCACATTATAAGCTTAAGTTGTACCATATGCATGGTACAACATAAGCTTAAGATATTCCCCCTTTATTAGCCATATGTCGCATGCACTTATGCATATATAATGCGACTTTCCCACTCATCCAGAGATCCTCTCCGCAAGGGAACAGATTCCCTTTGCACACGACTTCGTGTACGCGACGTTCGAGGTCCGTATTTCCTCGTACATCCCCCACAAGGGTGTACAAACGTCTTCCATATCCAACATCTCCCACTCACACTTGAGGGGATTGTAAGAGAACGTCTTTCCCTTAGTTCTTTTATCTATCATACCGAGAAATAGACCGTGCGACCGTCATGCGCGTAGAGTCTGTTGTTATGCACTTGTTAGAGATACACAACGACCTCGAAGGTGCAAAGTTGAGTAGTTCAACGCATGCTTTACCCTAGATTATTTCTTCGCATTTCTTATACTTTATATTCAACAATTGAATCCCATCTGGATTACAATTGGCTGGCCAGCTTTGAATCATTAAAGTCCAAATGCGAATATGAAATCAATCTTCCTCTTCTTGCGAACCTTCTGATCTTGACTTGATTCGCTTTTCTAACGTGCCCCGCCGAGCCGAATTATCATAGCCCATTAGTAACACGCTAAGATAGCGATCATCTCGTCAAATCTAAAGGAACCAATTGGAGTCCTTGAGGGTAAGAGTTAAGACCCGTATGGCCTTTGAGTCTCACATAATAGCAAACACTATTGCTACTAACTCAGTGGTCGAAATGCATACGTGGTATGAACACGTACTACAACATCACTCCTTTCCCAGGGAGAGTATGTCTTAATGATGTTGTACGGATGAAAGATCAGACACCACAGTGCCTATCTTTTTGAGTCCCCTTACTACTCGTGAAATATTCACGGACTCTCATCCTGCATAAGACAGATAGGATTTAAAATCCTACGAGATCTCTTTCAAATATCCTTGTGATACAGATCTCAGATCTTTTGTAAGCATCCATATAATGCAGATCTTTCATTCGACTATCTTGTTTAAGTCACGACTCTAAATCATTTAATGATTTTGACTTTAAACTAGTCTCATCTCTATCTTATCCATCTGATAAGATAAGGCGGTTGCTCATGTGAGAGAGCCAACCTTAATCTGTCCGACATACACACAATAAAATAGCTGAGACTTAAACACAAATGTACATAAAATCATTTGTAAGAAACTTGTATGCAAATTAAACTTTGATCTTCTATAGACATGGGAAAAATTACATGATACAGCTCAGCACCTACGCATTCCCATAGATGATAAGTGTTTAAAAAACACATCTCTGGGGATCGCCTTAGTAAGGGGATCCGCTATCATCTCATGTGTGGATATGTATCCTATGTCGACTTCCTTCCGTTTGTCATAGTCCTTCGCAAACTTGAATCGAATGTCAATGTGTTTGGTCTTACAATGAAATTTAGGATCTTTGACGTAAGCAATCGAAGCTTGACTATCACTGTATATGGGAACAGTGCTCGAGTCAGTGGCATTCGTCAGCCTGTCTAAGAATTTCTTAAGCCAAACAGCTTCTTGGACCGCCATGCCGAATGCTACAAATAGCATAATGCATAGTCCGCAGTCCCTTTGAGGTACCTTAATATCCTCTTCACCGCTTTCCAGTGTGCATGTTCTGGGTTGGATTGGTAACGGCTTACCATACCAACAGCATAGCAAATGTCTGGTCTGGTACACATCATGGCGTACATCAGACTTCTGACAGCACTGGAGTATGGAACCTTTTCCATAGCTTTCTTTTGGATCTTTGGGACACATTTCCAAACATAGACCCTCGCCTTTGCTTATTGGAGGTAAAACGCACGACAGGAAAGGAAAAATCTCTTCGTAGTTTATTCCTTCCTGTTGCGTGAAACCTTTCGCAACAAGGCGAGCTTTATATTTCTTGATGGAGCCATTAGCCTTATGCTTGATTTTGAGAACCCACTTGTTCCCAATGGCTTTACGTCCCTTAGGTAAATCAACCAAGTCCCAGACTTGGTTTGTTTTCATGGATTGAAGTTCTTCTTCCATCGTCGCTTTCCATTTATCTTTAGCAGGGCATGTGACGGCCTGTTTGAAATTTGCAGGTTCGTCATCATCTTGTAGTAATGAATGTTTGAGGAAATTCATCCTCGAATCTGAGAGGGTGTTAGCCTCGTTCGATTACTACGTCTTGCTTGAGTTTGATCACTCCCACTTGGAATGATATCACTCCCACTTGGAATAACATCACTCCCACTCGGAATAGGATTGGTATCGTTCGTATCATTCATAGGTGAAGTTTGAAACGTATTTTCTTCTTCACCAAGAATTCTCCCACTCGAATGTTCCGATCCTTTTTGATCCCAAATCTCAAACAAGGATAAGTCTTGACTTATCTCACCCTGTCTTGGAAAACTCGTTTTCCAAGAAGACAACATCCCTCGATTCGAATTCTATAAGACCCCCATTGTCCTCTTGACCGACGAAAACATATCCTTTGGAGTTTTCAGCGTATCGGATGAAGATACACTTCCTCCCACGTGGCCCAAGTTTGCCATATTTGTGAGAGGATAAATGTGCATAAAAGGCACAACCCCAAGGTTTTAGAATGCTTAAGTCTGGAGTTCTATCGTTCCACAACTCATAAGGAGTAGAACTTACCGACTTCGAGGGTACACGGTTTAAGATGAACGCTGCCGTCAATAATGCATCACCCCAAAAGGTGATAGGCAAATTTGCCTGAGACATCATTGATCGGACCATTTCCATCAATGTCCTATTTCTTCTTTCCGCAACACTGTTTTGTTGTGGAGTATAAGGCATAGTTATTTGATGAACTATGCCTTTTTCATCACAGAGTTCCTTAAAACTCGTTGATTGATATTCTCCACCTTGATCGGTTCGCAAGACCTTTATCTTGCGATCTAGTTGATTTTCCACTAAACTCATATAGTTTTTGAAGCAAGTTTAAAGCTTCATGTTTGTGGGAAATCAAATAGATGTGACCGAAACGAGTGAAATCATCAATGAAGGTGATGAAATAGGACTTCCCGTGTCTTGTCTTAACATTCATTGGACCGCAAATGTCCGAATGGATAAGCTGTATTGGAACTTCGGCCCTTGTGCCAGTTCCAAACGGCTTGCGACAAGTTTTCCTACAAGACAATGTTTGCAAGTTGACATTTCAACTTTTGAAACATTAGATAGCAAGCCACTTTTGGCAAGTCTATCCATTCTAGTTGGTCCAATGTGACCAAGTCTTGCATGCCAACAAATGATCTCAGATTTAGAAGAAGCATTTGTCAAATGGAAACTTTCATTAATAGAAGAAGAATACATAGTGTTTAAAATAATCAATCCATTACAAACATTACCCGACCCAACTAAAAGAACTATTACAAACAAGGTCAACATATAGAACCTTCTTTATAAATTAAAGACTTTAACATGACCACGGATACGATATTCCTTCGAATATCTGGAGCAAAGAGGAAGTGGTGCAATAGTAGAGTCCGGTCGTTGTCGAGAACAAGCTTGCATGTTCCGACGCCCTTGACTTCAACACGAGTGTTGTTGCCGACGTATATCCACTTTGTTCCTTGAGTTATCCTTTGATACTCTGCGAAGAACCTTTTGTCCTTCGCTACGTGGTCTGTGGCCCCTGAATCAATCAACCAAAAATAGTTAGATTCAGCAAGAAACATGGAACTAGAAACACATATGTAACTAGCCCTACAAGTTACCTTGTCACTTCCATCCGTACATGTACGGGCGAAGTGACCGTACTTGTTGCACTTAAAGCACTTGATCTTTTTCAAGTTTTTCTTCTTTGAGTGCACATTCTTTTGCCACTTAGTCTTCTTTGAGGTTTCCGGTTCTTGCTTTTGTTCGTTCACAAACCTTAAGCGTTTATTATTCCGCTTATTTCCTCCATGTGAGGAACTAGCGGCCATGTGCACTTCTGCACTAGGTTTTGCGGCTTGAATCCGCTCTTCCTCGAGTTCGAGGTGTTTCGATACATCGCTTAAAGTTTTAATGCACTCATTATGAGTGAGATGCATTTTCATGTTATCCCAGCTATCTGGGAGTGAACGAATGACTGCTTGGATCTGCTGTTCGTCAGACAGCGTAACACCCGCATCCTTTAATTCAGATATAAGATTCGCCATGTGGCGGAGATGCTTCTTCATAGAATGATCTCGACGCATCTTGTACGAATCAAATTGAATATTCAAGAAGCGGAGTTTGGTAACCGAAGTTCCACCAAACTTTACTTCTAGCTCAGACCATATGTCTTTGGCTAGATCGAATTCCCGAAATAGACGCATTATGTCATTGTCCATCGCGGACAGTAACGTAATGCGTGCTATTTTGTTCTTTCGAGTCCAAGTATCATAAGCTTCCCGGTCCCTCTTGTGTTGGGCCGTATTGCCCAACTCAGGTTCTACCATTATGTTTTGGAGTGTTTCGAGCACATCTTGCTCCTTCAAAACATATTGGATCTTTATTGACCAAAGTTTATAATTGTCGCCGTTGAGCTTTTCACCTTTGTTAAGCTCTGCGACAATGTTCTTAGAAGCGGTAGACATATTCGATTCAAAAAACTGCAAAGAGAATGAAAAACACGATCAAAATTCTATGCATAAAGTTTCGATTCTTTAAACACTTGATAAGTTCCTTGGATGCGTTGAAATGTTACTCTAGAATCGAGAAGTTCACTACGTTCCCAACTACCATCTAGAAGTAACTTTCAAAGTATCCATCTTACTTATCTTAAGTAAAAAGAAATCAGAAATAATACCCGTATGGTATTAGCAGCGGAAAATTACTTTGAAAAACATATCTTTCAAAATAGAATAGGTGAGAGTTTGCGCAAAGAATTTTAACGCAACAATTGCCAAGCCACGAGACCTGTTCTACACACCCATGGGTTAGATAACCATGGCCGGATCGTGGTAGGACTTGGAATTCTAAATTGCGCTATCCCGATTTAAGGACGGGACATAACCTATTTGAAAAACATCTTTTTCCAAAAAAAAATTTTGAAAGCACGTTGGCTAATATCCGTAAAGTAGAGCACAACGTCACAAGTACATTGGCTAATCTCCGTAGAGTAGAGCACAATGACATGGCTAATCTCGCATGAAGTAGAGCACTATGGCTAATCTTCAAGGAGTAGAGCCCAATGGAAAAACTTCATTAAAATGTTAGTTCCGTATGAACTAGTCGGCACTGTGGTTAGCCCCGTATGGGCTAATCGGCAAATTCGAGTTTGGCCAATGCCTTTTGTCACCCCGTATGGGTCAGTAGGCAAGTTTGCAGTCGACCCAGACCTTCTACCAGATTGGTCGACCAAAACGACCAAATTGGTCGACCAATTTTCGAACTGCAGTTTCTTCCCGGCCAGGGCCTCTGCCCTGGCCGGGGCTTGGCCAATGGGCCGGCCAGGGCCTCTGCCCTGGCCGGCCAGGGGCCCTGTCCCCCTCGGCCAGGGCCGGCCAGGCCCTGGCCTCTGCCAGGGCCGGCCGGCCAGGCCACTGGCCGGGGCCAGGGCCCCTGCCCTGGCCTCTGCCAGGCCCTGGCCTGAGGCCAGGGCGCTGCCCTGGCCTCTGCCAGGGCGGCCTGGCCGCTGGCCGGGGCCAGGGCTCCTGCCCTGGCCTCGGCCAGGCCCTGGCCTGAGGCCAGGGCTCTGCCCTGGCCTCTGCCAGGGCGACCTGTCCGCTGGCCGGGGCCAGGGCTCCTGCCCTGGCCTGAGGCCAGGGCTCTGCCCTGGCCTCTGCCAGGGCGGCCAGGTCCCTGGCCGGGGCCAGGGCTTCTGCCCTGGCCTCGGCCAGGGCGGCCTGGCCCTGGCCGGGGGCCAGGGCCCCTGCCCTGGCCTGGCCGCGGCCAGGGCCTTCTGGCCGTGGCCGTGGCCGGCCAGGGCCGGCCCTGGCCTGGCCTGGCCTGGCCGCGGCCAGGGCTCCCTGGCCCTGGCCGTGGCTGGCCAGGGCCGGCCGGTCGGCCATGGCCCGGCCATGGCCTATTGGCCTTGCCCGGCCATGGCCCTTTAGCCATGGCCGGTCTCCCCCCTTTCATGGGGTGGCCGCATGCACTCCACCCCCTTGATGGGGTGGTCGCCGGTGGTTATTGGCCGTAGCCAACCCCCTCCGCATGGGGAGAGGGGGTGCATGGCCTTCATAGCCCATTTGGCCATGGTGCACATGCACCAAATTTCATCTTACCCGATGGAAATAACTACCACCTTCTTCCTCGATGAAGCACCCATTCGTCGATGAAGCACCCGTTCGTCGAGAAATTAGTTATTTCCTAATGGCCGTGTGCCAAAAATGAATAACATACTACGTGAACGGTCGGTTCTTCCCGTCACGGAGAGTTCCTACCATATCCGTAATGATAGGAGACCCTAACATGAAAAGAACAACCGCTGCGTTCTCTCCGTCACGAAGCGTTCCTACTATATCCGTAATAGTAGGAGACCCATTCGTGAAAAAGACAACGACTCGTTCATAGTTTCGACGGGGTGTAGGTTTGACCGGGGCGAACCCATATGGCTCTGATACCAATGTAGGATCCTGCAAAAACAGAGTTAGGATCGATAATTAAAGTTGAGACTTACGCTTGCGTATGCGGAACGGTAGTCTCGGAACTTTGCCTTCGGATTCGCCACGACGGATCGAGTCTTCTCACTAACGGAGTAAGGCTACTAATCCACAATCTAAATCTCTATTTTAGATTAAGAACTTGGAAAGAGGAAGAGAAAGGATTTCTGCAGAGCTTCGCTAGGATGAAGATGCATGCATGAATTTCATGCAAAAGGTGTAAGAAATGGCTTACCCTTGGGTCTTATTTATAGCCCCCAAGGTAGTTATTTTAGGGTAAGTTGTTCCTTTGGAACAACTTAATTAAGGTGTACCATGATACATGGCACATTATAAGCTTAAGTTGTACCATATGCATGGTACAACATAAGCTTAAGATATTCCCCCTTTATTAGCCATATGTCGCATGCACTTATGCATATATAATGCGACTTTCCCACTCATCCAGAGATCCTCTCCGCAAGGGAACAGATTCCCTTTGCACACGACTTCGTGTACGCGACGTTCGAGGTCCGTATTTCCTCGTACATCCCCCACAAGGGTGTACAAACGTCTTCCATATCCAACACCTCCTGGCATAGATGTGGTGGGAGCTCTATTCGGCTTGGTGATCAACATTTCCAATCTCTCCACGACCTGTGGAGAGAGTCAAACTTAGTGGAAAGCTCTGCTACGGCCTTGGCCTCATATATGCTTGTTGGCTTCAGATGATTCGGCTCCGTCATAGTGTACCTCATTGGAAACATAACTTTGCTCTCCATATTCCTCCGAAGGATGATAGGTTGGGGTGCTGGTAGTTGTTGGGATGGAGTCC
This sequence comes from Scilla litardierei, assembly GCA_030789695.1. NCBI lineage: Eukaryota > Viridiplantae > Streptophyta > Magnoliopsida > Asparagales > Asparagaceae > Scilla > Scilla litardierei. The sequence continues at coordinate 33,306,729 of CM061139.1, read as the reverse complement.
AACCGTTGCTCAATTCTAGCCACCTGTTTACACAAAGTCTCAATATGAGAATTCGAGGCTGCGATCCGGAGGCAAACCTGAGAGTTCGTCCGAAAATACGCCCAAGAATTCTCGTACTACTTCAGGCTTCTCTTGCTCGACTTTCGTTGCAGTCGCTACTGCCTTTGAAAGTCTGGCTCGAAACTTCACCGGTCCTTCCGATTGGCTTTCGCTGAGGAATTCGAACTTAGGATGGCTGGGTATCTCGAATTCTACCCTCCTTTGACAACAGTCAATGGTGGCATGAAATGTCCCTAACCAATCCATTCCAAGAATACCGTCAAAGCTTGGCATCTCTATCACTATGAAGTCGGCGAATAGGTCACATCCACAAACCACTACAAAACAGTGAAGGCATCCGCTGGTTATCGGTAGGGAACCGCCAATGATGTCGACCTTCCAATGAGAAGTCAGAGGTTCAACGAGGATGGCATGTGTGTTGACGAATCGACTCACCAAGTAGCAATGTGTGGCTCCGGAGTCGAATAAAGTGAGGGCGGGTTTACCAGCTACTAAGACGATACCTACGATTACGAGAATCATGTCTAAGCTTACGATTTCTAAATAATAGAGTTAGTTACTAAATAGGATATCTCGTACCTATGATTACTTGGTCCGTAGCCTTGACCTCTTCCACCGTCATCGTATAAGCTTGGCGCCTCAGGGGTAGCGCCTGTTGTCAGGCTTGTTGGAACACTCGCTGCTGAGGAGGGAGTGGTTGTCGTTGCAGAGCAGGTGGTGGTGGTGGTCGTTGCAGAGCATTCCTGGCAGGGGCATTAGCCAGAGCAGAGTTAGGTGGTGGTGATCTCCTTGGGCAATCCCTTACGGCATGGTCCTTCGACCCACAAATCATGCAAAGGTTCAGATACGATCAACATTCGGACCGGAAGTGTCCTGGCTTCCCACATTAAGGAGACACTGGGCGTGGTGGTGGGGCCTGCCTCTTGAATTGAGTCTGTTGGGTAGGCCGGTGCATCTGGTTGGGTGGAGGTCGTCGGCTGGATCCAGCAGCAGTGGTTGGAGGTAGTGGCCTTTTGGGAGGGGCAGCCATCTCACGCCTTTCTTCCCTTTCAATGAACTCATGCTCACGAGCTGCAGCCAGGACCTTGGTATGTGTGCAGAGTTGGCATTTGACCAAGTTTCGTCGGATCTCTATGTTTAGCCCTTGCTTGAAGCATTGAGCTCGGGTCAGTGGAGTGGCAACCATCCCGGGAGAAATGGCTAAGCATTGTAAATTGGGCATCATACTGTTCCACTGACATGGAACCTTGCTTCAACCCAACGAATTGAACTTGTAGTTCCATCTAATATTCAGGTAAGAAGTATTGGGTGTTGAAGTGTTCGGTGAATGTCACCCAGTCGATTGGTCGTTGCAGACGACATTCAGCGGAGCTCCACCAGATTCTAGCTTCGTCAGTCAGTTGGGATTTGGAAGTGTCCACCCATGCATATTCTGCGATCTAAGCTGCTCTCAAATCATCCTCGGTGCTTTGCAACCATTCTTCAGCCTTTAAAGTGCCATCCAAACCATTCCAGGTCTTTGGGCTGAGTGACCTGAATTGTTGAATCCCTCCTCCGTGTTTTTGCTCTCCCCGTATAGTTTGAACCATCTCTCGTAATGAGATATCAGAAATCTGATGTATGGTAGGAGGTGGTCTGTTGCTGGTCTGGTTGCTAGCTCCAGATAGGTCAGTTCCGTTGGGATGCTCAGAGGTGTTCTTGTCCATCGTTTGAGTGTCACACCTGCATACATAGGAAAACGTCAGCTTAGTTGAGTATCTATACGGTACATCCTGATTCTACAATACTGTTCACGAGGTATTTTGCGCAGACCTGCATGGGCCACCAAACTTGTAATGACCTGCTCTCAGTGGGCCATTGCTTATTTGATTTATTTACAGGTCTACAGTTTACCAGTGAAATCAATTTAGCCCCAATCCAGAGATGTACCAAATACTCAAACCAGCGAACGTACATTATTACAGTCCAAATTTAAAGTACAACATCAACCAGCACTCTCTCACAAAATACATAAAGGAAGTACAGAAAGGAAATGTGAAAAGGGAAATACAAAATATAACACACACCAACACAAGCGGCTAAAACTATGCAGTCTCTGGGTCGAACTCCAGCTCCTCGAACTCGGGGGCAACTTCCTCGATCAGGTCGTCGTCTGTCGGTGCCATAAATGGAACCGTAGGTAAGTTACAATAATTCTAAATATAGAAAAGAAGCAGTGTACAAGTATGACAAAAAGTAACTACATACAAGCGAATCAGAGTGAAAAGTAAAGTACTGAGCAACTACTGTACACAACTGAGTTGTAAAGTAAAACCAAACTGAAAGGAGAGAACAACTGTACTGTGGTAGTGCAAGTGTAAAGCAGGCTAAGCAAGTGAAGTACATTACTGTTGTAGCTAAAAGTACGACAAGTAAGGTACCGGTGACTGCACAGATGTAGTAGGTAAAGTGCATGTACTGCAAAGAGGTGATTGTGCAAGCTACACTATAACTACGTGACTCAAGTCGGAGAGTATAATATGTGACCATTGAGTTCATCTCTTGCCCGGGTGTGCTTACCCAGACGAATGCCGAAACACATGCAGCTAGACAGGATGCTGACACGGGCAGCATATTTATGTTTGTCGAAACACATGCAGCTAGACAGGATGCCGAAACACAGGCAGCTAGACATGTAGATGAACACTAGTCACTCCCACACTCTCTCAAACTATGAGTTACCCCAAAACCCCAGTGAAGTGTCAAGTGTTATACGGGATGTTCCACAAGATGTTCCATTCACTGTAGCGCATGATGTTAGTCAAACCAAGACCACTGGTTGACTTTCTTACTGAAAACCAGAAAGGTAAGACCTCATTCCAAAGCCGACTGTGCCAAAGCATAGTGGATGCTAAGAAGTTAGAGGATAAAGACAAGTCCAACATTCGGGGTGTCGATTCCATGCTTTGAGCATGATGTAGTGTTGTTTAGCACACAATTTATCCTAGTTGATGATTGTGTGCTACAACCACCAAAGTTGAAAGTTGGCAAAGTAATCTGTAGTTGATTACTTTCCTACAGATTAGGTCTCTAGTTTGGTTCAAGTCAAGTAGTTGTTTTAAGGTTATAGTGGTGTTCTAAATTCGTATGAGTACACTAGCTAATTTTCTAAATCTAGAATTTATCTTGACTTACAGATTTCAAGGTTGTCTTAGTGAGCAGGGACTAGATCTAGGGCTTCCACAGAAGTTGGTGCACAAGGATTGGTACCTGCAAACACAAGAATAATTGGTTAAAGAACACGACATTTCCTATCTATATAACTTGATCGTTTTGATTTTACAAATGATTGAAACGGTGTCGGAAAACATTCTAAATTTTTATATTGGCTATAAATGATGAAAATAATTTTATTGAAGGAAGAAATATTTTTTCAGAAGCTTCTGGTAATTTTTATAATTTTTAAAATCTTAAAATAGGCTTTAAAGCTAATTTTATTTAGTTATCATATTCATTCAAAAATTTATTCTGGATGAAATACTTATCAGAAAGTTTCAAATGAGCTGTCAAAACGACCGTCTCGAAGAGTACTACAACATATATTTTTTCCCCATAACAGTTTCCGTGAAAATAACAAGTTATGGATTTTTAAGTTAAAATGACGTATTTAAGTTTTAGGCTTAAAGATTTATTCTGGAAAAACTTCACGTCTGCTTGAGATGAAACTAGCGCCATTGGGTCCAGAACGTCATTTCTGATTTCTGAAGCTAGCATTGTATTTTTCCGACCCTTATATTATTTACTATTAATTTAAAACCAATATAACCCATTTATATATACGTATACATGTATATATACGAAAATACGGATTCGTATATAAAATATACGTTTCCAAACTTACCTTCGCCCTTACGCACGCATGCAGTGGGGGGTGTTTGACGCGGCGGTCAACGACGGCGCGGCGGCGGACGGCGGCGGGCTTCTACAGCGGTGGCGAAGGCTGGGTGGCGGTCGACGTCGGGGCGGCGTGGGGCATGTGGCGGTGAAGTCACGAAGGGGAGGGGGTTGCATGTGCGTGGTTTAGGGGGGTGTCAGAGAGCAATCCGCGACGGTGGCGGCATGTTGACGGCGAGGAGGCGGCGCTGGACAGGCTCGACGTCGGAGCTGGGGGCTATTGGCTTTGGTGGAGGCTATCGAGGGAGGTGTGCCTCGTCGAAGGTGGTAGGGCTTGCTGGGCTTGCCCGCTGTAGGGGAGAAGGAGAGCGGGTGAGAGGGGGGCTGTGTGCGGTGACGTCGGCAGGGGAAGGCACCGAACGCGGCGGCGGGCGGTGTTTGAGCACAGTCGAGAGTGAGGGGGCGAGAGTTTGAGAGGGGGAGGGGTTTAATTCGAGCGGCCTGGGGGTTTTGAACGGGAGAGAGTAGAGATAGAGAGATACTGTGTGTGTTGGGTTAAATGAGAAGTGGGATGCTTATATAGGGATTAGTGAATGGCAAACTTGTAATAACATGGTAGACAATGGTATGGATGAGATCCTAAATATTTGGTTCTCACCAGCTAAGAGAGGTAGGTTAAGGGATTTGGTTGGGGGTTTAGGGTAGAAGTAATTAGTAAATAGTAGTTAGTAAAGGTGAAAAAGGTCATTAGTGATTGTAATTAGTGAAAACAGAAGAATACAACCCCGTTTTCGCATACGACTTAGAAAAATTACGAAAACATAGCCACGTGATCGTATCGTCGCGAGGATCGCGAATACGAGATTCAATTTTGGGTTTGATCTACGGATATACTAGTTTTAGGCCAAAATGTTTAGGAAGCGGGTTTACGGGTTCTAGGTCGATTTGATATCAGAAAATTACAAAATTAAAATGTGGAGCCCTAAATGATCATAAGATGATATTGTAGAAGTTTGAAAATGTTTTGATGATATTTGTATAGAAAATTAACTCATTCAGCTAAAGTAGTAACAATTCAAAATGAATTTTTATCACAATTGTTTAGAGATATTTGATGAAACCTGAACTTACTGAAATACACCATAACTAGTTTGATGCTTCAAAATATTGTTCTAAGAAATTTTTGAAATCATTTTTGATATAAAACTCCTGACTGACCATTATAAAATATTTTTAAAAATGTGAAAATAGGTTAAATACGTAATTAGATGTGTTGAAGAAAACGGGTTGTTACAGCCGCTCAAAACACAAGACACGTGGCAACATCTGGCGCGTTCCCACTCTCATCCGACGTGCGAAAGAATTAGATGATGCGGCCTCTTACCAACCGTTCGATCAAAATCTGACGGATGACGGAACGCCTCATCGCGTAACTGAAGCAGCGATCGAGAGGGCCACGTGGCGTGATCCGACAACGACTCCACGCGTTCCAACAGCTGGATCTGTCCCCGCTTCGAATACAGATCGAGCAACGAAACAGGCAACGCGGTCGAAGATTAGCCGTTGATCATCAATCTGACGGCCACACTCAACTCCGAATCGTATTCGGATGCGGTCTTGCAAGCGGGAGCGGATCCGATCTGCTGGACACGTGGCGAGCCCACAGTCCATCTTGCTTTGATCCAACGGCCCAGAAATGCACCGACTTAGGGTTGCAGGTTTGAGTGATTTTTGAAGCAGATTTAAGCGAAAAATTCACATCCACAACCGGCCTTATACCCCTATAAATACCCTAGTATTCCAGATAGTATTCAGACTTGTTTTTAGCATATTTTGAGCATATTAAAGGGGCTAGAGTGCGTATGTTCGTGAGATTTTCTGGGGCTTTAGAGACAGAGAAAAGAGGCTCTTGCAGAAGGAATTCCAAGGTTTTTTGAGGACTTTTGGTGATAGAAATCACAACTTATACCTTGTATTTCACGTATTTAGCATGTATTTTGAACTTTTAATCATGTATTTGCTAATGAAATTGAGTTTTCTTTCTCTCCATGCATGGTTAATACCCTTGTGTGTTGGTTGTGATGTAGTTAGGGTGTTGTAATCTTTGGTTTCTACATCTTTTCACCCTATTTCACATGTTATATCACGTATTTTGCTAGATTCTACACGTATTATTAAAGTATTCTCTTTGTTGGTGTACTTGGATCGAATCTGATCTTTGCGGACTTATTCGAGGCGTGACCCTTGCGGACATCGTCGTGACCCTTGCGGGCACATGAATTTAAATTCTTTAAGAAGCTAGTAATTTACGTGATTATTTATGGCATCCTGAATGATCTTTTATCATTATATTCTCCGACGTTCTCATACCCTTGTGGGGTGAAACATTGAGTTATAGAAAAAACGTTGATTACCATTGAATACACATACTCTAACGAAATCACAACCAACACATGCTCCTCTCATTGATTTCCTATATCGACTCTCCGTACACATTTTAGTATTACTCTCTTATTTACTTAAAACCATCATCACGATTACCTCACATTCGAAAGGTGGTAGCTTTTCATCGTTTTATTCATCTTTAGAAATTGATTCTTTTGGTTTACAGGTCGACTGTCCCGTGGATTTGATACCTGACACTCCAAGTTTACTACTTGATCGATCTCCTACACTTGGGAGTAGTGCTCACATCTTTTGAGACGAGTCACAAATAAGGCCTTCTTCAGCTCTAGTAACACAGCCGTTAGTGCTGATGACCGGCCTTGTTGTTCAACATCTCCTTGGACTCCTATTCCCTGTCCTGGTCGACACGGTCGTGTGGGTTGGTTCACGTGGCCACGTCGATCACTTTTCAGCTCATTTTCTTCCAAATTGCTCCCCAATCGTTCCTTGCTTCATTTTGCCCCCTTTTCTCCATATTGAGAGCCCAAAAACTCTTGATTTCTCCTGTAACACATGAGAAATACCAAAAAGCGTAAAAGGAAACAAAATCGGGGAAAATATCAAGAAACGATGGATGAAATGACATGAAATGAGCATGGAAAGAGTGTAAAATATGTGTAAATATGGCACACATCAAAATCCCCCAAGCTAAACTCTTCCTTGTGTAAGGACCCTGTCTATGGGGAAAACACTAGAAGGGGGTTGAATAGTGTTTATGCAAATTTAAAAGGAATTTACGCCAAATAAAATGCAATCCAAGAAAGAGTGCGGAATAGAAAACAACCCAAAGAGAAACACACGCAAACGCAGATATGTTTCAAGGGTTTGGATTACCCAAGTCAACTCCCGACTTGTTCCCGGTAATCCTACGTCCCTACCACCCGGATACCACCGGATACTCAAGTTAGAACCCTAACTTGAGGTTTCCTTAAAACCAACTTGTAGCAACCCTACAAGTGCAATCGAATACAATCGATGTCCTTGACTCCCACAACCAGGGAGCAAGCAAAAAGCACTCTCACAACCGAGAGCACAATTCAAATAAAGAAGTTATGAAATCTGAAAGTAACACTTACAATCACATATGCCTTGAAGTAGAACTTGAAGGAGAAGTGTGATGTGTGTTGAAGAAATCTCTTGGAAGAGAGGAGAAAAGCCCTTTCTCTTGACTGCACCAAATGCCTAGAGGATCAATCTTTGGTTCTAGGTTGGAGAGCAAGAGAACAAGATTTGGAAATACTTAGGGCTTTGGATTTGAAAGATTTGATCTTTGGAAATGAAAGCTTGAAGGATTTTGCAATGAATGAGTAACCTTCCAATGAAACAGTAGAAGATCTATTTATAGCTTTCTCAAATCCACAAAACAGTTTAGGCCAAAACCCAATCGAAATCCGTGAGAAAAATCTCAACGGATATAATCTGAACTCGCGACAGTCGACTGTTGAACAAACCACAGTCGACTGTTGCACAGTCAGCAAGGGTAGGTGAGAATTCATAACGGTAACTTACCACGTGGACAGTCGACTGATGAAGCCAAGACAGTCGTCTGTAAAACCAACAAGCGACTGTACATTCTTCGACAGGCGACTGGCCGAGAGAAGAGTAAGTTAGATAAAATACTGGAAATCTCACAAGATACAGGACAGACGACTGATTCAAGGAACACAGTCGACTGCTAATCAGAACAGGCGACTGTATATCCTTAAACAGACGACTGTCACAGACAGGAGAAATTTCCAGAGAGCTGAGTCAAAGAATGGACTTACAGACAGGCGACTGTTGCAGCATAGACAGTCCACTGATCTAATAGACAGTCCACTGTTTATACAGCATAAGTCGACTGGCCGTAGAAATCGGATCAAACAGAGTTTGGGCAAGAAGAGACAGGCGACTGATGAACCATTCACAGTCGACTGTCGCTAAGACAGGCACCTGATAAACGTTCAACAGTAGCATGTGCGAGATAATCAGAGAGGACCCAAAAACTGCATTGTAATAGTCTGTGCATAACAGGCGACTGTAGAACAAAACACAGTCGACTGTTTTTGAGACAGGCGACTGTAAACTGTTAAGCAGTCGGCTGTTATAAACAATCCTAGCACAATCAAAAGAGAATTGAATTGGGATCAAAGGACAAAGGTCTAAAGATGTCCTATGACAGAATGTAGATGTGTGTGAGTGCTCCATCATAGTTCTACTTCTAAGCTACATACTAGAAGAGATAAAAGAAAAATTACATTGACGAATAATCTCTTCTTTCCATCGTATGAGCTTGAAGTCTTTATGGAGCTTCAATCATCAATCTACGATCATCCAATTCATATCTTTTGCCTTCAATCACGTTTGTGAGTCATCCATTGCTAGTTGATCTTCATAGTAAGCTTAGGCAATGGATTAACTGCAAAATAGGGGATTAGTCACAAGTATTTATGTTTGCTCATCATTAACACCAAGTAGGGAGAAGTCCAATACTCAACATTCTCCCCCTTTTTGATGATGACAAACAAACATAAACAAAAAGATAAATAGTTGTGCATAATGAAAACTTACTCCCCCTACATAGATGCCAATCAAGTTAGCCAACAAATATTAGAGCATCTATATAGCAATTGAAGCAAATGAGTGAGATATGAATGAATTTAATTCAAGAAATCTAGGAAATAAAAATCCCTATTCATTGTAATCTTACTCCCCCTGAATCTAAGGCAACGAAAATCTTAGATTCAAACGTTAGAACATACTTAGCACATCCATTATGAATCTTGTATGTTTATTTCTCTCCCCCTATGGCATTATCCAAAAAGGTGGGAGCAAATAACAACAACAATTAGTGCTAAAATACGAACTAACAACAATCAAGGAGTATAAAGATATATCGAATCAAAAACTCATAAAATCTCATCATATACACATGTGAGTAATGGAATTGAAATCCAATATCAACATTTTAGATATTCGAAATGAAAATAATGTTCACAAATTCATCACATTAACAAAAGAACATGAATTAACCAATATCAAATTCGTGTATTGTCTCAAAAGTACGAAAAAATGAAGCATACATAGAGACAATATAACATACATCACACAAAATTAATCAATATAGCATAGTGTGACACAAGTGAGGGATGCAACATCATATATATACTATAAAGCAGCTGAGTACATCATCGGATGGTCATCAACATGGCCACCCCAAAAAGGTACATCATGATCAAAAAATAAATACATCATGACGACATCAAAGACTATATCATCATACATATATAAAAGTGTCGCATACAGCATCATCCATCATACAAAGACAAAACATATATCATCACTTAAAAATAACATCACTCAAAAGCATCGATCTAAGGGTGAGCGTCTCCAGGGGCTGCGGACGAGGAAGCAGGCTCTGACGCAGCAGGAGAGTCCTCTGGAGAAGGGTCAGAAGGAGCAACAGAAGCAGCAGCAATAGCAGCATCCTATGTAGAAGCAACAGCAGGATGCTCAATGACACCAGAAGGCTGAGGAGGCACATGAGGCTGAGGAAGATACTGTCTCAAATCCTCAGGGAAGGGAATTCCCTGATGGAGGAGAGAGAGAGACAGCAGCCGGTAAATACCAGAGATCATCGACAAAAGAGTATCCTGAGACGGTGGAGCAGATGATGATGAAGGCAAATCAGCTGGAGGCACAGTGGATGAGGATGGAGCTGAAGTAGTCTTCCTTTTCTTCGAGGCAGTCTACAGAGCCGAAGAGGACTTCAACTTCGCAGAAGCGTCAAGGAGAGGGCCAAAAGGCATGGGCTCGTAACGGGTCAAGTCAATACCAAAGTGACGGAAGACACGAGTCAAAAGACCACCAAAGGGAATGTGAGACGAGGAGGACGTGAACTCAACCTCGTCCATCCTATCAAGGAGGACACCGGCCCAGTTCACGGGCATGCCAGAGAGAATAGCATACATACACTTTAGTATATCTTGAGACGGCTGGTCGGACGATCCATATCTCGGCAGAATGTTGGACTTCACCACTAGGTGAACAGCCCAACCCCGTGCAGAGAACATGGATGATCTGACACCCGAGTCAAGAGCTAAAGGAACCTCTCGAAACATATCCCAGAGAACAGACTGGTCAAGATCGACAATCTCGGAAAAGCTGATATCAGTGGGGAGGGAACCGACAGAAGGAATCCTAAGGATAGTCCCTAAGAGAGAGGGAGTGAGCTGAATGTGGGTGCCCTGGACGACAGTATCAAGGATGCCAGTAGTCGAATACTCACCGCGAACGCGGTTCGCATAGAAGAGCTTCACCAGAAATGGGTAGGCTCTGGGGGACTCGCTCTGAGAGAAGCGAAAAAGATCAGCCATGTGAGTAGTGGACAGAATGTCAGAAAGTCTCTCAGCAGTGAATGCGGGGAAGGCAATGTACCGCTCCCTAAGCAGATTGATCCCAAGGAGAGAGTGAAACTTTGCCAGACAAAGATCGTCTCGACAAACGGGAACCAGGGGATCAGAGGGGGGTACAGCAGGAGGCTCTTCAGACGAACTGGATGCAGAAGGAGACACATGAGGGATCTCAGCAGCAGGCTCACTGATGTGAACACCAGTAGGCTTGCGCTGACGATGAATCAAGGGCTGAGCATCGCTCGACGAAGGAGAAGGGGAATAACCCGGCGAAGATGAACGTATGGGTGACTGGGCATGCTTGGTTCGAGCTTTATAGGGTTTCTTTCTCTTGGCGATAAGTTTCTTAGGAGCCCTAGTTTGTTTAGAAGCAATGATCTTCTCTTTTCCCTTAGGGTTAGGAGCCATGGAGACAAGAGAAGAAGAACTAAGGCAACAAAGTGAATAAACGAAGATCAAGAGAGAGAAAGCAAACCAAATGAGGGAAGACAGACGATCGCGAAGATGAAGATCAAAGACGACGGTAGACCACGATCGACAGCGATGTTTAGGAGGAGATCGACGGTTGAAGACACGAAATCGATTGATTTTGTAGAGAAAATCGAGCGGGAAGTTGAACGGTCGAAGCGGAGGAGAGAGAAAAACGACGTGGAGAGTGATCGCTTCGATTGAATATAAATTAGGGAACATCAATCTGAGCCGTTGGATCAAAGAATCGACGGCTCGGATCAAATCAAATGAACCGACACAGCAGGAGACAGTCGACTGGAGAACAAAAGTCAGTCGACTGTAAGAAGTGATAAAATTAAATCTCAGAGAGATAGGCAGTCGACTGGCAAGTATAATGCAGTCGACTGTCCGCTGGACAGTCTACTGACATATACACAATAGTCGGCTGGCCGAGAATTAATACAGATCACAAGAATAACAGAGAATACTGTAAAAAATTCGACAGAGAGTACAGTCGCCTGATGACTAAATTGCAGTCGCATGTTAAACTAACAGTCGACTATAAAACAGTCAACAGTCGGCTGTGCGAAAGATATCACTTTTCATATGGAGGATATAGAGTAGGGCAATCGACTGTCAAAAGAAACACAGTCGGCTGTCCTGGTCCAAAAATGCACAGTGAGATAGAATTCCAGAGAATAAGAACACACACCCTAGGACCTATACTCTAATCATAAATACATCTTAAAATCATTATGAAAACAATAAGTCTATTGAAACGCAAATTATTCCAATCAACTTCGAAAACTCATGAAATCAAATAAGTCACAATTGCCTTTCTTAATCTCATAAAACAATAAAGCACATGAAGAAAGACAATCACAAATATATGAGCTCAATAAGGAGTTATAGCATGAAAATTGAGCTTCTAGATTTCAGATTCACCCATAATTCCCAATTCTCCATGCAACCTCACAAATGAATCTTCTTTAAGAGGTTTAGTGAAGATATCGGCAATTTGTTTTTGGGTTTCAATGTACTCTAAGATGATGTCCTTCTTAGCTACATGATCATTTATAAAATGGTGTCTCACGTCTATGTGTTTGGTACGGGAGTGATGTACCAGATTCTTGGAAAGACAAATAGCACTTTGATTATCAACCATGATAGAGCAAGTATCACAATTGACACCATAGTCACTAAGAGTGTGTCTCATCCAAAGAACTTGTGCACATGCAAGACCCGCGGCAATATATTCCGCTTCAGTCGTGGACAATGACACCGAATTCTGTTTCTTAGAGAACCAAGAAACTAATGAATTTCCTAAGAAATGGCATGTGCCACTAGTACTTTTCCTGTCGGACTTGCATCCGGCAAAGTCGGCATCACTATATGAGATTAACTCATACGTTCTAGACTTAGGGTAAAGTAACCCATAATCTAGGGATTGATTGAGATAACGAAATATTCGTTTAACCGCAATCAAGTGTGACTCCTTAGGTCTTGCTTGATATCTAGCACATATACATACGGAAAACATGATATCAGGCCTACTAGCGGTTAAGTAAAGTAAGCTACCGATCATACCTCGATATAGACTAACGTCTACATCTTTTTCGCTTTCATCCTTGTGTAGATGAGTAGTAGTACTCATGGGAGTCCTTTTGCTTGAAGACGATTACATCCCGAATCGCTTAATAAGCTCCCCTGTGTACTTTGTCTGATGTATGAAAGTGCCATTCTGTAACGACCACTTTTCGTTGTGCGTTGTTCGTGCACGTGCTTTTGGCCGTGCACGTGTTTGTTTTAGACTTTGTTTGTTTGTGAACACTTTAGTGTGATATGCCGTTGTGAACGTCTCTGAGAGTATTAAATAGTGGCACTAAATTGGAACGACGTTTCTCGAGTCGTTTTCCCACAATTTAAACTTACTCGATGAGACGTGACTATTTTCACTTTTGACGGGAGACGTTTCTATTTTTAGTTCGTCGTCCGACGTCGAAATTGAGATCCGTCTTCTTAGTTAGCTCACTTTCGTCATCACGATCACCACAATATTTATTTTATAATTTTTGGAGTTCATTTGACCACTTTTAAATTTTTAACAAATTTTATAATATTTTTAATAATTAATTTTTAAATTAATTTCGGCCAAATAAAATTTATTTGAGTTTTAAACGTTTTAAAGAATTTTTGAGCCAATTTCCAGCTCATTTGGACCAGGTCAAATTCTTGGGTGAGTTGGAGAAGTTGAATTTCAAATTTTAAATTATTTTAAACTTCTAATCCTATTAGATTTAGCCCTAGACCAAGTCAACCCATCTACACTATATAAACAACCCCTAGGAAGACCTATTTTCGCAAGAAAATAACCCTAGCCTCTTCCAAAACCCAAATTCGACGTTGCGACGAATCGTCGCAACGTTGCGACGAATGGCTGCCGCACGACCGAAGAAATCTCCCCCGTTCCCCCGCTCCGACCAAAGCCCATCCCTGCACCACAGCCGCTCCGCACCCCACTGCTGCCGCCTACGCCCGTTCCCCCGCTCCGACCGAGAGAGGCTCTCGGTCAGACCGAGGCCTCAACTCCGCACAGCGCCCGCACCAACCCCCGCCTTGTCGCCCCGCTCCGCACCGCGCCCGACCGACCTGCATCTCCGCACCGACCAGCGTTGCAAGCGTTGCAACGTCGCAACAACGTAGCCCCCCGCATCCAAGCGCCTGACAGAGCCCCTCTTCCGCACTGACCGAGAAGAGGCCCCGCACCAAGCGCAACCCCGCACTGCTGCACACCCCAAGCGTCGCAACCCCGCATCCTCTGTGCACGACCGAAGGATCTCCTCGCACCGAGGCTGTACGACCAAGAGTCACTCGTCGCAACCCCGCATCCGTCACACCACTTGCCTCCGTAGGCCCCCCAAGTTCTCCAGAGATATTGTGGGTCCCCCAAAGGTCCTTAGGACTACTGTGGGCCCCACCTAGGTGCTTGCTCTTCGAGGATTCGTCGTGTACGACGTTGCGACACGTCGTAGCCCATCGTCACACGTGCTAGCTTTGGAATCTGGAATCGTCGCCCCGGTTGATTGCTCTGAAACTTCCAGCGAGGAATCTAATTGGAATCTGGACTTGGAGCGCGATATTATTATTCCAACCCCTGACGTCGCTACCCGACGCCGGTGTAGCTTTCGCGTCGTGTTGAGGTAACGCTTTGCACCCCTAGGACCCCAAACCCAATGCATGCTAATCAAGACTAAAATCAGTATTTTTAAAGTATTTTAAATGTTTTAGAATTCACTAATCAAGATTAATAAAACGAATGTAGGCCGGTGGACTTGTGCACGTAGGATTATTGTGTTTTGGACTCGTTGGACGGTGTTGCTCAGACGTGATACTTGCAGGCAAGTGAAACTTGCCAACTCTTGTGTAGGGCCATGTTTTTAGGCCACTTCCTTGCTTTCAGCGTAAACGAGACTAGTCAGTGAAATGATAGCTGGTTAGACGCCTACTTGATCTAGTTTGACAGCGAAACTAGATCTGTCACCTAAATGATCTAGCTTGACAACGAAGCTAGATCCAACTCTTTAAACTTGTTGTTCATGCATACTAAACTGTCACGTTTACTTTCCTTACCTGTACGTTTTACTACTTGCCATGTCATGTCATCCATGCATTGAATGTCGCATTCGTAGCACACGCTACATACTTGTACTTGCTTGTCCCGGGCTAGGTGCATCCCTACGCCATACTTGTTAAAAACACTTCCTGGCTCGTGATCCAGAAGCGAGCATTCCCGTTCGGGGGTAAGGCACTGGCTCGATACACGTGGAGGGGTAGGGTTGAGCGACCACTCAGCGTAGAAGTGTGCCCGTACAGCCTCTTCAGCTGTAAGGCGTGAACTCTGTGCACGAGGTGCTTACTTTTCTTGTCTTGTACTTGTCTTGTGAATGTCATGTCATGCTCGTACTTTACTTTACTTTACCTTACTTGTTGCACTCATACTTTAACTGCCATGTCATTGCATCATGCTAGAACTGCTAGGTTGCTTAAATTTCAGTTTCCTTGCACAAGTCCTCCAGACTTGATGACATGTGCCCCTTGCTCTTTTGGGTGTCACATGTTAGACACTGAGCCAGAGACCGTTGCTGAGTACGTGGTGTTTTGCTGACGCTGAGCCTGAGTCCATGACTGCCCAGGAGGAGTTTTGTGGACACCGGAGACCTTTCTTGGTGATTTTGCTGAGCTTCTTTTATTTTAGGTTCTGTTGTTAGTTGTCGGTGCGTAGCGCCTTTGTTTTATACGCTGTACTTTTGTTGGCCATGTTTGGGCCTTTAGTCTCTCTTTTATTTCAGCCTGGTGGCTTTTCTGCGATGTTGGAATTTATATTTATGGATGTTCTGAGATTATTCTTTTGTCTCATTTCATAATTATTATCTTGTTTCACTCGCGTTGCAAGGACCTGCAGTTTTAAATTTGATTGACGCTTATCGGACTTGCAGCTTTGTAGCTTCAAGTCTGAGCGGACCTTCTCACGCTTCGCCTCCTTATTTTTGGGAAGCGTGGCGTGACAGGTTTTGTTGGTGGCACATGCAGGTCTAGTCTTGCAATTGCGAATTAACGAAACAACGATAATAACGGAATGTCCATTAAATAAATTGCAACATCCGAGTCATAAGCCCTGAGTCTAGTCGTTTTCTTACGACACTAGGTGGTAAGAAGACTTAGTTAGACGCCTGTGCTTGCTATTTAGAGGCCCCTGATTGATAGTTAGACCCCCCTTCTAGCAATTGATTTAATCGTCGTAGGAGTTACCTTAGTGGTCCTTGTCTACCTCTGACCATATTAGACTTCTAGAATTTCTTTTGGTCGTTCATTTGGGTTCATCGATTTTGGACCAAGCTGAACGCATTTCATTACCGTTTAGCTCCTTAGAAAGTCTTAGCGCTTAGTTCTTAATCTTTAGTTGGTCGAACGTAGGAGTTTCCGTAGACTTTCCTGATCCTAGGCGTATGTATGTTCTGATCATCCGACTAATTTCCTTGCCTCGATTCACGAGATCGCCTCATGACGATCGTCGTTAATCTTCGAACCTCTCTATTACAAACCTGAACCTTCTGAAAGTATTTTTCGATTTCCTCTTTCCCTAAGTTTAAATTTGTTCAAAATTTTTATATAAATATACTTAACTTTGTACTCCTCGTTGATTTAATTCTTTTTAAACTTTTGGCGAAAATTTTTGAACTCTAGCTTATAATATTTTTTCCAGCCTATATTTTTCGTACCTATGAAAATACATATTTCCTTTCATATATTAATTTCATTCTGAACCGTACTTTTGCTTTGCCCAATTCGATTTATAATTTTCCTTCTATTTGTGTTATACGAATGATACGTCGTGTTTACATTAATATACTTTCAAGACACATGGACTTTCAGCTTTCAGCAAGTTGGCTTTTGCTAGTCGTTTTCGCTACTTCAGATTTTTGCAAAATTACCATTTTCATAACCACTTCCTGATTTAGACCCTCCATGACTTGATTTTAAAGACTTGCTATTCGATCTTGATAATTCTTATACTAAGTCGTTAATATTATTTTTCCGTGCACCATACATACTTTCAATTATTTTTATATCCGTACCAGACTTGTTGTGCTCGTATATTAAGAACCTTGTGTAACTCTGTTTCTCATTTTTTGGCAAACCTCGGTTCTCTAAAAGTAGTTTCAAATTGATTATTTTCAATTTTCCATAGCCCAAAGTTTTGAAAGCATTTAACCTGATTTTAAATCCTTCCGTTGCTTGATTCCATTCTTTGACTTTCAAAAACTTTTGACAACATTATATTAAATTACTGCTGTATAATATTTTCAAAAATTACGTCTTTAATGTCCGTGCGAATGATTTACTTTCCTTTCTTAATGATTTACGATAAGCCATTAAAAACATTTTCCCTTATTATGAATTTTCGACTCAAACTTATTTTGAACAACTCGTTTTATCGACCTCCAAATATTTCTTTACAGACGAGGATTTTAACTTTTGAAGTACGACAGTTTTCAAATTTCGCGTAAGTTAGCTTATGTTACTTATACTATTTCTTTTCTCCCTCCTATATAAGCATCACTACATCTCCCTTCCCCTACCTAAACATCACCAATGAGTCAATGTTTCGTCTAACCAAGCCGTCTCCTCGTATTCGTCCTATCTGAGCTCGTGCTTATCGATCCTTCCCTCGTCACGCTTTTGACCTCGACCTCTCTTTAAATTGTTTAGGCTTTAGTGCTTGTCAATGTCTGTGTCAACTCTAAGTTGTTTGTAGACCCTTGGACCTCGTGAGGTAGTCGTAGTGCACGTACCCAAGTTATGTACGTGAGCTTGAATGAGTATAACCCCATAGTATATTAATGTTTTCCTATTGTGTGATATATACGTACTTGGAGTTATTCGTGATATCATAAAGTTATTTGTGTGTTATTATTTATAGATTTGTATGTGGTTAGCTATACCATATTAGGGATGCATGTGTATATAAGAGCTAGCGTTGGAATATCTAATGGAGTGTATGTAGTTAAAGATACTTGTAATGGTTGAAATAAAATGATTGGTAAAGCTATGTGTATGCTAGGGATGATGATAATAAGTGTATGTATAGTTAAGGGAGTAGGCCTACTATATGACCTATACACTAGTACGTATGAGTATGTGCTCGTAGGTAGATATGTATTGTGCTTAGACGTAAGTAGTTATGTTTCGTTGCATGAGTATATAGGTGTTATGAATATGATAGTAGAATTATAAATTTTGATTGGTATTGCTTGCTTTCACGAGATGTTGCATGCGTGCATACCGTGAGGTATACACGACTATTGCACACCTTAATTATGTACGTATAGATGTGTTAGTATAATAATTATAGGTAGTAGGCTAGGGTGTGAATATATACATTGCTTATGTGTGGCTATACGGTGAATGTTTGTACTAGGGAGGGTGTTATAAATATGTGGGTGCTGATGTCTGTAATGTTATTATTATGGTATATAAAGTGATTGAACTATGTGAGTATTACCTGACTAAATATTAAGTGTGATCGACTTATGGCATGTATATGGTTGTATTGGTAGATATATATATATTGGAGTGGTATGGGTATAGGTATAAATGCAGTGTTACGTTTGTAGAATAATCTGATATGTGTATTGAGTCTCACTCAAGCTTGAGTGGGTATACTCTAAATATATTGAAGGTATGTTCGTAGTTGAATATAGCAATGTTTGATGTATGTATAGTGATAGGAGTGGTTGTGCCTAGTTGTGTTACACACATGATTGTGGGTCGCTACACCAATATATAGTTATAGGTGTTGGTCTTGTGGTATAATTAATCACTAAGGACTTGCCTGTGTGAACGTATGTGTGCTAGCTAAACTAGGTGCGTAGATGTACTAGTAATATATGATGGTATGATTGGTGTATGTAAATGAAATGTTAGCGTGTATGGGTGTGCACCATGCACGAGTAAGTATGTGTTTAGTTATAGGTATTGATGACTACGATATATGTGGCATGTCGTAAATACAGTTATAGGACCGTAGGTGATGAGAATATATGGTGAACTATTTGCATGCATTGAATGACTATATATCGTGAAATTATAGTAGTGGTGAATGTATATTAAATATAGTGAAGCTTGATTTAAAATGGTATGGAGTGACTACATGTGTTGAGATGTTTGGTATTGGATAAATATTAGGGAGTTGTATACCCATATTGTCTGTGCATAGGTAGCTATCCATATGTAGAGTAATGATTGTATTTGCTAAGTGTGAGACGATCCTTATATGAGTATCTGAAATATTGTTTTGTGTTTAGGGAAGTAGTAGTTATATAAGGGATGTATGCTTATATATATGATTGAAATACATGTATGAAATTGACTGACTATAATAGGTATAAGTATATGACATATGTGAATGTATATATATATGCGTGTTGGTAGTGATAATGTTTGACTACCTAGTGAATGTATAAGCACTTGTAATAGCTATACTTGGTTTGAATTATAATGTGACATGATTGGGGTAGTTATTAGAACGACTAGATATATTAGAAAGTCCGAGGACGGACTTTATTCTAAGGTGGGGAGGATGTAACGACCACTTTTCGTTGTGCGTTGTTCGTGCACGTGCTTTTGGCCGTGCACGTGTTTGTTTTAGACTTTGTTTGTTTGTGAACACTTTAGTGTGATATGCCGTTGTGAACGTCTCTGAGAGTATTAAATAGTGGCACTAAATTGGAACGACGTTTCTCGAGTCGTTTTCCCACAATTTAAACTTACTCGATGAGACGTGACGATTTTCACTTTTGACGGGAGACGTTTCTATTTTTAGTTTGTCGTCCGACGTCGAAATTAAGATCCGTCTTCTTAGTTAGCTCACTTTCCTCATCACGATCACCACAATATTTATTTTATAATTTTTGGAGTTCATTTGACCACTTTTATATTTTTAACAAGTTTTATAATATTTTTAATAATTAATTTTTAAATTAATTTCGGCCAAATAAAATTTATTTGAGTTTTAAACGTTTTAAAGAATTTTTGAGCCAATTTCCAGCTCATTTGGACCAGGTCAAATTCTTGGGTGAGTTGGAGAAGTTGAATTTCAAATTTTAAATTATTTTAAACTTCTAATCCTATTAGATTTAGCCCTAGACCAAGTCAACCCATCTACACTATATAAACAACCCCTAGGAAGACCTATTTTCGCAAGAAAATAACCCTAGCCTCTTCCAAAACCCAAATTCGACGTTGCGACGAATCGTCGCAACGTTGCGACGAACGGCTGCCGCACGACCGAAGAAATCTCCCCCGTTCCCCTGCTCCGACCGAAGCCCATCCCCGCACCACAGCCGCTCCGCACCCCGCTGCTGCCCCCACACCCGTTCCCCCGCTCCGACCGAGAGAGGCTCTCGGTCAGACTGAGGCCTCAACTCCGCACAGCGCCCGCACCAACCCCCGCCTTGTCGTCCCGCTCCGCACCGCGCCCGACCGACCCGCATCTCCGCACCGACCGGCGTTGCAAGCGTTGCAACGTCACAACAACGCAGCCCCCCGCATCCAAGCGCCTGACCGAGCCCCTCTTCCGCACTGACCGAGAAGAGGCCCCGCACCAAGCGCAACCCCGCACCGCTGCACACCCCCAAGCGTCGCAACCCCGCATCCTCTGTGCACGACCGAAGGATCTCCCCGCACCAAGGCTGTACGACCGAGAGTCACTCGTCGCAACCCCGCATCCGTCGCACCACTTGCCTCCGTGGGCCCCCCAAGTTCTCCAGAGATATTGTGGGTCCCCCAAAGGTCCCTAGGACTACTGTGGGCCCCACCTAGGTGCTTGCTCTTCGAGGATTCGTCGCGTACGACGTTACGACACGTCGTAGCCCATCGTCACACGTGCTAGCTTTGGAATCTGGAATCGTCGCCTTGGTTGATTGCTCTGAAACTTCCAGCGAGGAATCTAATTGGAATCTAGACTTGGAGCGCGATATTATTATTCCAACCCTCGGCGTCGCTACCCGACGCCGGTGTAGCTTTCGCGTCGTGTTGAGGTAACGCTTTGCACCCCTAGGACCCCAAACCCAATGCATGCTAATCAAGACTAAAATCAGTATTTTTAAAGTATTTTAAATGTTTTAGAATTCACTAATCAAGATTAATAAAACGAATGTAGGCCGGTGGACTTGTGCACGTAGGATTATTGTGTTTTGGACTCGTTGGACGGTGTTGCTCAGACGTGATACTTGCAGGCAAGTGAAACTTGCCAACTCTTGTGTAGGGCCATGTTTTTAGGCCACTTCCTTGCTTTCAGCGTAAACGAGACTAGTCAGTGAAATGATAGCTGGCTAGACGCCTACTTGATCTAGTTTGACAGCGAAACTAGATCTGTCACCTAAATGATCTAGCTTGACAACGAAGCTAGATCCAACTCTTTAAACTTGTTGTTCATGCATACTAAACTGTCACGTTTACTTTCCTTACCTGTACGTTTTACTACTTGCCATGTCATGTCATCCATGCATTGAATGTCGCATTCGTAGCACACGCTACATACTTGTACTTGCTTGTCCCGGGCTAGGTGCATCCCTACGCCATACTTGTTAAAAACACTTCCTGGCTCGTGATCCAGAAGCGAGCATTCCCGTACGGGGGTAAGGCACTGGCTCGATACACGTGGAGGGGTAGGGTTGAGCGACCACTCAGCGTAGAAGTGTGCCCGTACAGCCTCTTCAGCTGTAAGGCGTGAACTCTGTGCACGAGGTGCTTACTTTTCTTGTCTTGTACTTGTCTTGTGAATGTCATGCCATGCTCGTACTTTACTTTACTTTACCTTACTTGTTGTACTCATACTTTAACTGCCATGTCATTGCATCATGCTAGAACTGCTAGGTTGCTTAAATTTCAGTTTCCTTGCACAAGTCCTCCAGACTTGCTGACATGTGCCCCTTGCTCTTTTGGGTGTCACATGTTAGACACTGAGCCAGAGACCGTTGCTGAGTACGTGGTGTTTTGCTGACGCTGAGCCTGAGTCCATGACTGCCCAGGAGGAGTTTTGTGGACACCGGAGACCTTTCTTGGTGATTTTGCTGAGCTTCTTTTATTTTAGGTTCTGTTGTTAGTTGTCGGTGCGTAGCGCCTTTGTTTTATACGCTGTACTTTTGTTGGCCATGTTTGGGCCTTTAGTCTCTCTTTTATTTCAGCCTGGTGGCTTTTTTGTGATGTTGGAATTTATATTTATGGATGTTCTGAGATTATTCTTTTGTCTCATTTCATAATTATTATCTTGTTTCGCTCGCGTTGCAAGGACCTGCAGTTTTAAATTTGATTGACGCTTATCGGACTTGCAGATTTGTAGCTTCAAGTCTGAGCGGACCTTCTCACGCTTCGCCTCCTTATTTTTGGGAAGCGGGGCGTGACACATTCTCCATTTGTCGAATTTGCAATCCAAGGAAGTAGGTGAGCTCTCCCATGTGGCTCATCTCAAACTCATCCTTCATAGATTTGGAAAATTCTTGACAAAGATGAAAGTTAGTAGAACCGAAAATAATGTCATCTACATACACTTGAATCAAAAGAATGTCATTTTCATAATCTTTAATGAAAAGTGTAGAATCAACTTCTCCCATTTTAAAACCTAAATTCAAAAGAAAGGTCTTAAGGCGATCATACCAAGCTCTAGAAGCTTGTCTCAATCCATACAACGCTTTCTTAAGTTTGAAAACATGGTTCGGAAATTTCTCATGAATAAAACCGGGAGGTTGAGAAACATAGACATCTTCATTTACAAATCAATTTAAAAATACACTTTTAACATACATTTGAAATAATTTAAAATTCTTATGGGATGCAAAAGATAAAAGCAACCTAATAGCTTCTAATCTAGCTATGGGGGCAAAGGATTCTTCGAAATCAATACCTTCCTCTTGCCGGTAGCCTTGAGCTACTAACCTTGCTTTGTTCCGTGTGATTACCTCGTTTTCATCCGTCTTGTTCTTGAAGATCCATTTGGTCACAATGGCTTGGTGACCACTTGGAAGAGGTACAAGTTCACAAACTTCATTTCTCTCGAATTGCGCTAGTTCTTCTTCCATAGCCACTATCCAAGAGCTATCCTCACAAGATTCTTGAATGTTCTTTGGCTCAATGGTAGAGACGAATGCGCAATGGGAGAATTCTTCTGTCACGCCCCGCTTCCCAAAAATGGAGACGAGACGTGAGAAGGTCCGCACGAGAGTGGAGCTGTGAAGCCCCAAACCCGATAAGCGTCAATAAAACATAAGCATGTCCATGTAACCACAAACGGAACAACAATAATAACACAAGGAGAGACAGAAATAAAATCTCATATCTCATAATTTGTCCAACATGAAAAATTAAGTTCAACATCCAGAAAAGCCACCAGGCTAAAAGAAAGAGTCTAAGGCCCAGAACAAGGCCAACAAAAGCAACAATGTAACAAAGTATAGGTGCTACGCACCGACAACAAAACAACCGTCTAAACAAAAGGGAAAACACAACGAAGACACTAGGACTGGTCCCCAGTGTCCACGTACTCCCCGTCAAACACAAGCTCGGGCTCGGCGTCAGCAAACACCTCGTCCTCAACAAGGTACTCAGGCTCAGGATCTAACATGTGTCACCCAAAAGAGTAAAGGAGCACACGTCAGCAAGTCTAAAAGACTTGGGCAAGGAAACTGAAAGTAAGGCAAACTAACAACCTAGCAGTTTTGGCATGCATGACATGGCGGTTATAACATGAGTGCACAAGCGAGACATGGTGAACAATAAGTACAAGAGAACAATTATCGGGACAAGACAAGAGTAGCCAAGCTACTAACAATCTCAATCAATTCACTAGTCACGTCCAAGTTGTTTGTAGATGTTTACGTATTACAGCTGAAAGGTTTAACATTCACGCTGATTGGCCGCTTAACACTACCCCAAAACCCAGAGTTTACGCCTTACAACTGCAGTTGCTGATCGGGCAGACTCCCAGTTGAATGACCGCTTAACTCTTACCCCATCCCACACGTAAACAAGCCAGGGTCCCTGTACATGAGCCCAGTAAATGAGCCAGGGTTGCCCCGCACGGGAGCTTGTTTTCCTAGTTCACGATTCAATATCGAGCGTTGGGGTTAGCAACTCATTATGCTCGCTTCTGGTCACGAGCCAGTTAGTACAAGTATTGTAGCATGTGCTACGCAATCACGGGAACATTTAAAGAATGCAATGACATGACAATTAATTCGCGTACCGGTAATTGAAACTAAACATGGCATGGTAGTTGTGCAACATGATAAATGTCGGATCTAGCTTCGTTGTCAAGCTAGTCCTAAATTTGCGCCTAGGCGAGTATCATTTCGTCGCCTAGTCTCTTTTACGCCTACAACAAGCAAATGGCCTAAAACATGGCCTAAACCCTAAGTGGCAAGTTTCACTTGCCTAGCACCGAGGATGACGATCACGAGGGTTCGTCTCACGGATGCTAATCTACGGGGGAGTCGCTGTCATGGAGAAACAATCAACAACAATATTCATTTCATTAGGGTTTCATAAAAACACAAATGGGTTATGCTAAAACTAAAGAATCGAGTATTACCGTATAGGAAACGGAGGAACAACGCCGAGCAACCACGGCGACGGAAGAAACGCTCCGGGGAACCTAGGGTTCAGATCTGGAAATGATTGGAGAAGTTTGGAGAAATAGGGTTTTGGGGGATTTGATGAGATTTTGAGGAAGATGAGAGGTAGAATGTGTTGAGGGAGGGTTTAGATGATGGAGGATGAGCTTGGGATGAGGGAATAAGGGTTTGGGGAAGAAGGGGGCTCAATGGGGGAGAAATTAGGGTTTTAGGTTGTGAGGAAGAAGAAGAAAATGTTTGGAGGGGTATTTATAGAGTTTGGTGGCGGCTAGGGCAAAACTAGGGTTTACATCACTGGTTAGTCGGTCAAAGAACAACCACTGACCGACTAGTTTGGTAACTAGTCGGTCGGTTGACCAACGCAGACCGACTAAGAGTAAACAGTAACTTGACTGTACAGAAGAACTAAGAATTAGTCGGTCTGAGTACAAAACTTAACCGACTAGTTTAACAACTAGTCGGTCGAAAGATGAACTTAGACCGACTAAGAATGAACAGTACTGATACCAAAAATTAGTAATTGAGTTAGTCGGTTAAAGAAGCATTGCTGACCGACTAGTTTGCAACCTAGTCGGTCAACCAATGTTCTTAGACCGACTAAAGAGAAACAGTAACTCCTGAACATTAAACAAAGCTCACTAGTCGGTTCAAGAAGGTTTTCCGACCGACTGGATCGTCATCTAGTCGGTCGGTGCCCCTTCTTACACCGGCTAATGAGCACTAAAAGTTCCGATATGGAGCGCGGAGCTCCGTGATCGATTCCTAAGACTCCTAGGCTTGATCTAACAGTAAGATATGACCGATACGAAGCCCGTCACAAATGACTTACTCCAAAATCGACGATCAACGGAAGAAGCTACGAAAATACGACGAAACGATCGAAAATGAAAGCTACGGGGACGAAAACCACACACGAGGAGAAAATCCACCAAAACATATAATATAATATAATAAATCCGGATACATGAAAACCAGTCGTTACATCCTCCCCAACTTAAGAAAAATTCCGTCCTCGGAATTTCCCAACACTCACGTGTCCGGGAACAAAAGTGGGAAACGCTCTCGCATCTCATCCTCATTCTCCCAAGTAGACTCTCCAGGCGAGCCGTGTCGCCACATCACCCTCACAAGATTGACAATCTTGTTCCGAAGTGACTTCTGACGCATGTCCAGAATCTGCACTGGATGCTGGTCATACGTCATGTTGGGGCGAACGGTAATCTCCGAGAAATCCACAGCATGAGACGGATCGCTAATGTATCGACGAAGCTGCGAGACATGGAAAACATTGTGAACTCCCTCCAAAGATGGCGGCAAGGCTAAGCAATAAGCTACCGCACCAACTTTCTCCAGAATGTCAAACGGTCCAATGTATCGCGGGCTTAACTTCCATCGCTTCCCAAAACGAATCACACCACGATTCGGAGAAATCCTCAGAAACACATGGTCGCCTGGCTGAAACTCCAAAGGACGACGTTTAGCATCCGCCCAATGCTTAAAACGGTCCTGAGCAATTCTCAACCTCTCCCGAATGTTCCTGACAATATCCACGGCCTCCACGATCATCTCAGGTCCCAACAACTCCCGATCACCAACGTCATCCCAACTCAATGGCGATCGACATTTCCTCCCATAAAGAGCGGCGAAAGGCGCCATGCCAATAGACACCTGGAAGCTGTTGTTGTAAGAAAACTCCACCAGATGTAGATGGTCCTCCCACGAGCCCTTGAAATCCAACATGCACGCCCTCAACATGTCTTCCAAAATCTGAATCGTCCTCTCGGACTGGCCATCCGTCTGCGGATGGTACGTCGTGCTGAAACTCAGACGCGTACCCAAACTCTTCTGCAAACTCTGCCAGAACTGAGATGTGAACCTCGTGTCTCTGTCTGACACGATACTCACGGGGACTCCGTGAAGTCGCACAACCTCCTGCACGATTCACGTTACATCACTATCCAAACTAGGAAAAGGAAATAAAAACGGAGAGTAAAAGAATTTACCTCCAAATATCTCATCGCTAGCGCCTCAGTGGACTGTCCCACTTGGAATGGAATAAAGTGCGCGGATTTGGTCAATCGGTCCACGATCACCCAAATCGCGTCATTCTGCTTCGGACTCCGAGGTAGTCCAGTCACGAAATCCATAGTGTTGTGTTGCCATTTCCACTCCAGAATCGGAAGCGGTTGTAGTAACCCGGCCGTACGCTGATGCTCCGCATTCACTTGCTGGCAAACCAAGCACTTGGCTACACTCCGAGCCACACTCCTCTTCATGCCATGCCACCAATAGTTCAGACGAAGATCCTGGTACATCTTGGTGCCACCAGGATGCACAGAATACGGCGAACTGTGTGCCTCCACCATCAACTCCTCTCTGATATCCCCAGCTGGCACACACAACCTGGCTCCAAACCTCAGCGAGCCATCATCATGAATCAAATAGTCAGTCCGCAGACCGGCTTCAACATGCCCCCGAATCTTCACCAGCTTCGGATCCTCAGCCTGGACAGCCCTAATTCGATCCACGATCGTTGACTGTACCTGCATGTACATCAACGAAGAAGCTTCCCCAGGAAGAACAATCTCCACACCATACTCGCAAAAATCCTGCTGCAATCTCCACTGCGAGGTCAAAATCATTACCGCTGGGAGTCAGGGACCACATTCACCTTGCCAGGGTGATACTGCAAATCAATCTCATAATCCGCCATGAGCTCCAAGCATCGACGATGTCGCATGTTGAGCTCCTTCTGAGTAAAAATATACTTCAAGCTTTTGTGATCGGTGAAAATCTTCACTTTCTCACTCAGCAAGAAGTGCCTCCAAATCTTAAGAGCAAACACAACGGCAGCCAACTCCAAATCATGCGTCGGGTAATTCTTCTCATGAACCTTGAGCTGACGAGACGCATACGCCATAACATGCCAGTGCTGATGCAACACACAACCGAGACCCTTACCAGAAGCATCGCAAAAGATCTCAAATCCACCGCTGCGATCAGGCACAACAAGAATAGGGGCAGTCGTCAACCTCTCCCTCAGAACACCAAAGGCACTCTCACAATCACCCGACCAAACAAAAGGTACGTCCTTCCGCGTCAACCTGGTCATCGGCTCAGTAATACGAGAAAAGTCCTTAATGAAACACCGATAGTAACCAGCAAGCCCAAGGAAACTCCGAATCTCAGACGCAGACGACGGAACCGGCCACTCTCTGATGGCCCTAATCTTCTCGGGATCCATTGAAATACCATCTCCAGTCACCACATGCCCGAGAAAAGCAACTCTATCCAGCCAAAACTCGCACTTCGAAAATTTAGCATACAACCGATGCTTCCTCAAAATCTCCAATACCGTCCTCAAGTGCGATGCATGCTCCTCCTCCGACTTTGAATAGACCAGAATGTCGTCAATAAAGATAACGACAAACTTATCCAAAAAGTCGTAGAAAATCAGGTTCATCAGATTCATGAAAACTGCGGGTGCGTTGGTTACGCCGAAAGGCATAACCACAAACTCATAATGTCCATACTTCGTCCTGAACGCTGTCTTCGGAACATCTCCCTTCTTCACCTTCAACTGATGGTAACCACTCCTCAAATCCAATTTAGAAAACACCCTCGAACCTCCAAGCTGATCAAAGATATCATCGATGTGAGGCAACGGGTATTTATTCTTGATGGTCACTGCATTCAACCCCCGATAGTCCACGCACATGCGACGCGAACCATCCTTCTTCTTCACCAGCAGCACCGGTGCTCCCCACGGAGACACACTAGGATTGATATAACCCTTCCGCAAAAGCTCATCCAGCTGCTTCCGTAATTCCTCCAACTCAGCGGGTGCCATACGGTACGGCACCTTCGAAATCGGCTGCGCTCCCGGAACAAGATCAATAGAAAATTCTAGAGCTCGATCAGGTGGCAAACCAGACATCTCCTCGGGGAAGACGTCATCGAAATCACGCACCACAGCTGGCCTCTCCAACTCCATCTGCAAAGCCACAACCTCCACTGGTCTGGCCCGAAATCTGATAGGACCAAGCGAACTGCTACCACGGCTGAACTCAAATACTGGATGTCCGGGAATCTCGAACACCACCTTCTTCCTCCTACAGTCGATCGTAGCATAGAAGCTCGCAAGCCAGTCCATCCCAAGAACCGCATCATAGTTGATGATGTCGTGGACAATGAAATCAGCGTAAAGCTCATGTCCACAGACCACCAACGAGCAAGAAGTGCAACCACGATGCACCGAGACCACGCCATTCCCTGTAACGATATTCCAACTCTTGGGAAGAGGGGACGTCGACAAGGAATGCTTCTCCACGAAGCTCCGAGAAATAATGCACATCGATGCACCAGAGTCAAAGAGGACTCGTGCAGGAAATGTGCACACCAAAAACACACCTAACAAGCAATTAACAATCAAACCCTATTCTAGCAAACAATCATGTTCAAGCAAACAACACAATCTAACAATCAAAACCAACTAGGAAAGTAACAACTAGATTGAGGATTACCTGCAATAACCTCATCCACAGCCTCGCTCTCCACAGCGGTCATCAGAAAAGCCTGCCTCCTCGGCGGAACAGCCTGCTGAAAAGCCTGCCTCTGTAGAACAAGAGCTGCTCCACGTCCAGCAGGAACAGACGCTCGCTGCTGCAACGGCTGTGCTGCAACAGGTGCCCTCCGCAGCTGACTCGCATGCCGACAATCCTTCGCGACATGAGAAGCATCACCACAAACCAAACACTGGCCCAAAAACTTCCTACACTGATCCTTGATGTGGCCAGGTTTACCGCAGAAATGGCAAGTCTTCAGAATAGGCCCTCCTGGCCTCTTGAACTGAGCTGGCTGATTAGGCTTGAAACCAGACCTAACCACCGCCCTGGCCTGCTCCATAGGCCTCTTCCCAGTACCATAAACATGTCCTCTCCTCTGACTCAGGTTCAGCTCCTGCCTCCTCGCAGCGACCAGAACATTCTGATAAGAGTCCAGATCAGAGGAAGACACAAAACTCTGGAGCTCCAAAGCAAGTCCCTGCAAGAACCTCTGAGCCCTCTCATCAGCATCATGCACCATCTTCGGTGCGAACCGACTCAGCCTAGTGAACTCTTGGTGGTACAGGTCCACCATCAAGCTCCCTTGCTTCAGATCAATAAAGCGCTGCAGCATCTCCTTCCTAGCAGCCTTCGGAAATAATTCCTCATCAAACCTGGACTTAAAGGTAGTCCAAGCTATCAGCTCCACCAGCATCTTCTCCTCCGCATCCCACCAATTCCGAGCATTATCCTTAAGTTGCCTCTTCGCCAAATCAACCCATCCAGCCGGGGTGACCTTGGCCATCTTCAAGTTGTCCTCAATGTTCTGAATCCACTCATCGGCAGCCAGAGGACCCTCAGACCCATCAAAATATGCGGGACCCAGCTCCCGAAATTGCTTCGCTCCCGGCTCGGAGCGAGGGACATCCGGAAGTGCCCAGGCAGCTCGAGCAAGTGGAGCATTCTGGACCTGCAGGAGCACGCCCTGCTGCACTTGCATCATCTGAAGCATCATCCGCATCATCTCTCCGTTGGTGGGTTCTCGCTCAGGCTCCTCATCATGAGGGAGCGCACCACTACCTCCACCACGGGTTAATCGCCTTCCTGCCATCTAATGACACATAAAACGAAGCAGATTAGACTCGTAGCTTATGACTCGGACGTCGAACTTAGTTTATTGGACATTCTAATATTATTATCGTCACTCTGATAATCGCAGTTACAGAGGGACCTGCATGGGCCACCAACAAAACCTGTCACGCCCCGCTTCCCAAAAATGGAGACGAGACGTGAGAAGGTCCGCACGAGAGTGGAGCTGTGAAGCCCCAATCCCGATAAGCGTCAATAAAACATAAGCAGGTCCCTGTAACCACAAACAGAACAACAATAATAACACAAGGAGAGACAGAAATAAAATCTCATATCTCATAATTTGTCCAACATGAAAAATTAAGTTCAACATCCAGAAAAGCCACCAGGCTAAAAGAAAGAGTCTAAGGCCCAGAACAAGGCCAACAAAAGCAACAATGTAACAAAGTATAGGTGCTACGCACCGACAACAAAACAACCGTCTAAACAAAAGGGAAAACACAACGAAGACACTAGGACTGGTCCCCAGTGTCCACGTACTCCCCATCAAACACAAGCTCGGGCTCGGCGTCAGCAAACACCTCGTCCTCAACAAGGTACTCAGGCTCAGGATCTAACATGTGTCACCCAAAAGAGTAAAGGGGCACACGTCAGCAAGTCTAAAAGACTTGGGCAAGGAAACTGAAAGTAAGGCAAACTAACAAACTAGCAGTTTTAGTATGCATGACATGGCGGTTATAACATGAGTGCACAAGCAAGACATGGTGAACAATAAGTACAAGAGAACAACTATCGGGACAAGACAAGAGTAGCCAAGCTACTAACAATCTCAATCAATTCACTAGTCACATTCAAGTTGTTTGTAGATGTTTACGCCTTACAGCTGAATGGTTTAACATTCACGCTGATTGGCCGCTTAACACTACCCCAAAACCCAGAGTTTACGCCTTACAACTGCAGTTGCTGATCGGGCAGACTCCCAGTTGAATGACCGCTTAACTCTTACCCCATCCCACACGTAAACAAGCCAGGGTCCCTGTACATGAGCCCAGTAAATGAGCCAGGGTTGCCCCGCACGGGAGCTTGTTTTCCTAGTTCACGATTCAATATCGAGCGTTGGGGTTAGCAACTCATTATGCTCGCTTCTGGTCACGAGCCAGTTAGTACAAGTATTGTAGCATGTGCTACGCAATCACGGGAACATTTAAAGAATGCAATGACATGACAATTAATTCGCGTACCGGTAATTGAAACTAAACATGGCATGGTAGTTGTGCAACATGATAAATGTCGGATCTAGCTTCGTTGTCAAGCTAGTCCTAAATTTGCGCCTAGGCGAGTATCATTTCGTCGCCTAGTCTCTTTTACGCCTACAACAAGCAAATGGCCTAAAACATGGCCTAAACCCTAAGTGGCAAGTTTCACTTGCCTAGCACCGAGGATGACGATCACGAGGGTTCGTCTCACGGATGCTAATCTACGGGGGAGTCGCTGTCATGGAGAAACAATCAACAACAATATTCATTTCATTAGGGTTTCATAAAAACACAAATGGGTTATGCTAAAACTAAAGAATCGAGTATTACGGTATAGGAAACGGAGGAACAACGCTGAGCAACCACGGTGACGGAAGAAACGCTCCGGGGAACCTAGGGTTCAGATCTGGAAATGATTGGAGAAGTTTGGAGAAATAGGGTTTTGGGGGATTTGATGAGATTTTGAGGAAGATGAGAGGTAGAATGTGTTGAGGGAGGGTTTAGATGATGGAGGATGAGCTTGGGATGAGGGAATAAGGGTTTGGGGAAGAAGGGGGCTCAATGGGGGAGAAATTAGGGTTTTAGGTCGTGAGGAAGAAGAAGAAAACGTTTGGAGGGGTATTTATAGAGTTTGGTGGCGGCTAGGGCAAAACTAGGGTTTACAGCACTGGTTAGTCGGTCAAAGAACAACCACTAACCGACTAGTTTGGGAACTAGTCGGTCGGTTGACCAACGCAGACCGACTAAGAGTAAACAATAACTTGACTGTACAGAAGAACTAAGAATTAGTCGATCTGAGTACAAAACTTAACCGACTAGTTTAACAACTAGTCGGTCGAAAGATGAACTTAGACCGACTAAGAATGAACAGTACTGATACCAAAAATTAGTAATTGAGTTAGTCGGTTAAAGAAGCATTACTGACCGACTAGTTTGCAACCTAGTCAGTCAACCAACGTTCTTAGACCGACTAAAGAGAAACAGTAACTCCTGAACATTTAACAAAGCTCACTAGTCGGTTCAAGAAGGTTTTCCGACCGACTGGATCGTCATCTAGTCGGTCGGTGCCCCTTCTTACACCGGCTAATGAGCACCAAAAGTTCTGATATGGAGCGCGGAGCTCCGGGATCGATTCCTAAGACTCCTAGGCTTGATCTAACAGTAAGATATGACCGATACGAAGCCCGTCATGAATGACTTACTCCAAAATCGACGATCAATGAAAGAAGCTAAGAAAATACGACGAAACGATCGAAAATGAAAGCTACGGGGACGAAAACCACACACGAGGAGAAAATCCACCAAAACATATAATATAATATAATAAATCCGGATACATGAAAACCAGTCGTTACATCTTCAATTCTTGATCTCGTTCGAACACCCACACCAATATGTCCAATGATTTGGTTATGGGGATGGTTGCGAACGGTTGGATAAGCTTTGCGTAAACCTGGATCACTAGGAACAACTTCAACAACTTCGTTAGAAGTGTTAGTCTCAACAATATTATCATTAATCTTAACATTATTAAGAGAATCACAAAGAATATCTACATTATCATCATCAACATGAGGAAAGTCAAAATCTTCATAAAAAGATACGTGAAGTGATTCCTCAATCGTTGAAGAAGTTTTGTTGTATATCAGGTAGGCTTTGCTACGTGTGGAATATCCAACAAAAATTCCTTCATCGGATCTTCGCTCAAATTTGTCTAAATTACCAAAGGTGTTCTTTATAAAACATTTTGAACCAAAGACACGAAAATATTTCACTTGAGGCTTTTTATCGTAAAACAACTCAAAACAAGTTTTGTTTGTTCGGGGTCTCACTAGGATTCTATTGAGCACATAACATGCTGTGTGCACCGCTTCTGCCCAAAATTGTAGTCCTAAATGACTATCATGGAGCATAGTGCGAGCACACTCAATAAGAGTCCTATTCTTTCTTTCTACAACACCATTTTGTGGTGGTGCACGAGAAAAGGAAAAGTTATGAGTTATCCCGGAGTCATCACAAAACTTAGTAAAAGACTCATTCTCAAATTCTCCTCCATGATTACTACGAATAGTGATAATGGTGGATCCTAAAAGATTCTGAATCTTCTTTGCAAATTTGGTAAACTCTTCATGAGCTTCATTCTTATTAGTTAAGAATGAAACCCAAGTAAATCTAGAAAAGTCGTCAACGACAACTAGTCCATAATGAGCATTACCTAAAGAAGCGGTTCTAGTTGGCCCAAATAAATCTAGATGTAGAAGTTCTAGGGGCCTCTTAGAAGTAATCCCTTCTTTAAGCTTAAATGAAGATTTACTTAGTTTACCTCTTTGACATGAATCACAAAAGTTTTTCTTATTAAAAACAATCTTAGGAAAACCTTTGACTAGATCATGCTTAGCTAACTTATATAAGTGCTTGAAGTGAACATGACCAAAACGGCGATGCCATAATAGTTGTTCACTTGTGTTAGCAACTAAGCAATGTTCTACGGTTTTAGGCAAGCTTAAATAATAAATATTTTTACGCCTAATACCAGAAAATAAAACATTTGAATCACAATCAACAATAGTACACAATCCTTCTCCGAAGTTAACCTTGTAACCTTTGTCACAAAGTTAACTTATGGAAATGAGGTTGTGACATAAACCACTAACAAGATAAACATTAGTAATTAGGGGTTTGGAAGGATTACCAACGATACCTACTCCAATGATGGTTCCCTTTTGATTACCTCCAAAAGTGACTGTTGCACCATCTTTGATGCTAATCACTTCGGAGAACAATGAGGGATCTCCCGTCATGTGTTTGGAGCAACCGCTATCAAGAATCCATCCTTTCCCTTTAGAGATAATAAGGCATTTATTGCTCTTCTTCTTTCTCTTGGGTACCTATATAATATACCATAAGCTTATGGTACCCAATGTTTGTTGGGTCCAAGGGGATTAGCCCTTTGGAAGCCAAGTCCAAGTGGACTTCCGCTTCCCAACATAGTTACTATTTCTAATTACATCATGAAAGTAGGAATCAACATAAGCATTCCTAACATTTAGACTAGTGTTCTTAGGACCCCAAATAGTGTACATCTTGGGAGTCCTATTCCTAGTTGCATGCAAATGAGTTGGATTTCTATGTGGTGCATGCTTCTTAGGAACATGATTTCTAGCATAGATATGAGGTGGAGGATATGCATTGTACATTATTGAATGATATGTATTCTTGGGAACATGCATATTATATGAAGTATATTGATCATGCATGACATGTGGAGAATTAGCATACATGAAAGAATGATGCGTATGAGCATATGGGTGTGTGGGAGCACGTACATGAGTATTTCTCATGTGTGGTTGTGTACGTGTCCGTGGGTGCGGAGCATAAAATGTGTCATGATTATCCACTTGTGAAGTAGGATGTTTCCTACGTGGATGCGTATTAGTGTACATATAAGCATGGCCTTGCTTTTGGTTTCCACCCTTCGTGGGTTTCTTGCCAAAAGGAAGAGAAAGTGATGTGGTGACATTCTTGGTAGGATTGCTACCTATAGTGTCTTTGACACCACTTGTGGATGCACCGGAGGAAGGCCTCACAAAATCTATAGTGACACCACTATATGAGGTGCGATCATTAGATGCATTAGCTTTTACAAATCCAAGGCCAACACGATGTGTGGCCGGAAATTGATTTGCAAGCAAATCATCCAATTGTCCTTGTCCCTTATTGAATCTCTCAATACGGGAGGACATGAGCTCATATTTCTCCTTTAAAGAAGAAATGTTGGTATCCAAGGTGGACACCCGTGCTTTGAGCTCGTGCACTTGGGTTTTAAGAGAATCATTCTCTAATCCCAATTATGTGTGGCGTGTAACTAGATCACTATTATCCATGGGATGTGTTTGATCTAGTTGAGATTTGAGGGAATTCACCTCATTTCTCAATGTGACATTTTGAGAAGCTAAGCTTGCTTTCTCAAGGGTTAAAGTATCAACAATGGTGTCATTGTTGATAATGCATGGAATGGATGACTTGCTAACATTTGATTTCTTTAAGCTAGAGTATCTAAGCATTAAAGATTGGTATTTAGCAAATAGTTCTTCATTAGCTATGCGAAGTTCATCCATTGTTACCTCGGTGTTATCCGTATCGGAATCACTCTCATCCGAGAGTGGGTCTTCAAGTGCCATGAAGCACATGTGGGAGCTCTCACCCTTCTCATCATCGGAATCGCTTGATGAGTCATCACTTGAGTCATCAAAGGTACCGACGAGTCCTTTCTTCTTGTCTTTCTTGTTCTTGTTGGACTTGTGGTACTTTGGTGCCATCCACTTTTCTTTGTTGTTTAGCATCGGGCAATCCCTCTTGATGTGCCCTGGCTTATTACACTTATAACAAAGAGAGGAAGTAGCATTAGTAGATTCAAAACGTTTGTTGGAGGGAAATTTACCTTTGCGGAAGAAGCGTTGGAACTTCTTCGCCATTTGGGCCATTTCACCCAAATCCATCTCGTTCTCGGATTCATCACTTTCGGAGGATGACGAATTGGCGTTGAACGCCAAAGCTTTCTTCTTGGCCTCCGAGGGATTCATCATGGCTCGAATCTTCAATCGGTTATCCCGTCTTACTTCGTAAGACATAAGAGTCCCGATGAGATTCACCACGGTGTAGTTCTTCAAGTCATTGACCTCTTCAATGGCGATTGCTCGTCTTTCCCATTTGGAGGTCATCCCCATGATAATCTTCCTTACCTTTTCAGGTTCGGTGTAGATTTGGCCAAGGGCTTCCAATCGTTTGTGATGTCGGTAAAGCGTCCGTACATCGACGCAATGCTCTCATTTTCCTGCATGTGAAACAAGTCAAAGTTTTACACTGCAACATATAACTTTGAAAGCTTTACCTTATTCGTTCCCTCGTGGGTAACGATGAGATGGTTCCATATTTGATATGCACTCTTACATGTGCATATCTTATTGAACTCATTCGGGTCCAACGCACAATGAAGAGCGTTCATTGCTTTAGCGTTGTTGACTTCGGCGGACTTTTCGGAAGTCGTCCATTTCTCGAAATCATCTTCGGAGGGCTCGACGTACTCCTTGTGGAGAGTTCTCCAAAGAGAAGCACTCCTAAGGAATGTCTCCATCCTACACTTCCAATAACCAAAGTTAGTACCATTGAAACGTGGAGGACGTACCATAGATTGACCTTCGAAAAGTGTGGATGCTCCATCACGGTCGTGATTGTTGTACATAGGCGGCAGAGGAACGTTGTTGTTGTTGGATGCCATAGATAAAACCTTGCACTCTGATACCAATTGTAAGGACCCTGTCTATGGGGAAAACACTAGAAGGGGGGTTGAATAGTGTTTATGCAAATTTAAAAGGAATTTACGCCAAATAAAATGCAATCCAAGAAATAGTGCGGAATAGAAAACAACCCAAAGAGAAACACACGCAAACGCAGATATGTTTCAAGGGTTCGGATTACCCAAGTCAACTCCCGCCTTGTTCCCGGTAATCCTACATCCCTACCACCCGGATACCACCGGATACTCAAGTTAGAACCCTAACTTGAGGTTTCCTTAAACCCCACTTGTAGCAACCCTACAAGTGCAATCGAATACAATCGATGTCCTTGACTCCCACAACCAGGGAGCAAGCAAAAAGCACTCTCAAAACCGAGAGCACAATTCAAATGAAGAAGTTATGAAATCTGAAAGCAACACTTACAATCACATATGCCTTGAAGTAGAACTTGAAGGAGAAGTATGATGTGTGTTGAAGAACTCTCTTGGAAGAGAGGAGAAAAGCCCTTTCTCTTGACTGCACCAAATGCCTAGAGGATCAATCTTTGGTTCTAGGTTGGAGAGCAAGAGAACAAGATTTGAAAATACTTAGGGCTTTGGATTTGAAAGATTTGATCTTTGGAAATGAAAGCTTGAAGGATTTTGCAATGAATGAGTAACCTTCCAATGAAACAGTAGAAGCTCTATTTATAGCTTTCTCAAATCCACAAAACAGTTTAGGCAAAAACCCAATCGAAATACGTGAGAAAAATCTCAACGGATATAATCTGAACTCGCGACAGTCGACTGTTGAACAAACCACAGTCGACTGTTGCACAGTCAGCAAGGGTAGGTGAGAATTCATAACGGTAACTTACCACGTGGACAGTCGACTGATGAAGCCAAGACAGTCGTCTGTAAAACCAACAGGCGACTGTACATTCTTCGACATGCGACTGGCCGAGAGAAGAGTAAGTTAGATAAAATACTGGAAATCTCACAAGATACAGGACAGACGACTGATTCAAGGAACACAGTCGACTGCTAATCAGAACAGGCGACTGTATATCCTTAAACAGACGACTGTCACAGACAGGAGAAATTTCCAGAGAGCTGAGTCAAAGAATGGACTTACAGACAGGCGACTGTTGCAGCATAGACAGTCCACTAATCTAATAGACAGTCAACTGTTTATACAGCATAAGTCGACTGGCCGTAGAAATCGGATCAAACAGAATTTGGGCAAGAAGAGACAGGCGACTGATGAACCATTCACAGTCGACTGTCGCTAAGACAGGCACCTGATAAACGTTCAACAGTAGCCTGTGCGAGATAATCAGAGAGGACCCAAAAACTGCATTGTAATAGTCTGTGCATAACAGGCGACTGTAGAAAAAACACAGTCGACTGTTTTTGAGACAGGCGACTGTAAACTATTAAGCAGTCGGCTGTTATAAACAATCCTAGCACAATCAAAAGAGAATTAAATTGGGATCAAAGGACAAAGGTCTAAAGATGTCCTATGACAGAATGAAGATGTGTGTAAGTGCTCCATCATAGTTCTACTTCTAAGCTACATACTAGAAGAGATAAAAGAAAAATTACATTGACGAATAATCTCTTCTTTCCATCGTATGAGCTTGAAGTCTTTATGGAGCTTCAATCATCAATCTACGATCATCCAATTCATATCATTTGCCTTCAATCACGTTTGTGAGTCATCCATTACTAGTTGATCTTCATAGTAAGCTTAGACAATGGATTAACTGTAAAATAGGGGATTAGTCACAAGTATTTATGTTTGCTCATCATTAACACCAAGTAGGGAGAAGTCCAATACTCAACACCTTGTCCTCAAGGAAGACACAAAAGGGTAGAGCTTGGAGAAATGCAAGCAAGCAGGCACATGATGATATGGGGTTTGAGAAATTTACGAATGTGAGCTTATATACGTGATCGAGTAGAAATTTCAAATTCATTTAAACAAAATACGTCGATGCCCCTCCATTAGTCAGGATATAATCCTATGACATCGCTTCTAACTCGATTCGTCAAGTAATATGCTAAAGTCACGACCACACTCAAGTCCTAGGATATTTCCTCTAACCCGACTCTAGGTCGAAAACAAAGGAATCGAAGTTATATTATGGTCGATAGAAGGATAAGTCTAGGATAATAAGTTGTTGGCCCATCGAGAAAGTGGTTCCTACGGTGTATCAAAGTTCCTTGATTCATGTCGTTGCTATTCTATTCATGCCTTCAAACTTTTCTTCTTTTTCATCATTTTTTTTCATTTTTGATTTGTATATACAATTTTTTTTCTCTTTTTTGGGATTATACTTGGTTCGTGTAAGGAGTGTTGGGTCGATGACTCCTAAATCAAACGACCTTCGGGCATCGGGCCAAGAAGGACCACTTGGACCTACTAGCTCAAACCAATATAAATCCTTATTCGAATACACCCCCAAGCTAAACCTTTCGGCACCGAAGCCTCGATGATTCCTGAGTTATGGGGATCCTGCTTCTTAGTGTCGCTGGGAGAATGGTGCATTTATTATTATATTTTTTTATATATACACAAGCAAATATATATTTTTTTTCTCTTATTTCAAAAGCGTGAATAAGTCAAGCTATTGAAAAAATTTGTTAATAGTCAAATTCCTGCATCTGTTGCTCTACATCGCGATAGACCAATTGCGTGGGCGGGAAATGGGAGAAAGATACGATCTAAGAATCAAAGCCTTGTTTGGGATCAACTAGTTCTTTATCCTCAGTACTAAATGACACATCGTTATCAAAGTCCCAAAGAGTTATAGATCATTATAATTGGCTGTCAATTCATCGTCACATGCATAAAGTGGACTCCTAAGTGAAAACTCAACCTAGCTCAGTTTCGAGTACTTCTACCATAGAGGCTATGAGGGTAGTCCTGAAGATGTATATTAAATGTGATTCGAAGCTAGAAGTTTAGCCTAATCAAATGTCCTAAGCAATATCGAGCTATCAGGTGTAAAAGTGGAAAATGAAATTCAACTCGATATATCACGCATATGAAATCTCGAATTTGAAAATTTCTCAAGGCGAATGCAAATATATACAAATGAATGCATGGTGATGCAAGATATATGCTAGGAATGATTGTATTGTTTTTGTTTTTGATTTTTTTTTTAATTTTTTGATGCAAATAGGAGCTTGAAATAAACATGGTGCCTCGTAAAGGAGAAAAGAAGGAAAATGAGAGATAAAATGGAAAATCAAAAATCAAAAACAAGAAAACATGGAGATGTGAGTGGTGAAGGAAATAACAGAAAATAACATGGAAATGCTCCTCCCCCAAGCTAAATCTCACATTGTCCTCAATGCAATAATCATGAGTGTGTGAGGGAAAAAATGTAAGGTGGAAGAGTGTGGTAATTTTCATCAAGCAAAGCAACTGTCAGGTGGTAGCTGTGTGGGTAGGGTGGATGGATGGGGCTCGTCAGAGGGTAATGGGTCTACAGCAGGAGTGGGTGATGTGGCAGATAGAGCAATGGAAGATGGTGAGGGTGAAGGTTCTCATGTGGATGGTGGTGGTGATGGAGGTACTCCGGATGTCTGTGGGGGTGATGGAGGTGGTGTGGGAATGTGTGGTGTGGAAGTGGATGGATGTGCAGATGATGAAGGCTCAGATGTGTGGGGGTGTGGGTGGCATGAGCAGGAGTTTTAGTATAGCAGTGGGATAGTGCCCCTGGGTATAATGCCAATGGTAGATGGCCTCGAACTGCGACTGGAAGGTCATGACAATATATGTGAGGCCATCTATTGAGGATTTGACCTCGGTCAAAGTGTTCTTAAATCTAGTCAGGGCGCTAATTGTGGAGGACTTGAAGTCCTTGAATGCACTCTCTAATGGTGCAATTATCTCGGGGGATGATAGAGGTGGAAGAGGTGTGCTACTAGAACATTAGACAGGATGGCGAGAACTCCTATGAAACTGACGAATGGAGGTCTGACGAAGTGTATGAGGTGGAGGCCTAACTGGGCATGACTGTGTGGCAGAAGATGGGTCAGGGATAACTGGGATCTCGAGGTAAGGCTGTGAAATCTGTGCAGGTTGGGGCTGGGCAGCGGTGTGAAGATTTGGATCAGGTGGAAATCTCCACTACACAGCTCCAGCTGTAAGGATCCTGAAGCGATCGGGGTTGGGAAGAATCATGTATGGTGTGGAGGTGGGCCCGTAGAGCCAATGATATCTCTCGTTCCCAATGTCCTTAATCATATGCATGTTAGTGAGGACCGAGAGATCAAGTGAAGTGAGGCAGAGGACGGGCATCCAGTCAGTGGGGGGCTAAAATGATACAGGAGGGAGGCAGGCAATGACAGTGATGAGCCCAACGCAGCAAATGTGGCTCGGGGGCTAGTGAAGGTGTGGAATAACCTATACCGCATATAAGAGCTGGCATGAATGAGAATTCTAGGAGTGGTGATGTTGCCATCATGAACTCTACAGGGTTAGGTCATCGCCTACAAAGAGAATAACTCGTCTTGGTAGACCTGTCTGATCTCTTACTGACATAAAATGGTGTTATCTATGATGCATAGGGCTACACAGAGGCATGGATGGACCAGGGATGATGCCTTAGCCCTAGCGACAGGGAATTCAGGTTGGCCAGTAAGACTCTCCCAAAAGGTGTCAGAATCAAAGGATTGGGACACACCGAACTTATATCTATATGCCTCATGGGAGAGGGCAATGGGCCACTTGAAGATGGTGTTCAAATAGTCATAGGACATGTTGTAGTCCTTGTTCATCAAGCAAAAGGAAAAAACCATCTTTCTGGCACTTTATGGAACTCAGCAACTCGAGGGTGAGTTTTCGATAGGTTCATGCCTCACACTCTAAGAAATCACTCCACCTAATGTTATGAAGTAGGGTTTGGACACCATCAGTGAGACCTAGTGAATTCAGAGCAGGAATGCTCGGGAATTTGGTAGGGATAATGGGTCTCTGATAGA
Source organism: Scilla litardierei (assembly GCA_030789695.1). Taxonomy (NCBI): domain Eukaryota; kingdom Viridiplantae; phylum Streptophyta; class Magnoliopsida; order Asparagales; family Asparagaceae; genus Scilla; species Scilla litardierei. The sequence goes on along the minus strand of CM061139.1, from coordinate 33,265,161 downwards.
GGTCTATGAAGGTCTCTTGCTGATGTTCATCAGTGAAGATGATCCCTATGGTGTCAATCTATGGGGGTGGAATGGCTTATGGCTCGGAGGGGTAGCGGATGCAGATGCAACGTCCGAGGATGTGCGTGCATGTGTTTTCCTCTCTCGTGAAGGTCCGGAGACTTTACGCTTACCCTCTTTAGGGGGCATCATGGGCATGTAGAGCGTGTATACAGTGTGAAATGTGTGAGTGAGTGTGAGTGCAATGCACGACTCTACGCAAATTTGCATAATATCAGCTACAAATGAAAAACTTGGGCACATTATTGGAATGGAGAAATGGGAATGAAGTTACCCAAGCGATCGAGGCTCCTTGATGCAATGAAGATGTCCCCAATATGCTATTGATTCTCCCCCAAGCTATTATTTCGCCTACGTCGTGGTGGACTATTCAAGTACGATAGTGCACGGTGTCGAGGCTTTGTGATATAGAAAGGTTATTGATCCCACAGGGAGGCAATTGGTTAAGGTCTTGGGTTTTTGTTCAAAGTTGTATGACTTTGTGTAACGACCACTTTTCGTGGTGCGTAGTTCGTGCACGTGCTTTTGTCCGTGCACGTGTTTATTTTAGACTTTATTTGCTTGTGAACACTTTTGTATGATATGCCGTTGTGAACGTCTCTGAGAGTATTAAATAGTGGCACTAATTTGGAACGACGTTTCTCGAGTCGTTTTTCCACAATTTAAACTTATTCGATGAGACGTGACGATTTTCACTTTTGACGGGAGACGTTTCTATTTTTAGTTTCGACGTCCGACGTCAAAATTGGGATCCGTCTTCTTAGTTAGCTCACATTCGTCATCGCGATCACCCCGATATTTATTTTATAATTTTTGGAATTTATTTGACCACTTTTATATTTTTAACAAGTTTTATATTATTTTTAAGAATTAATCTATAAATTATTTTCGGCCAAATAAAATTTATTTGATTTTAAAACGTTTTAAAGAATTTTTGAGCCAATTTCCAGCTCATTTGGACCAAGTCAAATCCTTGGGTGAGTTGGAGAAGTTGAGATTCAAATTTTAAATTATTTTAAACTTCTAATCCTATTAGATTTAGCCCTAGACCAAGTCAACCCATCTACACTATATAAGCAACCCCTAGGAAGACCTATTTTCGCAAGAAATTAGCCCTAGCCTCTTCCAAAACTCAGATTTGACGTTGCGACGATTCGTCGCAACGTTGCGACGTTCAGCCCCCGCACGACCGAAGGAAACGGCCCCGTTCCCCCGCTCCGACCGAAGCCCCGCCCCGCATCCTAGCCGCTCCGCATCGCAACACAGCGCATCGCTCCGCACCGCTCCGTTCCCTCGGTCTGACCGAGGGATTGGCCCGCATCCCGCTCCGCATCAGCCCGCACAGCGCTCCGCATCGTCGCCCGCTTGTCGCCCCGCTCCGCGCTCCGCACGACCGACGCTGTCCCCCGCACCGACCGAAGGCTGCAACGTTACAACGGTTGCAACGTTGCAACGACCTGCCTAGCGCTGTGACCGAGCCGCCCCAAGCGCCCGACCGACAAACCCCTCCGCACCAAGGCCCGCACCGACCCCAAGCGCTGCACCAAGCCCGTTCCCCCGCAGCGACCGATGGAGATCACCGCATTTGGCTGAGTACGACCGAGAGCAAACGTCGCAACCCCGCATCCGTCGCACCACTTGCCTCTGTGGGCCCCTGTAACGACTGCTTTTCTTGTATCTGGATATAATATAATATAATATATGTTTTGGTGGATTTTCTCCTCTTGTGTGGTTTTCGTCTCCGTAGCTTTCATTTTCGATCGATTCGTCGTATTTTTCTCACTTCTTCATTAGGATCGTCGATTTCAAAGTGTGTTACTCGTGACGGACTTCATAACGGTCATATCTAACTATTAGATCAAGCCTAGGAGTCTTAGGAATCGATCCCGGGGCCCCGCGCTCCGTATCGGAACTTTTGGTGCTCATTAGCCGGTGTAAGAAGGGCCACCGACCGACTAGATGACGATCCAGTCGGTCGGCAATCCTTCTTGGACCGACTAGTTAGCTTTCTAAATTTCTCAGGAGTTACTGTTTATCGTTAGTCGGTCTAAGAACGTTGGTTGACCGACTAGGTTGCAAACTAGTCGGTCAGCAATGCTTCTTTAACCGACTAACACATCATCTAAATTTTAGTATCAGTACTGTTCATTCTTAGTCGGTCTAAGTTCATCTTTCGACCGACTAGTTGTTAAACTAGTCGGTTAAGTTTTGTACTCAGACCGACTAATTCTTGGTTCTACTGTACAGTCGAGTTACTGTTTACTCTTAGTCGGTCTAAGAACGTTCATCGACCGACTAGATGCTAAACTAGTCGGTCAGTACTTGTTCATGGACCGACTAACTCTAAAATTCTATTTTCGTTCAGGAGTTACTGTTTGTACTTAGTCGGTCTGCGTTGGTCGACCGACCGACTAGTTGCCAAACTAGTCGGTCAGTGGTTGCTCTTTGACCGACTAACCAGTGTTAAAACCCTAATTTCTGGGCAGCCGCCAGCCCATCCTATTTAAACCCAACCCAATCGTTTTCATCTTCTCAAACACGACCCAAAACCCTAAAATTTTCCCCCTTGAGCCCCCATCTTCATCCAAGCTTCATTTCTTCATTCCAAGCCTTAAATCCATCATCCAAACCATCCATTCACTCCATCCACCTCTCATCTTCCCCAAAATCTCACCAAAACCCATCAAAATCCCCAAATCCCCCAAAACCCTAGTTTTCCCAAACTTCTCCAACCTTTTCCAGATCTGATCCTAGGGTTCCCCGGAGTGTACCTTCCGTCTCCTCTCGGTAAGAAATCGATCTACCGTTGTTTTCATAGCCTATTTATACTTTTGTGAAACCCTAATAAAAATTCATGTTGTTTGTTGATTGTTCCCCCAAAACAGCGATTTCCCGTAGATTGGCGTCCGTGTGACGAAGTGGTCGTCATCCCCGGTGCTAGGCAAGTGAAACTTTCCACTGAGGGTTTAGGCCATGTTTTAGGACATTTGCTTGTTGTAGGCGTAAAAGAGGCTAGGCGACGAAATGAAACTCACCTAGGCGCAAATTGGGGAACTAGCTTGACAACGAAGCTAGTTCCGACATTTAGCATGTTACACAATTTCCATGTCATGATTACTTTCAATTAACGGTACGCGAATATGTTCATGTCATTGCATTTCGCCTGTCACGTTTAATTTAATTAACGGTACGCAAACAAATTGTCATGTCCTCGCATTCTTTAGGTGTTGCTGTGATTGCGTAGCTTTGCTACGATACTTGTGTTCCTGGCTCGTGACCAGAAGCGAGCATAATGAGTTGCTAACCCCAACGCTCGAAATGTATTGAATTGTGAACTAAGAATGCGAGCTCAATGTGCGGGGCAACCCCAGGCTCACTAGCTGAGTTCCATGTGCGGGGACCCCAGGCTCCATATCGTGTGGGTATTGGGGTAGTGTTTAGTGCCGATCGGTCTGAAATGTTTACCATTCAGCGAAGGGCGTAAACATCTACAAAACAATGTGAATTGATTGAGAATGTTAGTAGCTTGGCTACTCTTGCCTTGTCCCGATAATTGTTCTCTTGTACAAATTGTCTTGCCATATTTTAATTGTGCACTCATGTTATAACTGCCATGTCATGCATACTAAACTGCTAGGTTGCTAGTTGCCTTACTTTCAGTTTCCTTGCCCAAGTCTTTTAGACTTGCTGACATGTGTCCCTTTACTCTTTTGGGTGACACATGTTAGATCATGAGCTCGAGTACCTTGTTGAGGACGAGGTGTTTGCTGACGCCGAGCCCGAGCTTGTGTTTGACGGGGAGTACGTGGACAATGGGGACCAGTCCTAGTGTCTTCGTTGTGTTTTACTTTATTAGACAGTTGTTTTGTTATCGGTGCGTAGCACCCATACTTGTTGTTGTTGTTGCTTTTCGTTGGCCTTGTTCTAGGCCTTTAGACTCTTTTCTTTTAGCCTGGTGGCTTTTCTGGATGTTGGACTTATGTTGGTGTTGGACAATTTATGAGATGTGAATTTTATTTCAGTCTCTGCTTGTATTATTATTGTTATTCCGTTGTAGTTACAGGGACCTGCTTATTTATTTGTTGACGCTTATCGGGTTTGGGGCTTCACAGCTCCACTCTCGTGCGGACCTTTTCACGTCTCGCCTCCATTTTAGGGAACCGGGTCGTGACAGGTTTTAGTGGTGGCCCATGCAGGTCCTTCTGTAACTGCGATTTTTGGAATAGCGATAATAATATTTGAATGTCCAATAAATTAAGTTCGACGTCCGAGTCATAAGCTATGAGTCTAATTTGATTTGTTTTCCGTGTCACTAGATGGCAGGAAGACGTTTCACCCGTGGTGGGGGTAGTGGCGCGGTCCCTCATGATGAGGTAGGGGTGAGCAGAAATTCCGAAAAAACCGAACCGACCGAAAAATCGAACCGAACCGACCGTTTTAATTCGGTTTTAAACCCAAATGGTTCGGTTCGGTTCGGTTTTAACATACATTTTGTCGGTTCGGTTCGGTGTTCGATTACAAACGGTGAACCCGACCGAACCGACCGAACCGAACCGAACTCAAATAATATATATACGCTGCTGCAAAGTGAACCGGCAAACCCTAATATTTTTAAGGCTTTCTACAATTCTACTTGATCCTTGGCTAAAACGAGAGCGGCGGCGACTCAGCACACTAAAACGAGAGCGTCCACGGCGTCCTCATCTCATCCCGACAACGGCGTCCTCATCTCATCCCGACAACGGCTACCTACAACGGCGTCCTCGTCCCTAGAGCGGCAGGCTCAGGTGGCTGGCTGCGTCATTTCCCCCTTTTGGCTTTTGTGGCGACGTGAATCTTGAGTTTTCAATCTTTTGAGCCGAACTCCTCTAACGATCGTCTTCCATCCGGTCGTCCTTGAAGCTTCTTCTGTTCTTCGGGCGTTTTCGAAGCATCTTCTCTTTTTCTCAGGTAATTTATTTTTTTAAAAGCAAATTCATCTGAGTTTGAAATTCTTCTTAAATCACCTGTTTTCCTTCCGTTATCAGAACTCTAAATATCCCAATAGTTGGTGATTCTAGAATCTGGATCATTCGCCTCGTTCTTATTGTATTCCACCAACTCCTTGCCGACGATCATTGCATGACTGATTCTAGATCAGGCTCTTTTGAAGGTACGTGAAGATATTTTGATTTTGAATTTGTTTTCATTTGTTGGGTCAAGAAGTTGGGATTTTAATAAGTATCCATGGGTTAATACTCCAATTTAAAGTAAATTGTGCCAATTATTTGAGCTTGTGGAACGTGTGTGGCTGAAATTAGATTTGAGAAAGGCCACAGATGACAATTTTTGATCTAAGGGTTAAAAAAATTAGATTAAAGGAATTCATGCTATGGGACGTGTGTGGCTGAAATTAGATACTGAAATTAAATTAGATTTGAATTCATGCTCTTCTATTGTTGATCTAATGATTAAAAAAAGTAGAAGCCAATACATGCCAGAAGTCATATTGTGGAAATTTTGTATAATCATATTGTGGCAATTTTTTGATATTAGTTTAAAGGAAAAATTGTTGGAACATTCACTTGGAACTGAGATTGGTTTAAAGGAAAAAATGTTGGAAACTTCACTTGGAACTGAGAAAATATGTCAATACATGACAGTAGCCAATAAGATTTAAAAATGTTCCTTTTTTAGTTTTTTTGTGTGATTTAACATCAGTCTCAAAAATACGCATGAGTCATGTTTATCATCGTAGTCGTAGTGAATTACTTTGGCCGACCTTTATGCTTACTGGCTACTGCAGTGAAATTGTTCTGTAAACTGAACCATTACAGTGCAAAAACATATGATTTGTGATTGCGATTATTCAGATTTGTTATTTCTAATTTTACTATGGATTACAACAATCTTAGTGAGGCCGGCCCTTTAGAAATGTTATCAAAATGTCCATTATGAAATTATTTTTTCAATAAACAAAAGTAAAAATACATATCTTATGATTGATGTTTCTCTTCCATTTAGCTACTCATTCTTTGACACTAATATGGCGAAGCAACTAGATTTTGCTTAAAATTAATGGGCCAATGCTGACATTGTTTGATTTGCTTTCGATTTAATTTCTTTTAATGTTTCATATAGATGTCGGAATTCGGGGAAACACCTACTCCTAATCCTAGTTCAACTTCGGAAACTCCGGAAACGGGAAATATGGAAACTAATGCAAGCAAGCAAACTAAGAAGCCAATGAAGAAGAGGTCGGAGGTATGGAATCATTTTACCAAAGATGATGTAAAAAATCCAGACTTAGCTAGATGCAATTATTGTGCTAAAGAGTTTTGGGCAAATTCTAGAAGAAATGGCACAACAGCATTAAAAACTCATGCGGAAAATTGTAAAGAAAATCCACATAATAAGGACACACGGCAATCACAACTTTCTTTTCAACCCGCAATAGGGCAAGGAGGGGATGGCGCGAAGATGGGAACCCTAACTTGCTATAAATTTGATGAACAAGTGGTTAGGGTTAACCTTTCAAAAATGATTGTGCTAGATGAGTTGCCCTTTAAGTTTGTTGAAGGAATAGGGTTTCAGTTGTTTTGTGCATGTGTATGTCCTAGATTTCATATTCCATCTCGATGGACTATCTGTAGAGATATTCACAAATTGTTTTTGGAAGAAAGGAATAAACTAAAGGAATTTCTACAGAAATCATCTGATTATGTATGTCTCACTACTGACACCTGGACATCAATACAGAAAATCAATTATATGTGCCTCACAGTGCATTGGATTGATAATGAATGGATGTTGAACAAAAGGATTCTAAATTTTATTCCAGTGGCTAGTCATAAAGGTGAAGATTTAGGCAGAGCAGTTGAAGGCTGTCTCCAAGAATGGGGGATAGAGAAGGTGCTAACCGTCACAGTAGACAATGCTAGTTCCAATGATGTCATGATAGCGTATCTGAAGAAAAAAATTAAACATTGGGGAAACAGCCCGTTAGGTGGCCAACATATGCATATGAGGTGCATTGCTCATATCATTAATCTTGTGGTACAAGATGGGTTGAAAGAAACTGTTGATGCGATCACTCGGATTCGAAATGCCGTTCGTTTTGTGAGGGCTTCTCCAGCTAGGTGGGCGAAGTGGAAAGAATGTGTGAAGAAAGAGAAGATTGATGGTAGCGGGAAAGAAGATTATAGTGGGTTATGTTTGGATGTGTCCACTAGATGGAACTCCACTTACTTGATGTTGAATGCAGCGATGATTTGTCAATCAGCATTTGAAAGATATGAGGAGATGGATTTATCTTTTAGGAATGAAAGTGATGTTGGAGAGATGCCATCTGATGAGGATTGGATCATTGCTAGTTCATTGTTTTTATTTTTCTCTTTATAAATATTAATCCCTAATGATAATAAAATAAGTTCTAATATTAAAATTCTTACTTTTCAGAGATGAGTGAGGTGCAAACTCAATCGAGTGAGGTGCAGACTCAACCATCCGTAAATTCAAATTAAGTTTGGAATGCATGGTAAGTTTAAAAGTAATATGTGCTTTCAATATCTTACTTTTGATTATATGTTCTAATATTTGCATTTACTAGTAAGTTTGGAATTTATGTTTTGTAGTTAGCCCTGCAAACACAAATGAAAATCTGTTTACTGCTTGGGTTGGGTTGAATCTGAAAACTGGTTAGTATGAATGTTTTGTTTTCTCTTGGCAAATCTTGCTATAGTACTTTGCAAGGGGTGGAATTGAACCCTTTAAGTGTATATTTTATTATACTTTGAAAGGGTCTATACTTATATTCATGTTTATGTGATCTTGCAACTGATTTGTATGCAACTGCTTTGTTCCATGCTTTTACTTTTCTTTGTCCTTATTTGTTTAGTTATTTTTGATATATCATGAAGAAATAGGAGACTAGATGTGCTCTCGTGTACAAACGAATACAATGGGCTGGGATTTTAGGATTCGATGGAATTTGGACTTGTAGTTTATTTGTGCACAATGACAAATGTAGGAAACATAGGGGGTTTCACATGGACAACTTAGCCAGCTGCTTGTTTTAGGATAGGGACTAAATTCATGGTACAATGCAAACTCATTGTTCTGTTGAATAATGGATTAAATATCAAACTAAACTCATGTAAATGTTTGCAATCTGTCTGTGAGATGTACTTTGTTTCTGCTTGTTAGTCAATTTGAACATAATTTCTCTTGGACAGAATACTGTAACTCAAAATCTTATATATGCGTTAATCTCCACTCTGCGTATGATTTCCCCCATAAGCATCTTGTGTTGGGTTCTCAATTTCATCAATAAACGTCAATACCATTCACATTGATGATGGATGTTTTCGTTTGGGATGAACAATGGATAATAAAGGGAAACAAAGTGCAGCTTCGAGTTTCTTATAAGGTTATCTTAGTTATTTGGAAGGGAATGAAACTCTATGGAAGAATCAGGATTTGTAGCTGCAATTTGGTGCATCTTTTACCAAATTTCCAACATGCTGTCGTCTTTGTCGTGGCTTTTTTTTTCACTGCAATATGTTATGTACTGCAACTTTTCCCCCCAGAATTCACTTGGTAAAGCTAATTAAATGCTAGATGTGGCCACTTTCTGCAGCATAAGTTGCAGTAACATTTTCTGCCAACTAATTTGCCCTATGATGGAGCTAGCTGTTATTTTTGTTGTTACCAATGTGGTACTCTGGATGACATGTGGATAAATGTAAGACATTGATTCTTATCTCCTTCTTTCATTCCTCAACCAAAGGTTACAGCTGGTGTACTCATCTAAGGATCTATGTATTGAGATATTGAGTCAACCCATATAGTATTGAGATATTGAGTCAACATAATTTCGCTTCATGGCGCTGACATGTTCATAGTGTTGTTGTAGATTTTCTTGGACCCTAAGAAGCACAACAAGAATACAAGCTTGAGACGTTTGCAGGAGAGCTTTGCAGTGAAGAGGTGGTGTTTGCGTACCTGTAATCCCTACGACTGAGAGAGCATATAATCTCGCCTTTTGGCAAGTCAATAGCGAGCTTGAAATTTCTCAAAAAATGAAAGCTGATGTTGTTATGCATTGTTTTGGGAGTAGAGAAAATACCATTCCTGGCTATTTGTATGGGTGTATAAGTGCATATGTTTTATGTTCAAATATTTAGCAAATTTGAATGTTGCATTTCTTTAGGAGCTGCTTTAGCAAATTTGAATGTTGCATTTCTTTGGAAGCTGCTGATCTTTTATTCAGTTTTCATCTGCTGCTGTATTATTGTGGAACTTGTTGTTGAGTAACATCTATATTGAGATCAGTGAGAAATGTTACTTTAGTAATTGGATTGTAACACAAGATTGATTGGCTTTTTGTTTGCCTGTAAACTAAAAATATTTTAGCTTATGTATTTGTGATTGAAATTTAACTGTAAATTGGCTGTAAACTAAAATTGCCTGTAAACTAAAAATATTTTGGCAATTGTAGACTTCACTTGGCTATTGGGCCAGAACAGACCAATTTCTTAATTTCATTTCATTAAAAGTGGGCCAAATTGGGTTGGGCTTTTGAAGGCCCAACCGACCGAAACCGAACCGAACTATTCGGTTCGGTTTCGGTTCGGTTTTTAGATTAAAATCGGTTCGGTCGGTTCGGTTAATGGAAAATTCGGTTCGGTTTTGGTTTTGATTTTTTTTGCAAAAACCGAACCGAACCGACCGATGCTCACCCCTATGATGAGGAGCCTGAGCGGGAACCCACCAGTGGTGAGATGATGCGGATGATGCTCCAGATGATGCAAGTGCAGCAGGGCGTGCTTTTGCAAGTCCAGAATGCTCCACTTGCTCGAGCTGCCCGGGCTCTTCCGGATGCCCCTCGCTCTGAGCCAGGAGCGAAGCAATTTCGGGAGCTGGGTCCCGTATATTTTGATGGGTCTGAGGGTCCTCTGGCTACCGATGAGTGGATTCGGAACATCGAGGACAATCTGAAGATGGCCAAGATCACCCCGGCTGGATGGGTTGATTTGGCGAAGAGGCAACTCAAGGATAATGCTCAGAATTGGTGGGATGCGGAAGAGAAGTTATTGGTGGAGCCGATAGCTTGGGCTACCTTCAAGGCTAGATTTGATGGTGAGTTCTTCCCAAAAGCTACCAGGGAGGAGATGCTGCAGCGTTTTATCGATTTGAAGCAGGGGAACTCGTCGGTGGACTTGTATCACCAAGAGTTCATGAGGCTGAGTCGGTTTGCACCGAAGATGGTGCAGGACACTGAGGAGAGGGCTCAGAGGTTCCTGCATGGGCTTGCTTCGGAGCTCCAGAGTTTTGTGACCTCTTCCGACCGGGAATCTTATCAGAAGGTTCTGGTCGCTGCCAAGAGGCAGGAGCTGCTCGTGAACCAGAGGAGGGGGTCTGTTGTTGGTGCTGGGAAGAGGCCTGTGGAACAGGCGAGAGCTGTGGTTAGACCTGGATTCAGGCCTAATCAGTCTGCTCAGTTTAAGAGGCCAAGAGGGCCTATTCTGAAGTCTTGCCATTTCTGCGGCAAGCCTGGCCACGTCAAGGATCAGTGTCGGAAGTTTTTGGGCCAGTGTCTGATTTGTGGAGATGCTTCCCATGCCACGAAGGATTGTCGGCATGCGAATCAGCTGCGGAGGGCTCCTGTTGCAGCACATCCGTTGCAGCAGCGAGCGTCAGTTCCTGCTGGACGTGGAGCAGCTCTTGTTCCGCAGGGGCAGGCTTTTCAGCAGGCTGTCCTGCCGAGGAGGCAGGCTTTTCTGATGACCGCTGCGGAGAGCGCGGCTGTGGATGAGGTTATCGCAGGTAATCCTCAATCTAGCTGTTACTTTCCTAGCTGGTTTTGATTGTTAGATTATGTTGTTTGCTTGAGCATGGTTGTTTGCTAGACTAGGGTTTGATTGTTAATTGATTGTTAGGTGTGGTTTTGGTTTGCACATTTCCTGCACGGGTCCTCTTTGACTCTGGTGCATCGATGTGCATTATTTCTCGGAGCTTCGTGGAGAGGCATTCCTTGTCGACGTCCCCTCTTCCAAAGAGTTGGAATATCGTTACAGGGAATGGTGTGGTCTCGGTGCATCGTGGTTGCAATTCTTGCTCGTTGGTGGTCTGTGGACATGAGCTTTTTGCTGATTTCATCGTCCACGACATCATCAACTATGATGCAGTTCTTGGGATGGATTGGCTTGCGAGCTTCTATGCTACGATCGACTGTCGGAGGAAGAAGGTGGTGTTCGAGATTCCCGGACATCCAGTGTTTGAGTTCAGTCGTGGTAGCAGTTCGCTTGGTCCTGTCAGATTTCGGGCCAGGCCGGTGGAGGCTGTGGCTATGCAGATGGAGCTGGAGTGGCCAGCTGTGGTGCGAGATTTTGGTGACGTCTTCCCCGAGGAGATGTCTGGTTTGCCACCTGATCGGGCCTTGGAATTTTCTATCGATCTTGTTCCAGGTGCGCAGCCGATTTCGAAGGCGCCGTATCGTATGGCACCTGCAGAGTTGGAAGAGTTGCGGAAGCAGTTGGATGAGCTTTTGCAGAAGGGTTATATTAATCCTAGCGTGTCTCCGTGGGGAGCACCGGTGTTGCTGGTGAAGAAGAAGGATGGTTCACGTCGCATGTGCGTGGACTATCGGGAGTTGAATGCGGTAACCATTAAGAATAAATACCCGTTGCCTCGCATCGATGATATTTTTGATCAGCTTGGAGGTTCAAGGGTGTTTTCAAAATTGGATTTGAGGAGTGGTTACCATCAGTTGAAGGTGAGGAAGGGAGATGTTCCGAAGACAGCGTTCAGGACGAAGTATGGACACTATGAGTTTGTGGTTATGCCTTTCGGCGTAACTAACGCGCCCGCAGTTTTCATGAATCTGATGAACCTGATTTTCTACGAATTTTTGGATAAGTTTGTCGTTATCTTTATTGAAGACATTCTGATCTATTCGAAGTCGGAGGAAGAGCATGCCTCGCACTTAAGGACGGTGTTGGAAATTTTGAGGAAGCATCGGTTGTATGCTAAGTTTTCGAAGTGAGAGTTTTGGCTGGATCGAGTTGCTTTTCTCGGGCATGTGGTGACTGGAGATGGTATTTCAGTGGATCCCGAGAAGATTAGGGCCATCAGGGAGTGGCCTGTTCCGTCGTCTGCGTCTGAGATTCGGAGTTTCCTTGGACTTGCCGGTTATTATCGGCGATTCATTAAGGACTTTTCTCGTATTGCTGAGCCGATGACCAGGTTGACGCGGAAGGATGTTGCTTTTGTTTGGTCGGATGACTATGAGGGTGCTTTTGGCGTTCTGAAGGAGAGGTTGACGACTGCCCCTATTCTTGTTGTGCCTGATCGCAGCGGTGGATTTGAGATCTTTTGCGATGCTTCTGGCAAGGATCTCGGTTGTGTGTTGCATCAGCATGGGCATGTTGTGGCGTATGCGTCTCGTCAGCTTAAGGTTCATGAGAAGAATTATCCGACGCATGATTTGGAGTTGGCTGCCGTTGTGTTTGCTCTTAAGATTTGGAGGCACTTCCTGCTGAGTGAGAAGGTGAAGATTTTCACCGATCACAAAAGCTTGAAGTATATTTTCACTCAGAAGGAGCTTAACATGCGACAGCGTCGATGGTTGGAGCTTATGGCGGATTATGAGATTGATTTGCAGTATCACCCTGGCAAGGTGAATGTGGTTCCAGATGCTTTGAGTAGGCTTCCAGCGGTGATGATTTTGACCTCGCAGTGGAGATTGCAGCAGGATTTTTGCGAGTCTGGTGTGGAGATTGTTCTTCCTGGAGAGGCTTCGTCGTTGATGTACATGCAGGTACAGTCGACGATCGTGGATCGGATTAAGGCTGGCCAGGCCGAGGATCCGAAGCTGGTGAAGATTCGGGAGCAGGTGGAAGCCGGTCTGCGGACTGACTTTTTGATTCATGAGGATGGCTCGCTGAGGTTCGGAGCCAGGTTGTGTGTGCCAGCTGGGGATATTAGAGAGGAGCTGATGGTGGAGGCACACAGTTCGTCGTATTCTGTGCATCCTGGTGGCACCAAGATGTACCAGGATCTTCGTCTGAATTATTGGTGGCATGGTATGAAGAGGAGCGTGGCTCGGAGTGTAGCCAAGTGCTTGGTTTGCCAGCAAGTGAAGGCGGAGCATCAGCGTACGGCCGGGTTGCTACAACCGCTTCCGATTCCGGAGTGGAAATGGCAACACATCACTATGGATTTCGTGACTGGACTACCTCGGAGTCCGAAGCAGAATGACGCGATTTGGGTGATCGTAGATCGATTGACCAAATCTGTGCACTTTATTCCGTTCCGAGTGGGGCAGTCCACTGAGGCGCTAGCAAGGAGATATATGGAGGTAAAATTCTTTTACTCTCCGTTTTTATTTCCTTTTCCTAGTTTAGATAGTGATGTAACGTGAATCGTGCAGGAGGTTGTGCGACTTTATGGAGTCCCCGTGAGTATCGTGTCTGACAGAGACACGAGGTTCACATCTCAGTTCTGGCAGAGTTTGTAGAAAAGCTTGGGTACGCGTCTGAGTTTCAGCACGGCGTACCATCCGCAGACGGATGGCCAGTCCGAGAGGACGATTCAGATTTTGGAAGACATGCTGAGGGCGTGCATGTTGGATTTCAAGGGTTCGTGGGAGGACCATCTACATTTGGTGGAGTTCTCTTACAACAACAGCTTCCAGGCGAGTATTGGCATGGCGCCTTTCGCCGCTCTTTATGGGAGGAAATGTCGATCGCCATTGAGTTGGGATGACGTTGGTGATCGGGAGTTGTTGGGACCTGAGATGATCGTGGAGGCCGTGGAGATCGTCAGGAATATTCGGGAGAGGTTGAGAATTGCTCAGGACCGTTTTAAGCATTGGGCGGATGCTAAACTCGTCCTTTGGAGTTTCAGCCGGGTGACCATGTGTTCTTGAAGATTTCCCCGAATCGCGGTGTGATTCGTTTCGGGAAGCGTGGAAAGTTGAGCCCGCGATACATTGGACCGTTTGACGTTTTGGAGAGGGTTGGCGAGGTAGCTTATCGCTTGGCCTTGCCGCCATCTTTGGAAGGAGTTCACAATGTTTTCCATGTGTCGCAGCTTCGTCGATACATTAGCGATCCGTCTCATACGGTGGATTTTTCAGAGATTACCGTTCGCCCCGATATGACGTATGACCAGCATCCAGTGCAGATTCTGGACAGGCGTCAGAAATCGCTTCGGAACAAGATTGTCAATCTTGTGAGGGTGATGTGGTGACACGGTTCACCTGGGGAGTCTACTTGGGAGAATGAGGATGAGATGCGAGAGCGTTTCCCACTTTTGTTTCCGGACTCGTGAGTATTTGGAAATTCCGAGGACGGAATTTTCTTAAGTTGGGGAGGATGTAACGACTGCTTTTCTTGTATCTGGATATAATATAATATAATATATGTTTTGGTGGATTTTCTCCTCTTGTGTGGTTTTCGTCTCCGTAGCTTTCATTTTCGATCGATTCGTCGTATTTTTCTCGCTTCTTCCTTAGGATCGTCGATTTCGAAGTGTGTCACTCGTGACGGACTTTATAACGGTCATATCTAACTATTAGATCAAGCCTAGGAGTCTTAGGAATCGATCCCGGGGCCCCGCGCTCCGTATCGGAACTTTTGGTGCTCATTAGCCGGTGTAAGAAGGGCCACCGACCGACTAGATGACGATCCAGTCGGTCGGCAATCCTTCTTGGACCGACTAGTTAGCTTTCTAAATTTCTCAGGAGTTACTGTTTATCGTTAGTCGGTCTAAGAACGTTGGTTGACCGACTAGGTTGCAAACTAGTCGGTCAGCAATGCTTCTTTAACCGACTAACACATCATCTAAATTTTAGTATCAGTACTGTTCATTCTTAGTCGGTCTAAGTTCATCTTTCGACCGACTAGTTGTTAAACTAGTCGGTTAAGTTTTGTACTCAGAGCGACTAATTCTTGGTTCTACTGTACAATCGAGTTACTGTTTACTCTTAGTCGGTCTAAGAACGTTCATCGACCGACTAGATGCTAAACTAGTCGGTCAGTACTTGTTCATGGACCGACTAACTCTAAATTCCTATTTTCGTTCAGGAGTTACTGTTTGCACTTAGTCGGTCTGCGTTGGTCGACCGACCGACTGATTGCCAAACTAGTCGGTCAGTGGTTGCTCTTTGACCGACTAACCAGTGTTAAAACCCTAATTTCTGGGCAGCCGCCAGCCCATCCTATTTAAACCCAACCCAATCGTTTTCATCTTCTCAAACACGACCCAAAACCCTAAAATTTTCCCCCTTGAGCCCCCATCTTCATCCAAGCTTCATTTCTTCATTCCAAGCCTTAAATCCATCATCCAAACCATCCATTCACTCCATCCACCTCTCATCTTCCCCAAAATCTCACCAAAACCCATCAAAATCCCCAAATCCCCCAAAACCCTAGTTTTCCCAAACTTCTCCAACCTTTTCCAGATCTGATCCTAGGGTTCCCCGGAGTGTACCTTCCATCTACTCTCGGTAAGAAATCGATCTACCGTTGTTTTCATAGCCTATTTATACTTTTGTGAAACCCTAATAAAAATTCATGTTGTTTGTTGATTGTTCCCCCAAAACAGCGATTTCCCGTAGATTGGCGTCCGTGTGACGAAGTGGTCGTCATCCCCGGTGCTAGGCAAGTGAAACTTGCCACTTAGGGTTTAGGCCATGTTTTAGGCCATTTGCTTGTTGTAGGCGTAAAAGAGGCTAGGCGACGAAATGAAACTCGCCTAGGCGCAAATTGGGGAACTAGCTTGACAACGAAGCTAGTTCCGACATTTAGCATGTTGCACAATTTCCATGTCATGATTACTTTCAATTAACGGTACGCGAATATGTTCATGTCATTGCATTTCGCCTGTCACGTTTAATTTAATTAACGGTACGCAAACAAATTGTCATGTCCTCGCATTCTTTAGGTGTTGCTGTGATTGGATAGCTTTGCTACGATACTTGTGTTCCTGGCTCGTGACCAGAAGCGAGCATAATGAGTTGCTAACCCCAACGCTTGAAATGTATTGAATTGTGAACTAAGAATGCGAGCTCAATGTGCGGGGCAACCCCAGGCTCACTAGCTGAGTTCCATGTGCGGGGACCCCAGGCTCCATATCGTGTGGGTATTAGGGTAGTGTTTAGTGCCGATCGGTCTGAAATGTTTACCATTCAGCGAAGGGCGTAAACATCTACAAAACAATGTGAATTGATTGAGAATGTTAGTAGCTTGGCTACTCTTGCCTTGTCCCGATAATTGTTCTCTTGTACAAATTGTCTTGCCATATTTTAATTGTGCACTCATGTTATAACTGCCATGTCATGCATACTAAACTGCTAGGTTGCTAGTTGCCTTACTTTCAGTTTCCTTGCCCAAGTCTTTTAGACTTGTTGACATGTGCCCCTTTACTCTTTTGGGTGACACATGTTAGATCCTGAGCCCGAGTACCTTGTTGAGGACGAGGTGTTTGCTGACGCCGAGCCCGAGCTTGTGTTTGACGGGGAGTACGTGGACACTGGGGACCAGTCCTAGTGTCTTCGTTGTGTTTTACTTTATTAGACAGTTGTTTTGTTATCGGTGCGTAGCACCCATACTTGTTGTTGTTGTTGCTTTTCGTTGGCCTTGTTCTGGGCCTTTAGACTCTTTTCTTTTAGCCTGGTGGCTTTTCTGGATGTTGGACTTATGTTGGTGTTGGACAATTTATGAGATGTGAATTTTATTTCAGTCTCTGCTTGTATTATTATTGTTATTCCGTTGTAGTTACAGGGACCTGCTTATTTATTTGTTGACGCTTATCGGGTTTGGGGCTTCACAGCTCCACTCTCGTGCGGATCTTTTCACGTCTCGCCTCCATTTTAGGGAAGCGGGTCGTGACAGCCCCCCAAGTTCTCCAGAGGTATTGTGGGTCCCCCAAAGGTCCCTAGGACTATTGTGGGCCCCACCTAGGTGCGTTCTCTTCGACGACTTGCCGCGTACGACGTCGTCGCACGTCGTAGCCCGTCGTCGCACGTGCGAGCTTTGGAATCTGGAATCGTCGCCCGGGTTGATTGCTCTGAAATTTACGGCGAGGAATCTAATTGGAATCTGGACTTGGAGCGCGATCTTTTATTCCAACCCCCGGTGTCGCTACCCGATGCCGGTGTAGCTTTCGCGTCGTGTTGAGGTAACGCTTTGCACACCTAGGACCCCCAACCCAATTGCATGCTAATCAAGACTAAAATCAGTATTTTTAAAGTATTTTAAATGTTTTAAATTCACTAATCAAGATTAATAATATGGACTTTAGGCCGGTGGACTTGTGCACGTAGGATAATTGTGATTTTTGGACTCATTGGACGGTGTGCTCAGACGTCGTGCTTGCAGGCAAGTGAAACTTGCCAACTCTTGTGTAGGGCCATGTTTTTAGGCCACTTCCTTGCTTTTAGCGTAAAAGAGACTAGTCAATGAAATGATAGCTAGATAGACGCCTATTTGATCTAGTTTGACAACGAAACTAGATCCGTCACCTAATTGATCTAGCTTGACAACGAAGCTAGATCCAACCCTTAAACTTGTTGTTCATGCATACTAAACTGTCACGTTTACTTTCCTTATCTGTACGCACTTTTAACTGTCATGCATTGCATTCTACATGTCATCCAAGTTGAATATTGCATTCGTAGCACACGCTACATACTTGTACTTGCTTGTCTTGGCTAGGTGCACCCCTACGCCATACTTGTTAAAAACACTTCCTGGCTCGTGATCCAGAAGCGAGCTTTCCTGTTCGGGGGTAAGGCCCTGGCTCGATACACGTGGGAGGGGTAAGAGTTAAGCGGCCAATCAGCTGGGAGTCTGCCTGATCAGCAACTGCAGCTGTAAGGCGTAAACTCTGGGTGGGGCGGAGTTAAGCGACCAATCAGTGTGAAAGAAAGTCATTTCAGCTGTAAGGCGTAAACTCTGCACATGACATGAAAACACGACTAGAGAAATCCTTGTAAATGTTTATAGTCTTGCCACACTTGCCATGCCATGCTAGGTTACTTCTTTTCTTTACCTGCTGCACTCATACTTTAACTGCCATGTCATTGCATCATGCTAGAACTGCTAGGTTGCTTTACTTTCAGTTTCAGTTTCCTTGCACAAGTCTCTTGTAGACTTGCTGACATGTGCCCCTTGCTCTTTTGGGTGTCACATGTTAGATCTTGAGCCAGAGACCGTGGCTGTGTACGTGATGTGTTGCTGACGCTGAGACTGAGTCCATGATTGCACCGGAGGATTTTGGTGGACACCGGTGACCATTCTTTGAGTCTTTGTTGAGCTTTATTTTTTTTAGGCCTTTTGTTAGTTGTTGGTGCGTAGCACCGTTGTTTTGTACTTTGTACTTTTGTTGGCCATGTTTGGGCCTTTAGTCTCTTTTTCTTTCAGCCTGGTGGCTTTTTCTGTGATGTTGAAACTTATTTTATGGATATTCTGAGATTATTCTTTTGTCTCATTTCATTATTATTATCTTGTTTCGCTCGCGTTGCAAGGACCTGCAGTTTTAAATTTGATTGACGCTTATCGGACTTGCAGCTTTGTAGCTTCAAGTCTGAGCGGACCTTCTCACGCTTCGTCTCCATATTTTTGGGAAGCGGGGCGTGACAGGTTTTGTTGGTGGCCCATGCAGGTCCAGTCTTGCAATTGCGAATTAACAAAACAACGATAATAACGGAATGTCCATTAAATAAATTGCAACATCCGAGTCATAAGCCCTGAGTCTAGTCGTTTTCTTACGACACTAGGTGGTAAGAAGACTTAGTTAGACGTCTGTGCTTGCTAGTTAGAGGCCCCTGATTGATAGTTAGGCTCCCCGTCAGCAATTGATCGCCGTAGGAGTTACCTTAGTGGTCCTTGCCTAACCCCGACCATATTAGACTTCTAGAATTCCCTTCAGTCGTTCGCTTGGGTTCATCAACTTCGGACCAAGCTGAACGCATTTCATTACCGTCTAGCTCCTTAGAGAGTCTTAGCACTTAGTTCTTAGTCTTTAGTTGGTCGACTGTAGGAGTTTCCCGAAGATTTTCCTGATTCATGATCATCCGACTATTTTCCTTGCCTCGATTCACGAGATCGCCTCATGACGATCGTCGTCAATTTTCGAACCTCTCCATTACAAGTCTTGAATTTTCTGAAAGTATTTTTCGATTTCCTCTTTCCCTAAGTTTAAATTTGTTCAAAATTTTTTATATAAATATACTTAACTTTGTACTCCTCGTTGATTTAATTCTTTCTAAACTTTTGGCGAAATTTTTGAACTCTAGCTTATAATATTTTGCCAGCCTATATTTTTCGTACCTATGAAAATACATATTTCCTTTCATATATTAATTTCATTCTGAACTGTACTTTTGCTTTGCCCAATTCGATTTATAATTTTCCTTCTATTCGTGTTATACGAATGATACGTCGTGTTTACTTTAATATACTTTTCAAGACACATGGAATTTCAGCTTTCAGCAAGTTGGTTTTGCTCGTCGTTTTCTCCACTTCAGATTCTTTTGCAAAAATTACTATTTTCAAAACCACATCCTGCTTTAGACCCTCCATGATTTGATTTTAAGGATTTGCTACTCGATCTTGATAATTCTTATACTAAGTCGTTAATATTATTTTTCCGTGCACCATACATACTTTCAATTATTTTTATACCCGTACCAGGCTCGTTGTACTTGTACGCTAAGAGCTTAGTGTAACCAGTTTTATTTTTGACAAATCCTGATTTCTCTAAAAGAAGTTTCAATATTGATTTTCCATAGCCTAAAAGTTTTGAAAGCATTTAACGTGAGTTTAAATTCTTCCGTTACTTGATTTCATTCTCTGACTTTCAAAAACTTTTGACAACTTTATATTAATTTATTGA
Organism: Scilla litardierei; assembly: GCA_030789695.1. NCBI lineage: Eukaryota > Viridiplantae > Streptophyta > Magnoliopsida > Asparagales > Asparagaceae > Scilla > Scilla litardierei. The sequence continues at coordinate 33,245,220 of CM061139.1, read as the reverse complement.
CGTATAAGATTTCTAAAACCTCGTCCTTAATGTTCGTGTAAACGATCTTACTTCTTTCATAATGATTTTTTTTGACCAATAGACCATTTTCTCTTATTATGAATATTCGACTCAAATTTATTTTGAACAACTCGTTTTATCGACCTCCAAATATTTCTTTACAGACGAGGATTTTAACTTTTGAGGTATAACAGTTTTCAAACTCCACGTATTTTAGCTTATGCTATTCACCCTGTTATCTCTTCTGTATCCTATTTAAGCATCTCCACATCTCCTTTTCCCTCAACCTAAACATCACCATTGAGCCAATGTTTTCCCTAACCAAGCCGTCTCCTTGTATTCGTCCTATCTGAACTCGTGCTTATCGATCCTTCCCTCGTCACGCTCTCGATCTCTCTTTATTGCTTAGGCCTTAGGGTCCTTCAATGTCTGTGTACACTCTTAGTTGTTAGTAGACCCTTGGACCCTTGTGAGGTTGTCGTGGTGCACGTACCTAAGTTGCGTACGTGAGCTTGAATGAGTACACCCCCCATAGTATATTAATGCTTGCCTAATGTGTGATATATATATATATATATATACTCGGAGTTATTCGTGATAGTATGAAGTTGTTGTGTGTTAGTAGTTATAGATTGTTGTGTGGATAGCTATACTATACTAGAGATGCCTGTGTATATAAGAGTTAGCGTTGAAATACCTAAGTTGTGTATGTAGTAAGAGATACTTATAATGGTTGAAACAAAATGATTGGTAAAGCTATGCATATGCTAGGTGTGATGATAATAGGTGTGCATATAGATAAGTAAGTAGGCCTATTGAGTGACCTATATATTAGTACGTATGTGTATGTGCTCGTATGTAGGTATGCATTATGCTTAGACGTAAGTAGTTATGTTTTGTTGCCTGAGTATATAGGTGATATGCATATGATAGTAGAATTATAATTTTGATTGGTATTGCTTGATTTGCGGGATGTTGCATGCGTGCATACCGAGAGGTATACACGACTATGGCACATCTTAATTATTTATGTGTGGATGTGTTAGTATACTAATTATAGGTAGTAGGTTATGGTGTGAACATATACACTACTTATGTGTGACTATACGGTGAATGTTTGTACTAAGGAGTATATTATAATTATACGTGTTCTGATGTCTGTATTATTATTATGGTATATAGAGTGATTGAACTATGTAAGTATTACCTGACTAAATATTAAGTGTGATTGACCTATGGTATGCTTATGGTTGTTTTGGTATATATATATATATATACACATATATATAATGGAGTGGTATTGGTATATGTATGAATGCCGTGTTACGTATATAGAATATTCTGATATATGTATTGAGTCTCACTCAAGCTTGAGTGGGTATACTCTAAGTACATTGAATGTATGTCTGAAGTTTGAATATAGCGACGTTTGATGTATGTATAGTGATAGGAGTGTTGTGCCTGGTTGTGTTACGCACATGATTGTGGGTCGCTACACCAGTATATAGTTATAGGTGTTGGTCTTGTGGTATAGCTAATTACTAAGGACTTGCTCGTGTGAACGTATGTGTACTAGCTAAAACTAGGTGTATAATGGTATGATTGGTGTATGTAAATGAAATGTTAGCGTGTATGGGTGTGCACCTTGCACGGGTAAGTATGTGCTTAGTTATAGGTATTGATGACTAAGATATATGTGGCGTGTCGTAAATACAGTTATAGGACCGTACGTGATGTGAATATATGGTGAACTATTTGCATGTACTTGAATGACTATATATTGTGGAACTATAGTAGTGGTGAATATATATACATATAATGAAATTTGACTTAAAAATGGTATGGTGTGACTGCTTATGTGGATATGCTTAGTATTGGATGTATACTAGGAAATATTAGAGGGTAGTATACCCTTGATGTTTGTGCATAGGTAGCTACATATAGGTAGAGCAATGATTGTATTGGCTAAGTGTGAGACTATCCTTATATGAGTATCTGAACTATTGTTTTGTGTGTAGTAGTAGATAAGGGATGTATGTTTATATATATTTGATTGAAATACATGTATGAATTTGACTGACTATAATAGGTATAAGTGTATAATGTACGTGAATATATATAAATGTATATACGTGTTGGTAGTATTAATGTTTGACTACCTAGTGCATATATAAGCACTTGTAATGACTATACCTGGTTGAATTATTATATGACTTGATTGGGGTAGTTATTAGAGCGACTAGATATATTAGAAAGTCCGAGGACGGACTTTATTCTAAGGTGGGGAGGATGTAACGACCACTTTTCGTGGTGCGTAGTTCGTGCACGTGCTTTTGTCCGTGCACGTGTTTATTTTAGACTTTATTTGCTTGTGAACACTTTTATATGATATGCCGTTGTGAACGTCTCTGAGAGTATTAAATAGTGGCACTAATTTGGAACGACGTTTCTCGAGTCGTTTTTCCACAATTTAAACTTATTCGATGAGACGTGACGATTTTCACTTTTGACGGGAGACGTTTCTATTTTTAGTTTCGACGTCCGACGTCAAAATTAGGATCCGTCTTCTTAGTTAGCTCACATTCGTTATCGCGATCACCCCAATATTTATTTTATAATTTTTGGAATTTATTTGACCACTTTTATATTTTTAACAAGTTTTATATTATTTTTAATAATTAATCTATAAATTATTTTCGGCCAAATAAAATTTATTTGAGTTTAAAACGTTTTAAAGAATTTTTGAGCCAATTTCCAGCTCATTTGGACCAAGTCAAATCCTTGGGTAAGTTGGAGAAGTTGAGATTCAAATTTTAAATTATTTTAAACTTCTAATCCTATTAGATTTAGCCCTAGACCAAGTCAACCCATCTACACTATATAAGCAACCCCTAGGAAGACCTATTTTCGCAAGAAATTAGCCCTAGCCTCTTCCAAAACTCAGATTTGACGTTGCGACGATTCGTCGCAACGTTGCGACGTTCAGCCCCCGCACGACCGAAGGAAACGGCCCCGTTCCCCCGCTCCGACCGAAGCCCCGCCCCGCATCCTAGCCGCTCCGCATCGCAGCACAGTGCATCGCTCTGCACCGCTCCGTTCCCTCGGTCTAACCGAGGGATTGGCCCGCATCCCGCTCCGCATCAGCCCGCACAGCGCTCCGCATCGTCGCCCGCTTGTCGCCCCGCTCCGCGCTCCGCACGACCGACGCTGTCCCCCGCACCGACCGAAGGCTGCAACGTTGCAACGGTTGCAACGTTGCAACGACCCGCCTAGCGCTGTGACCGAGCCGCCCCAAGCGCCCGACCGACAAACCCCTCCGCACCAAGGCCCGCACCGACCCCAAGCGCTGCACCAAGCCCGTTCCCCGTAGCGACCGATGGAGATCCCCGCATTTGGCTGAGTACGACCGAGAGCAAACGTCGCAACCCCGCATCCGTCGCACCACTTGCCTCCGTGGGCCCCCCAAGTTCTCCAGAGGTATTGTGGCTCCCCCAAAGGTCCCTAGGACTACTGTGGGCCCCACCTAGGTGCGTTCTATTCGACGACTTGCCGCGTACGACGTCGTCGCACGTCGTAGCCCGTCGTCGCACGTGCGAGCTTTGGAATCTGGAATCGTCGCCCGGGTTGATTGCTCTGAAATTTCCAGCGAGGAATCTAATTGGAATCTGGACTTGGAGCGCGATCTTTTATTCCAACCCCCGGTGTCGCTACCCGATGCCGGTGTAGCTTTCGCGTCGTGTTGAGGTAACGCTTTGCACCCCTAGGACCCCCAACCCAATTGCATGCTAATCAAGACTAAAATCAGTATTTTTAAAGTATTTTAAATGTTTTAAATTCACTAATCAAGATTAATAATATGGACTTTAGGCCGGTGGACTTGTGCACGTAGGATAATTGTGATTTTTGGACTCATTGGACGGTGTGCTCAGACGTCGTGCTTGCAGGCAAGTGAAACTTGCCAACTCTTGTGTAGGGCCATGTTTTTAGGCCACTTCCTTGCTTTTAGCGTAAAAGAGACTAGTCCGTGAAATGATAGCTGGATAGACGCCTATTTGATCTAGTTTGACAACGAAACTAGATCCGTCACCTAATTAATCTAGCTTGACAACGAAGCTAGATCCAACCCTTAAACTTGTTGTTCATGCATACTAAACTGTCACGTTTACTTTCCTTATCTGTACGCACTTTTAACTGTCATGCATTGCATTCTACATGTCATCCAAGTTGAATATTGCATTCGTAGCACACGCTACATACTTGTACTTGCTTGTCCTGGCTAGGTGCACCCCTACGCCATACTTGTTAAAAACACTTCCTGGCTCGTGATCCAGAAGCGAGCATTCCCGTTCGGGGGTAAGGCCCTGGCTCGATACACGTGGGAGGGGTAAGAGTTAAGCGGCCAATCAGCTGGGAGTCTGCCTGATCAGCAACTGCAGCTGTAAGGCGTAAACTCTGGGTGGGGCGGAGTTAAGCGACCAATCAGTGTGAAAGAAAGTCATTTCAGCTGTAAGGCGTAAACTCTGCATATGACATGAAAACACGACTAGAGAAATCCTTGTAAATGTTTATAGTCTTGCCACGCTTGCCATTCCATGCTAGGTTACTTCTTTTCTTTACCTGCTGCACTCATACTTTAACTGCCATGTCATTGCATCATGCTAGAACTGCTAGGTTGCTTTACTTTCAGTTTCAGTTTCCTTGCACAAGTCTCTTGTAGACTTGCTGACATGTGCCCCTTGCTCTTTTGGGTGTCACATGTTAGATCTTGAGCCAGAGACCGTGGCTGTGTACGTGATGTGTTGCTGACGCTGAGACTGAGTCCATGATTGTACAGGAGGATTTTGGTGGACACCAGTGACCATTCTTTGAGTCTTTGTTGAGCTTTATTTTGTTTTAGGCCTTTTGTTAGTTGTTGGTGCGTAGCACCGTTGTTTTGTACTTTGTACTTTTGTTGGCCATGTTTGGGCCTTTAGTCTCTTTTTCTTTCAGCCTGGTGGCTTTTTCTGTGATGTTGAAACTTATTTTATGGATATTCTGAGATTATTCTTTTGTCTCATTTCATTATTATTATATTGTTTCGCTCGCGTTGCAAGGACCTGCAATTTTAAATTTGATTGACGCTTATCGGACTTGCAGCTTTGTAGCTTCAAGTCTGAGCAGACCTTCTCACGCTTCGCCTCCATATTTTTGGGAAGCGGGGCGTGACACTTTGTCAGATTTGGGTGTATCCAAGAAGTTTGTCATGGTAATCCTCTCACAAATAATAACAATAGAATGAAAACTAGGGCATTAGGAGTCACCGCTGGGATCATCGGATGTCGATGCTAGGTTATAATTCTTAGGTTGGATTGGTTTTATATGGCGATATTTTTGCATCTTGAATGTGGAATTCGTAGCCAACTATCATTGTACTACTCATCTAATGTATCTCGTGCTTAGCCACACCATCGTGGATGGCCTTGCAAGCGATTTGTGCATTACGATCGACAATAAATTCTCAATCTCCACCCACGTCACTATCGTGAATTAGAGATTCGATCTATGATATGATGGCTCTTATTGATGCTACTATCGTAGATCATCAATTAATGATATAGGGCATTAGTGGAGACCCTTAGGACAAGTGCCACTATCATGGATCACGAACTCCAAGTGAATTCACTAACGACCCTAATCAAGCCTATAGGATAATATCTAGGGCAAGTACCGCTATCGTGGATCACAAATCCTAGATGAGAATACTGTAAACATGGTTTGATCAACCACATCACATCCTTACTTACCAAATCAACCTAAAAATCACAACTTTTGCATTTAAACCCTAGAATCCTAGGGCTCATCCATTATCCCTAGATAGAACTACTAACGGTTAATAGAAAGAACGATAAAAGCAATAGCAACTTAAGATTCAAAATCATCGCAACAATTATCATCAAAAACATACAAGACAGATAAGAAAACGTTACCAACCAAAGAGAAACAAGAAATATCTCCAGAGAATTAAGATCTAACAAGGTTCCATGCGCAAAAAGCTTCAAAGATCCAAACTTTTTTTCAAGGAAATAATAAATGACAGCTAAGAAAAATTATAAATACTCTCTAAAAGAAGTCTCTCTAACCTAGGAAGGAAATATTCTTTTTATACATATGGGTTAGGACCCACAAAATCAGATAAAACCCCCAAAGGTCATCTCAAATCTGGGCTGAAGATCCGCATGACTCGACCGAAGGGCAGTGCCGCTCGGTCCGAGTCGGGCCGCATCACTTCGTCGACCCCTTAATCTTCAAGCTGCAGTGGTTTATGTTTGGACCAAGTGGGGATGTCACTCGGTCGAGCTGCAGAGTCTGAGAAATGGCCTCAAACATCACTCTGTCAAGTATTCCACTCGACCAAGTCACCTTGGCACTCGGTCGAGTGGCAGTGTCTGCTCGGTCGAGCTACAAGGGCTAAGAATTGCCTTGAAAATATCACTCTGTTGAATATTTCACTCGACCGAGTAGCAACGCTACTCGGTCGAGTGGCTTTCTTGCTCTTCTCAGTGGCTAAGTGTCGAACTTCTTTATCTTTTGCTCCTTCTCTCAATCGAGTAACTGAATCTACTCGGTCGAGTTGAAGCACTCGAATTTGCCTTGAAGATGGTGTGCTGCCTGAATATTCACTCGACCAGGAAAAGCTGAAAGCTTTGTGAAGCTTCCATTCTTTTGCTCTCTTCTTCTCCTCAAATCTTCTTCTCCAACAAGTCAAGCACCTAACAGGCTACGACATTGATGCTCTGGCAATCTCAGATGTGTCCATCACTCAGAATTGCTCCAAATCGCCTCAAAACTCCTGAAAATGAGATAAAGCTCCGAAAGTAATATAATACGATAAATGATTGATAAAGCGATAAAAGTGAGTTTTGAGCGACTAAAATGGCGTGAAATGATGCGATAAATGTATGGAAAATATGGACACATCAAAATCCCCAAGCCTGCCTCTTACTCATCCTCGAGCAAGACGAATAGGAAATTCACCAGGAGATAAAAATAATAAAACGAAAAAGAACGCAAAGAAGAGAGGGTCGCTAGATTATTCTTTCAGATCTCATGCCATTCATCACATATCACAACAGTTCTAAAAATTGCTCACATGCTACCAAAGAGATTTCATATCTTAAATAAATGAAGTACTTGAAGAATTTAAGATTGAATAAAAGGGATCTCTCTAAAGTTCATACACTTGGCCTATATCCACATCCTATGTTTTATAACGTCGAATATACATAACATTGACGACACACTTTTCAATCAAAAGCTATAACTGAAGCGTATAAATTTCATACAAGGCATGCAGTATAGAATAGAATAAAAGTCAAGACATACATATACTCATATCAAATCTAGGAAATCCTAGTAACTCAATCATTTCATTAATTTTCAGGATTATCAAAATTTTCCGTTCGTGCACACTCCACTCTAATGTCATGCTCACTCGTTTGGTCAAAAGATTTTTTCCACCCAAGCTTGAATTGATGTATCACATCCAAAGAAATTTTGTGGAATGGGAGTTTTGGTTTTCCCAAAATATATATGTATTGGCTCCAAGAGATGAAATTTGAATATTTTTCTTTGATTTTTGAAGCTTTATTTCTTCTTTTTTATTTTGTAGGAGCAATAAGATTGGTATCTTTGATTTTTGGCTCCTTTTGGCTCCTTTTTGACCTTTTTGATCTTTTTTGGAGCAAACTCTGTATTTGTAGTGAACTTTGGGAATGAATGCGATAAAAATAGTTTTGGGAGGAAAATCAAGTGACATGTAGAGAATATAAGATATATGTAGAGAAGGAATTATAACACTCGGTTCACTCAAAAGTGTGCACAAACAGTTCAGTAAGATAATACTTCAACTAAACTCATTTATCAGCATGGGTATTCCTAATCCTATCAACAAGTAGTGCAGTCAAGCGGTAAAAATTTGCAAACAAGCATGCTACAAGAATTTGAATAGGAGAAAATAGCATGGCTTCAGTTATGCTAGTGATGCATGAATTTTATTGTGTATCCAACGAAAGCATACCAAACAATACTCTACACATTCAGTTTCAATAGGCTTCATGCATCACACTGAGAGATCATCAAAAGAAATTTATTGCAAGTACTCATAAAGATTAAGATTGTGAGATACTCTAAGTAGCATGGCATGAAGAATAAACATTGTGACAGCAGCAAAAGCATAAGATAAAACATCACAGAGAATTCATCTAGCAAAAGAAATGAAATAAAATAAAAGTCGACATGCAAGCACACAAAAGAAAGAAAACATGATGCTTCTACAAAAGAGAAAAATGGGGTGAAAACGATGGATAAATAAAGAGAAAAGGGTGCGAAATAGAATTAGAATAAACAAAAAGTGATAGCGCTCATCCCACAAGCTAAACACATCAGTGTCCTCACTGCTGAGAGCATGTGTGTAAAGATGCAAAACGATTCTAAGGTTGGGTGGGTGGGATGAAATAAAACAAAAGAAAGATCCTGGAAATAAAAGAAATAAAAAGAAAATAGAAATAATGCAGATGCATGATCCTAATGCCTAACGCAAAACATGCATACAGATGATGGAATGGTATGGATGCAATGGAGTGGGTTCTCCCCCAAGCTATGTGACACTGGGCCCCAAGTGGACAAATGGGCACCAAAAATAACAGGAAAGAACTGGAGCAACATATCAAATCAGACAGTAGCACCACCATCTGGAGGTGGTGATGGGTCCTATAGCTGTGGACTAGATGTGGGATCAGATGGTGGTGTAGAAGATGCTGGTAGTGATACAGGTGTTGTAGGAGGAACAACTGGTGCTAGTGATACATGTGGTGCACCTCATGCTCTAAGAATCTCTAGAAGCTCCCTAACATCTCGCTGTGTCTCCTCCACTAAACGATGGTACGAAGAGACTGCCTGAGTGAGGGCAGTGAAGTCACGCCTCAAACCGAAAACCTCTATCTCTACCACAGTAAGATATCTGTCAGTGTTGTGGGAACAACCAGCTAGATGTGCATCGCTAGACTCTCCCCTCTTCCTATGTGTTCGTGTGTATGCACTTATCGGCCCCAGACTTACGCTAGGAACGATGTCGTTTTACCGCAAGCGCACAGTACAGCGGCAAGCGGGTAACGAACACAGGAAGGCGGTGTCACACTACCTTTCGATCCTAGGTTGGGTTATGCTTCGAGTTTTATTGGTAGAGATGGGTTATAGAGTGTCGTAATGGTGATGGATGCGAAGGTCGTGTCACTCAAGGTCGCAACCAAGAACTCCACACAAAGAAAAAAAACAAAGTTCACATTTGCGAGAAATATCGCTAGGGTGTCAGGATCCTCGCTAGGACCTTCAAGCTTGGATATCAGATTAAGGACCCTTTAGTTGAACTATAAATAAGGGTAGGAGTGTCACACCCGAAGATGGGAACAAATACTTAACTTTCGTTGTCCTACTTGTCTAACATAGCCCTATGCTCAGCCGCTTTCGCTATGAACTTCACATATGGATACGTGCATTACGCTTGACACGGGTTCCCATATCATAAATCTGTATCCACTCTCATGATCTATGGACTGGGATACTACACCACGGTTGGTTCTAGCAGTCAGGCTATCTTGTAGTCACCGACTAGTGGATCAGGAGTTAGTAATCGCCCCTAGTGCACGAGTCATTCTCATGATCACGAGCCCTAGAAAGCGACCATTAAGCCCTAATCAGATTCGTGGGGATCTTCCCTAGAACATGGAGCTACCTTCACAATCCTCCAATTCTAAGGCTAATCCCCCAAAACCTTTGTTCAAACTACCATAAAGCAACCCTAGATTCGTTCAACTAAGGTTAACCTAACATCCAATCCATAGAATCCTAGGGTTCATCCCTAAACCTAGCAATAGATATACTCAATCATGGCAAAAGATATGAAAACAATGGAAAACATCACATGCAACAAAATAAACAGCAATAAAGAAGATCCAACAAAGGAAAATACTTAGCTTAGTAAAGATTCGATACAAAATCGCCAAGGAGGGGGCCGATGGCGTGGCCTAGCCTCCAAAAATCGTCTCCAAGAACAGAAGATAGGTCCCCCAATGATGGTTACCTAAAATATATATCTACAAAACCTTAAAACCGCCCAGAAAACCCAAGCAGATCGCAACTTATGAGTGTCAGGACCCATACCGCTCGGCCGAGCGCTCCCTAGCTCTCGGCCGAGCGCCTTCTTGGTGCTTTGGCTTCTTAGTCTGCGAAAAGGGCCACTCAATTGAGCGGGGTAGCCACTCGGCCGAGTGTCATCTGGGGTTTCAATTCTTCGACCTGGGCAGAGAATGCTGCTCGGTTGAGCGAGGTAAGTCGCTCGGCCGAGCTAATTCAACAGAGATTTCCAATGTAAATCTAGGGGTCATCGGCAGAGGGCTACTCTGTCGAGCGAGGTAGGTCACTCGGTCGAGCGACCTACTACCTGGAAGCTCTTCTTGGCCCTCTTTCGGATTTTCTCTTTTTCGGCGTCAGCTTGGCCGAGCAGGGTAGCCGCTCGGCCAAGCGACCTGGAATTCAGCCATGGTCCTCTTCTTTCTTTCCTTCCTCCTCTTTCTTTCTTTTTTGCTTTATTTTCTTGCTCCTCTTCAGTAGCATGAACTCCTCAAATACGATGCCATTGATGCTCTTGTTGGATCCTGCCAAAACAGAGTTAGGATTGATAATTAAAGTTGAGACTTACGCTAGCGTATGCGGAACGGTAGTCTCGGAACTTTGCCTTCGGATTCGCCACGACGGATCGAGTCTTCTCACGAACGGAGTAAGGCTACTAATCCACAATCTAAATCTCTATTTTAGATTAAGAACTTGGATAGAGGAAGAGAAAGGATTTCTGCAGAGCTTCGCTAGGAAGAAGATGCATGCATGAATTTCATGCAAATGGTGTAAGAAATGGCTTACCCTTGGGTCTTATTTATAGCCCCCAAGGTAGTTATTTTAGGGTAAGTTGTTCCTTTGGAACAACTTAATTAAGGTGTACCATGATACATGGCACATTATAAGCTTAAGTTGTACCATATGCATGGTACAACATAAGCTTAAGATATTCCCCCATTATTAGCCATATGTCGCATGCACTTATGCATATATAATGCGACTTTCCAACTCATCCAGAGATCCTCTCCGCAAGGGAACAGATTCCCTTTGTACACGACTTTGTGTACGCGACGTTCGAGGTCCGTATTCCCTCGTACATCCCCCACAAGGGTGTACAAACGTCTTTCATATTCAACATCCCCCACTCACACTTGAGGGGATTGTAAGAGAACGTCTTTCCCTTAGTTCTTTCATCTATCATACCGAGAAATCGACCGTGCGACCGTCATGCGCGTAGAGTCTGTTGTTGTGCACTTGTTAGAGATACACAACGACCTCGAAGGTGCAAAGTTGAGTAGTTCAACGCATGCTTTACCCTAGATTATTTCTTCACATTTCTTGTACTTTATATTCAACAATTGAATCTCATCTGGATTACAATTGGCTGGCCAGCTTTGAATCACTAAAGTCCAAATGCGAATATGAAATCAATCTTCCTCTTCTTGCGAACCTTCTGATCTTGACTTGATTCGCTTTTCTAACGTGCCCCGCCGAGCCGAATTACCATAGCCCATTAGTAACACGCTAAGATAGCGATCATCTCGTCAAATCTAAAGGAACCAATTGGAGTCCTTGAGGGTAAGAGTTAAGACCCGTATGGCCTTTGAATCTCACATAATAGCAAACACTATTGCTACTAACTCAGTGGTCGAAATGCATACGTGGTATGAACACGTATTACAACATCACTCCTTTCCCAGGGAGAGTATGTCTTAATGATGTTGTACGGATGAAAAGATCAGACACCACTGTGCCTATCTTTTTGAGTCCCCTTACTACTCGTGAAATATTCACGGACTCTCATCCTGCATAAGACAGATAGGATTTAAAATCCTACGAGATCTCTTTCAAATATCCTTGTGATACAGATCTCAGATCTTTTGTAAGCATCAATATGATGCAGATCTTTCATTTGACTATCTTGTTTAAGTCATGACTCTAAATCGTTTAATGATTTTGACTTTAAACTAGTCTCATCTTTATCTTATCCATCTGATAAGATAAGGCGGTTGCTCATGTGAGAGAGCCAACCTTAATCTGTCCGACATACACACAATAAAATAGCTGAGACTAAAACACAAATGTACATAAAATCATTTGTAAGAAACTTGTATGCAATATATAAAAGAACTTCTTTCTTTTATTAAACTTTGATCTTCTATAGACATGGGAAATATTACAAGATACAGCTCAGCACCTACGCATTCCCATAGATGATAAGTGTTTGTAGAACACATCTCTGGGGATCGCCTTCGTAAGGGGATCCGCTATCATCTCATGCGTGGATATGTATCCAATGTCTACTTCCTTCCGTTTGTCATAGTCTTTTGCAAACTTGAATCGAATGTCAATGTGTTTGGTCTTACAATGAAATTTAGGATCTTTGACGTAGGCAATCGAAGCTTGACTATCACTGTATATAGGAATAGTGCTTAAGTCAGTGGCATTCGTCAGCCTGTCTAAGAATTTCCTAAGCCAAACAGCTTCTTGGACCGCCATGCTGAATGCTACGAATTCTGCTTCCATTGTTGATAGGGCAATGCAGGTTTGCTTCTTGCTGCTCCAGGATATTGCACCATTCCCGAGCAAGTAAACAAAGCCTGAGGTAGATCTTCGCTCGTCGAGATCACCCGCCCAATCATCATCGGTATAGCCTTCGAGTCTCAAGGTATTGCCTTGATAGCATAACGTATAGTCCGCAGTCCCTTTGAGGTACCTTAATATCCTCTTCACCGCTTTCCAGTGTGCCTGTCCTGGGTTGGATTGGTAACGGCTTACCATACCAACACCATAGCAAATGTCTGGTCTGGTACACATCATAGCGTACATCAGACTCCCGACAGCACTGGAGTATGGAACTTTTTCCATAGCTTTCCTTTCTTTTGGATCTTTGGGACACATTTCCAAACATAGACCCTCGCCTTTGCTTATTGGAGTATCAATTGGCTTGCAGTCCTGCATATTAAACCGTTCCAAAACTTTCTTTATATATGTCTCTTGAGAGAGAGAAAGAAGTTTCTTGGAACGATTCCTTGAGATCTTAACCCCAAGGATATATGCAGCTTCACCCATGTCTTTCATCTCAAAGACGGATGAAAGCCAAGCTTTGATATCCACGACAAGACGCTTATCATTTCCGGCTATAAGTATGTCATCTACATAAAGAGACATAATTACATACTTGTTTTTAATCCTCTTAATATATACGCAGTTGTCTTCGTCGAGCATGGAGAATCCATACGACAAAACAACTTCTTGAAAACGCATATACCACTGCCTTGAGGATTGTTTAAGACCATATATGGATTTACGAAGTTTACAAACCTTATGTTTGTTTTCTTCTTGTACGAACCCGTTTGGTTGTTCCATGTAGATCTCCTCATCTAGTTCTCCGTTAAGAAAGGCAGTCTTTACATCCATCTGATGTAATTCGAGGTCCAAACAAGCCACCATTGCCAGAATTAAGCGAATCGAGGTAAAACGCACGACAAGAGAGAAAGTCTCTTCGTAGTCTATTCCTTCCTGTTGCGTGAAACCTTTCGCAACAAGGCGAGCTTTATATTTCTCGATGGAGCCATCAGCCTTATGCTTGATTTTGAGAACCCACTTGTTCCCAATGGCTCTACGTCCCTTAGGTAAATCAACCAAGTCCCAGACTTGGTTTGTTTTCATGGATTGAAGTTCTTCTTCCATTGCCGCTATCCATTTATGTTTAGCAGGGCATGTGACGGCCTGTTTGAAATTTGCAGGTTCGTCATCATCTTGTAGTAATGTCATGAATGTTTGAGGAAATTCATCCTCAAATCTCAGAGGTGTTAGCCTCGTTCGATTACTACGTCTTGTTTGAGTTTGATCACTCCCACTTGGAATGACATCACTCCCACTTGGAATAATATCACTCCCACTCGGAATAGGATTGGTATCGTTCGTATCATCCATTGGTGAAGTTTGAAACGTATTTTCTTCTTCACCAAGAATTCTCCCACTCGAACGTTCCGATCTTTCTTGATCCCAAGTCTCAAACAAGGATAAGTCTTGACTTATCTCACCCTGTCTTGGAAACTCATTTTCCAAGAAGACAACATCCCTCGATTCGAATTCTATAAGACCCCCATTGTCCTCTTGACCGACGAAAACATATCCTTTGGAGTTTTCAGCGTATCGGATGAAGATACACTTCCTCCCACGTGGCCCAAGTTTGCCATATTTGTGAGAGGATAAATGTGCGTAAGAGGCACAACCCCAAGGTTTTAGAATGTTTAAGTCTGGAGTTCTATTGTTCCACAACTCATAAGGAGTAGAACTTACCGATTTCGAGGGTACACGGTTTAAGATGAATGCTGCCGTCAATAATGCGTCACCCCAAAAGGTGATAGGCAAATTTGCCTGAGACATCATTGATCGGACCATTTCCATCAATGTCCTATTTCTTCTTTCCGCAACACCGTTTTGTTGCGGAGTATAAGGCATAGTTATTTGATGAACTATGCCTTTTTCATCACAAAGTTCCTTAAAACTTATTGATTGATATTCACCGCCCTTATCGGTTCGCAAAACCTTAATCTTGCGATCTAATTGATTCTCCACTAAACTCATATAGTTTTTAAAGCAAGCCAAAGCTTCACTTTTGTGGGATATCAAATAGATATGTCCGAAACGGGTGAAGTCATCAATGAATGTGATGAAATAGGACTTCCCGCGTCTTGTCTTAACATTCATTGGACTGCAAATGTCCGAATGGATAAGCTGTAATGGAACTTCGGCCCTTGTGCCAGTTCCAAACGGCTTGCGACAAGTTTTCCCTACAAGACAATGTTCGCAAGTCGACATTTCAACTTTTGAAACATTAGATAGCAAGCCACTTTTGGCAAGTCTATCCATTCTAGTTGGTCCAATATGACCAAGTCTTGCATGCCAACAAATGATCTCAGAATTAGAGTTAGAAGCATTTGTCAAATGAAAACTTTCATTAATGGAAGAAGAATCATCATACATTGTGTTTAATACAATTAATCCATTACAAACATTACCAGAACCAATCAAAGAATTATTACAAACAAGGTCAACAGATTGTTTATAGAACCTCCACTCATAATCTAAAGACATTAACATGACCACGGATACGATATTTCTTCTAATATCTGGAGCAAAGAGGACGTCGTGCAATAATAATGTCCGGCCGTTGTCGAGAACTAGCTTACATGTTCCGACGCCTTTGACTTCAACACGAGTGTTGTTGCCGACGTATATCCACTTTGTTCCTTGAGTTATCCTTCGATACTCTACGAAGAACCTTCTGTCCTTCGCAACGTGGTCTGTGGCCCCTGAATCAATCAACCAAAAATAGTTAGATTCAGCAAGAAACATGGAACTAGAAACACATATGTAACTAGCCCTACAAGTTACCTTATCACTTCCATCCGTACACTTACGGGCGAAGTGACCGTACTTGTTGCACTTAAAGCACTTGATCTTCTTCAAGTTTTTCTTCTTTGAGTGCACATTCTTTTGACACTTTTTGTTCTTAGTCTTCTTTGAGGTTTCCGGTTCTTGCTTTCGTTCGTTCACAAACCTTAAGCGTTTCCGCTTATTTCCTCCATGTGAGGAACTAGCGGCCACATGCACTTCTGCACTTGGTTTTGCGGCTTGAATCCGCTCTTCCTCGAGTTCGAGGTGTTTCAAAACATCGCTTAAAGTTTTAATGCACTCATTATGAGTGAGGTGCATTTTCATGTTATCCCAGCTATCTGGGAGTGAACGAATGACTGCTTGGATCTGCTGTTCGTCAGACAGCGTAACACCCGCATCCTTTAATTCAGATATTAGATTCGCCATGTGGCGGAGATGCTTTTTCATAGAATGATCTCGTCGCATTTTGTACGAATCAAATTGAATATTCAAGGAGCGGAGTTTGGTAACCGAAGTTCCACCAAACTTTACTTCTAGCTCAGACCATATGTCTTTGGCTAGATCGAATTCCCGAAATAGACGCATTATGTCATTGTCCATCGCGGACAGTAACGTAATGCGTGCTATTTTGTTCTTTCGAGTCCAAGTGTCATAAGCTTCCCGGTCCCTCTTGTGTTGGGCCGTATTGCCCAACTCAGGTTCTACCATTATGTTTTGGAGTGTTTCGAGCACATCTTGCTCCTCCAAAACATATTGGATTTTAATTGACCAAAGTTTATAATTGTCGCCGTTGAGCTTTTCACCTTTGTTAAGCTCTGCGACAATATTCTTAGAAGCGGTAGACATATTCGATTCAAAAAACTGCAAAGAAAATGAAAAAAACACGATCAAAATTCAATGCATAAAGTTTCGATTCTTTAAACACTTGATAAGTTCCTTGGATGCGTTGAAATGTTACTCTAGAATCGAGAAGTTCACTACGTTCCCAACTACCATCTAGAAGTAACTTTCAAAGTATCCCTCTTACTTATCTTAAGTAAAAAGAAATCAGAAATAATACCCGTATGGTATTAGCAGCGGAAAATTACTTTGAAAAACATATCTTTCAAAATAGAATAGGTGAGAATTAGCGCAAAGAATTTTAACGCAACAATTGCCAAGCCACGAGACCTGTTCTACACACCCATGGGTTAGATAACCATGGCCGGATCGTGGTAGGACTTGGAATTCTAAATTGCGCTATCCCGATTTAAGGACGGGACATAACCTATTTGAAAAACATCTTTTTCCAAAAATTTGAAAGCACGTTAGCTAGTCTCCGTAGAGTAGAGCACAACGTCACAAGTACATTGGCTAATCTCTGTAGAGTAGAGCACAATGACATGGCTAATCTCGCATGAAGTAGAGCACTATGGCTAATCTTCAAGGAGTAGAGCCCAATTAAAAAAACTTCATTAAAAACGTTAGTTCCGTATGAACTAGTCGGTACTGTGGTTAGCCCCGTATGGGCTAATCGGCACATTCGAGTTTGGCCAATGCCTTTTGTCACCCCGTATGGTCAGTAGGCAAGTTTGCAGTCGACTCAGACCTTCTGCCAGATTGGTCGACCAAAAACACAAAATTGGTCGACCAATTTTCGAAAGCAACTTCTTCCCGGCCAGGGCCTCTGCCCTGGCCGGGGCTTGGCCAAGGGCCGGCCAGGGCCTCTGCCCTGGCCGGCCAGAGGGCCCTGGCCCCCTCGGCCAGGGCCGGCCAGGCCCTGGCCTCTGCCAGGGCCGGCCGGCCAGGCCACTGGCCGGGGCCAGGGCTCCTGCCCTGGCCTCGGCCAGGCCCTGGCCTGAGGCCAGGGCGCTGCCCTGGCCTCTGCCAGGGCGGCCTGGCCCCTGGCCTGAGGCCAGGGCACTGCCCTGGCCTCTGCCAGGGCGGCCTGGCCGCTGGCCGGGGCCAGGGCTCCTGCCCTGGCCTCGGCCAGGCCCTGGCCTGAGGCCAGGGCGCCGGCCCTGGCCACTGCCAGGGCCGACAGGCCGGCCTGGCCGGCAGGCCTTGGCCAAGGCCGGCCACTGCCGGCCTGGCCTTGGCCGGCCACTGCCGGCCTGGCCATGGCCGGTCATGGCCAAGGCCATTCGGCGTTGGCCGGCCATGGCCCCTTTGGCCATGGCCAAGGGGCCATGGCCGGCCACCCCCTTTGAATGGGGTTGCCGCACTTATTCCTCCCCCTTGATGGGGTGGTCGCCGGTGGTTATTGGCCGTAGCCAACCCCCTTCGCTTGAGAAGGGGGGGGGGTGCATGGCCTTCATAGCCCATTTGGCCATGGTGCACATGCACCAAATTTCCTCTTACCCGATGGAAGTAACTACCATCATCTTCCTCGATGAAGCACCCGTTCGTCGATGAAGCACCCGTTCGTCGAGAAATTAGTTATTTCCTAATGGCCGTGTGCCAAAAATGAAAAAATAACTTACTATGTGAACGGTCGGTTCTTCCCGTCACGGAGAGTTCCTATCATATCCGTAATGATAGGAGACCCTAACGTGAAAAGAACAACCGCTGCGTTCTCTCCGTCACGAAGCGTTCCTACTATATCCGTAATAGTAGGAGACCCATTCATGAAAAAGACAACGACTCGATCATAGTTTCGACGGGGTGGTGGTTTGACCGGGGCGAACCCATATGGCTCTGATACCAATGTTGGATCCTATCCAAAACAGAGTTAGGATCGATAATTAAAGTTGAGACTTACGCTAGCGTATGCGGAACGGTAGTCTCGGAACTTTGCCTTCGGATTCGCCACGACGGATCGAGTCTTCTCACGAACGGAGTAAGGCTACTAATCCACAATCTAAATCTCTATTTTAGATTAAGAACTTGGATAGAGGAAGAGAAAGGATTTCTGCAGAGCTTCGCTAGGAAGAAGATGCATGCATGAATTTCATGCAAATGGTGTAAGAAATGGCTTACCCTTGGGTCTTATTTATAGCCCCCAAGGTAGTTATTTTAGGGTAAGTTGTTCCTTTGGAACAACTTAATTAAGGTGTACCATGATACATGGCACATTATAAGCTTAAGTTGTACCATATGCATGGTACAACATAAGCTTAAGATATTCCCCCTTTATTAGCCATATGTCGCATGCACTTATGCATATATAATGCGACTTTCCAACTCATCGAGAGATCCTCTCCGCAAGGGAACAGATTCCCTTTGTACACGACTCTGTGTACGCGACGTTCAAGGTCCGTATTCCCTCGTACATCCCCCACAAGGGTGTACAAACGTCTTTCATATCCAACAGCTCTGGTATCAACGATTGTATCCTCCTCTCCAATACGCTCCAAATTGCTCGATATTCCCTGAAATGCAACTGAACGCTCTTAAATTCAAATAGTTTCCATCATCAACATAAAATCGTGTAAAATCGGGATTTAAGCAATCAATTTGACATGTAAACATATAGATAAAATGTGGAATATTATGACACGTCAAAATCCCCCAAGCTTACATCTTACTCGTCCTTGAGGAAGACTAGTAAGAAGCGAACCCGGGAGAGGAATACAATGGAAAGGTGAGGTGATGAAGTGTAATGGAGTCAAGGGGCTCAATTTTAAACTCAGAAAATATATGAACCCATGGCTACAAGAATACGAGAACACACACCAATATATAATCGAAACACACATTCACGCAAAATACTTATGTCTCGCTTAAATGAATTTATTGTGGATGTCAATAAATGTAATGAACTTGATAAACAATGAAATGAGAATAGAGATACATCCTATCATAATTTATCATGAAATATACTAAGTCCACAGAGATGAATCCAATGTCCACAACTCATTCTCTAAGCAGTATAAATATGTCATGATCAAACAGTTTCAAGCATGCATGGTGTTTTGTTAAGCTTCATGGAATGAGTTAATAAACTCAATTAAGGTAAGACAATCACCACATTACGCTCGTTTCATGACTCCCAGAACCCATTAACTTTGTCCATGTCCTTGTTCTATAAAGAAATGGGGATAAGGATATGGAATTTTTGTGTTTTTATACTTTTGGCTTTTTTGGCTTTTGTCTAGCAAACTTGCGTAAACGCAATGAAGTGCAAGGAGCGGTCTATGCATCCCAGATCAGACGTTCTTAGGGCATCGAGTTACAAGGAACCCCAAGGACCTTTTATTTAGATATTTTTGAATTTCTTAATGTTTTTGGGATTTTTGCAAACTCACGTAAATGCGATGGAATGCAAAGCATGATCAAAGATCATTTTTGGCTATATACAAAGAAAAGGAAAAAAGCATAGAATCTAGACATGGCTCGGTTTCTGGAATTCTAGTTATCACTACTTTGGTTGTGGTGGGGTTATCCTATCTCTTTTGTGTTGGCCTAGTTAGTCTATGATCACTCCTTATTTTACACTTTTTTCCCGCATGTTTGCATGCCATTTAGATCGCCCAAATCATGTTTTTCACGATATATCGACGATATTGCGATGCTTTTCACGATTTGTTGTTTTTGTCGCATTTCAGGTGATTTGGCGCGATTTGGAGTGATCTCGAGATACGCCTACTCCAGACGGTCACCGACGACCTCCCCGAGGGGTATTTTGCTGTTGGAGAGGAGCGGAAGAAGAACGGACGTCGCATGAGCGATGAGGAGGCCAAAATAAGCAGATTGGGCATGTTTTGTGTCCCACTCGGCCGAGTGGAGAAGCCACTCGGCCGACCAGTTCAGACACGATTTCTATGTGCACTCGGCCGAGCGATGGAGACCACATCGGCCGAGTGACGAGACCCCGTCCGCCCGAGTGGCGCCCAGACGAAGCCCTTCAATAATCCCCAAGTTACTGTTTTTCGGCTGCCTGAGCTTCAGAAGACCCACTCGGCCGAGTGGCTTATCCCGTCCGCCCGAGTACCATGAAGCCGTCGGCCGAGTGACGACAACTCACTCGGCCGAGCCGCCCCCGAAATGAAGACCCCTGAAGATCGATACTTACTGGAAAATTACAGGGTTTTCACTCGGCCGAGCGACTTTTGTCACTCGGTCGAGTGCGACGCGCTGCCTGTAGCGAAAATTGCGAAAAACAGGCTGCGCAGGGGTATTTTGTTCACAGATTTTGGACGATTTTGGGGGCTATTTAACCCCTGTTTTTACCCTAGTTTTGAGAGCTTCTTCTTAGATTTTTTGCAGCTTTTTAGATTAACTTTTTAGCTTTATTTTGGAGATTGGAGAAGAGACAAAGTTTGATTTTTGTTGGATTAATTGAAGAACTCCAATGGTTTGCATCCCTTTTCCCTAAAAATTCTATTTTTATTGCATATCTCAATATTGTGATGAATTCTATTGCTTATTTCATTGATTATTTTTGTGATCTTGCTATGAATTGCGAGTAGTCGTCACGTCTTGGGGCGTGGGGATGAACCCTACGAGCCCAATTTCATATTTGTGATGAATTAGTAGAAATTTTGCTAGAATTGTTACTAGGGATTAGATTGTGATTGATTTACTACGGATGGCTAGGAATTCACATCGATTGGGATTTGCAAGAGATTGGATCCCAATTCGATAGGAAACCCTAGAAATCCGAATTGGGTTGGAATCGAATTTCCGTAGTATCGGTTTGCAAGAGATTGGACCGATACTAGGGTCTCCGATTTCAATTCCGCGCCAATACCCGTTTGCAAGAGATTGGACGGGTAGGAACTATCCCAATCTAGGTCGTGAGCCGAGTTTGCAAGAGATTGGACTCGGTGCGCGATTGGACGATGACGTTGATCCTAATGCTAGCTTCCCTAGGCTAGGGTTTGCAAGAGATTGGACCCGAGCCTAGGATAGCTATAGACTGGCAACACCGCGAGAGCGTGAGCTTGGTTCTACATTCAGTTGTAACTAGTTCATCTAAAATCTTATTCTAGCGATTTTGATACCGATGAACCACATTCATGAAATACGGTGAGTAGCGGGAATTCCCCATTCCCTAGACGTTCTTTATTTGATTTGATATTTTCGCACTTTGTCTGACGATTGTGACAGGATCGCCAAAGGCAAATTTCTCTCTTCTTAAATAGCCAGGTTGATCGGAGCAAGCACGGTCATTCGTCCTCCCTGTGTTCGATAACCCGCTCGCTGCTACACCGTGCACTTGCGGTAAAACTACAACCGTTCTTTTGGGTTACGTCCCGGAGCGATCAAGTTTTTGGCGCCGTTGCCGGGGAGGCGATTGTGTTTGATCTTACCACCCTATCTATTTTTTTATTTTATTATTATTTCCATTTCTTTATCTTTACCTAATCCTTCCACGGTACTAATCATTTCTTTGAAACTCTGTTTTCCCTGTGCATGTACACGAGATCTACGGCGGTCCCTGAAGCTATATTATTTGATCCCGAGATCGAACATACCGCACGGAGACTTAGAGCGGAAAGGAGACAAAATCCGGAAGGGCGGTTTTTGACCAACCCGGAAACTGCGGACCAATTAGCGGCAAGGATGGCGAGGATAATTTCTATTCGAGATAGGTTTCGGCCTAAGACCTCTTCTACGACCTCATCCATTGCCGTGCCGGAGTTGGCGGCTGACAAGAACTTCGAGCTAAAGACTGGACTAGTGGTTCTGATGCAGTAGAATCCATTTCATGGGAATGCCCATGAAAACCCTCACTACCACATCCAATTATTCTTGTCGAAGTGCGCCACATTTCAGATGCCGGGGGTCTCAATCGATGCCATCAGACTGCGTCTCTTCCCCTTCACGCTAAAGGACAAGGCACTCTATTGGTTGAGGACGCAGGCTGACGGAGTTTTCACCTCTTGGAACGAGTTGGTGAGTGCATTTATTGACAAGTTCTATCTGCCATCCAAGACGGTGAAGATCCGGAGCGCTCTCATGTCCTTCAAGCAAGGACCACAGGAGACGCTCTATGAGGCTTGGGAGCGTTTTAAGGATTTGCAGCATCAATGCCCGCACCATAGCATAGAAGATTGGGAGCTAGTTTATAGCTTCTACATGACCGGTGCCCCGCTTGCGTCGCGGCGGCGCGGTGTCGTTTACCGCAAGTTTCACGGTTAGTGTAGGGTGCGGGAATATCGAACTCAGGGAGGCGAGGTTGTGCTTGGGTCAGGTAGGACCTGAATCACCCCGAGGGGCGAGCTAGCCCGAATCGGTAGATGGTTGTCACGAAAGGAAATAAAAGCGTATGAACAAAAAGAAAGTAAACCCGGGACTTTGGTTTCCAACCCGACGAGAGACTCTCGCCGATACGGCCTACGGGTATGGATAGCGATCGGGATTAGGGTCTAATGGTGAGACGTTGCCTCTGAAAGTGGTACCGGCGTCCCATGGGCCCGATATTCCGGTCGGTGCCCATGATGATACACCGGACTTCCCAGATTCGATCAGTGGGCACTCCCGTGTCCATTAACACTGATCGATCCCGGGAGCACTAAGTCCGCAACGATATCTCCCAACGTCTCATCCTGCCGCTCCCGCGTGCTAGGATTTGGCGTCTACGCTAAAAGCGTGAGCTATGGCTAGGGAGTCAACCGCCAAGTTTATTCCCCCTTGGCCCAACGGTCAAAGGCGGTCTTTTTCCCACCGATGACAATGAAACGCCCTGCGTAACCGTTAGATTCCTACTCCCTATCGATTTCCTAACCCTATGGACGCATCGGGAAGAGCCCCCGAAGGGGTTTCCACCAAAATCCCAGATTTGGGAACTACTCACAAAAATTCATGAAAAAGCAATCTAAATGAAATTTAACCGTCGAAATCATAATCGGACAATTGCAATGCGGAAGTAATAGAGTAATAAAGACAATACTAAAATTTTAGAAAGATCTGAAAACTTACTAAAGAGTAACAATTACAGCCGTCACAAGGAAATAAAACAGTAGAAAAACAGCAACTCCTGTTTCTGGAACCCTAGGGGCTCTATATATAGACTTACGCATCAACCGATCGGTTGACAAGTCAACCGGTCGGTTGATCCGTTACAGATAAATCACAGAAAACAGCGAGTTTTCACCGGACCTCATGAACCGATCGGGTGAGTTCTTGAGCGACCGGTTGGATCTTGGAGCTGTCGGGTGAATCGGCCGGTTCGACGTCCGTGTCTTCAGCTCATCTTTCTCAGCTACAGATGAACCGATCGGGTGAGAGTCACCCGATCGGTTGGAATTCTGCTCGAAAAAACAGAGAACAACCGCCCGCAGAACCGGTCTGTGAACCGGTCGGGTGACTTCTTTGTGAGCTGCGGCAGAGACCGGGTGGTGCACGCGTGCATCACCCGATCGGTTGAAGATGACCAACCGACCGGGTGAGGGGCTGAAAGATGAATTCTTCGACGTTTGACCCCCTGGATCACGCGTGACTTCTCCCGTTGCTCCGGGGACTTGGGATATCATCATTAAACGTCCCCTACGTGGTCGAACTCCTGCAATCATGGACAAACAAAGAAAAGTGAAAGAAAACGGGAAAATATACGAAAACGAATAAGAGACGGCGGAAAAACACGGAGAAACACAAAAGAAAACGTGCATGAATATATGAAATATAAGCGCATGTCAAAATCCCCCAAGCTGAACTCTTCCTCGTCCTCGAGGAAGACGAGTGAGAATAGGAGCTCGGAAGGGGATAAATAGAGAGGAAGAAAGAAAAAGAAAACTCTAAACCCTAGATCGTCCATCAGAGCCACCAAAATCAGAAACTACACACCAAGCAAGCAAACGCCAAATCACACCACTAAACCTAGGAAAGCGAGTCCAAATAAGTGTCGTGGGTCCACGCGGTGAAGCGCGAGCGAGCGTGGTCGTGTGCTAGCAAATGGTGATGCTATCTACGATGTGCTATGAGGCTCGATATACACAAACCCAAGATATGACCCAAAATATCGATCCGAATTGAATTAAGCGGCAAATATAAGTTCAAGCATGCATGAGAAGAGTGGGAATAGAAGCGTATCATGCATCGGGGACTCCACAACTAGGGTTAAGGAAATCACGCCACTACAGCCTAGATACTAGCTAAAAAGTTCCTAAGCCAAGTGTTTTCGATAACGACAGGGGTTCAGATGATGTGGAGAAGAACACTCGGTGCAAATTCTCGCCTTCCCTTTATTCTTGGCAAGAATGAAAAAATATTCACACGGAAATTTTTTGGGTTTTGGGCATTTGTATTTTTTTGAATTTTTGGGCTATACACAATTTTTTCTTTTCTTTTCTTTTTGGGTTTTTCTTTTCTTTTCTCTTTTTTTTGGATTTTTGGGTTTTTGGCTATACTCATGTGTACTCTCCCAAGTGGGAGAACGGTACACGACGAGGGGATTTGCACCAAGTAAAACAAAAAAAGAATTCGAAATCTAAACACTTGGGCAAAGGAAACTATTCTCGCTAAATAGAGCGTAGGCTAAATGGGTTATCCTAGTCCTTAGTTGTGGAATCCCGACGCATGCGAATTGAAGTATACGATATAAATATAGCATGCATATAGAGGAAAGAAATACCGCATATTCAAATCGGAGCATGGTAATCTAGGGGTCATTCCTGGACAGGCATATAAAGTAAAATCACAAGGTAGAAGCACACCAAATGCTAGTCACGACACATGACTCACAAAAAGCTAAGTGGACCCACGATGCGTGAAATGCAAGAGGACCCGAAATCCTAGGGTTAGTGAGTGTGATTGTCGATGCAAAGCTAGGTGTGTGTGACTTTGTGGCGATTCATCATAGGATTCATCTCTAGGAGAAAGAGCTAAAAAAAGAAAGAAAGAGAAAAAAGAAGAAAAAATAAAAACACGATGAAAACGACACAAAAAAACAGAAAAAGAAGGACTAAAACGACGCACACAGTGCGACTCCCCCAAGCTGAAGTTTGCATTGCCCTCAATGCAATATGAATGAGGACGGGAGGGCAATGAAAATGGGGGGGGGGAATACGCACGGACACAAAAAGAAATGAAAACGAGGAAAACACATAGATAAAATTGAAAAAGAAAGAAAGATCAAAATCAAAATCAAACAAAACGAAAATAAAAATAAAAGTAAAAGGCACACGACACGACACTCAAAAAAAATGAAAAACAAGCACACACACACACAAAATGAGAAAAACAAACAAAACACGACAGCATACCAAAATAGACGTCCCCCAAGCTAGGCCAGAAAGTGCTAGCGAAATGATATGATCGATGAAATCCAGATAAGTGCAAGGGGGAGTCAAAAATAAAAAGAGGTGAAGTCAGAAAGCAACACGCAAATAGTCCCCTCCCTCCGACAAAGACAAAGCAGGGCCCCGAAAAGACAGATGGGCACAAATACGGGGGGGGGGGCAAAAGTGGGAGAGAAAAATTAAGCAGGGGCACCACCCTCTGGGGGTGGTGACGGGGGCCTGCGCTGTGGACCAGGGGTCGTGGGGGGTGGAATGTGGAGCTCGGAGACGTCGGGTGGGTCTTCGCGGATGTGGTGAACGAAGCTTTGAAGGAAGGGGAGGTCTCGGTCGACGGACTCCTCGGTTATCCGACCACCCTGCCCAGCTAGGAGGATCATGGCCATGAATCGATCAGCTTGGTCTTGATCGGGGGCAGGTGGGTTGGAGGTGGTGGGCTGAGCGGGGGGCTGTGCGCGACGAGCGCGACGGTTAGGCCTAGGGTTCGAAGAGCTGGCGTCGGTGGGTTTAATAAGGCGGGGAGGCATTGTGCGGGTGTCTTGTGTGTGCGCGAGTGTGTAAAAGTACAACGAATTCAACACAAATACGAAACACGACCAACAAGCAATTGAAATATTTGGGGTAAGATTAAAATTAAGTAAAGGAGCGAGTTTACCCAAATGAGATGAAGATAGTCGATCGTAGACGCCCCGATGCTACTCGATTGGAGCACGATGTGAAGCCGCAGCGATCTCTTCAACAAGTTCCGAAGCGGGGGGGGGAATGGGTGAAATCTAGGGTTTGTGTGGAGGGAGATGGCGGGGGAAGGGAGAGAAATGATGGTGGACGGGTAGGGAAATGGCTGGGGAAGAAGATCGAGGCTGATCTTGGGGAAGAAAGCAGGAAGGCGCTCGACGGGAGACGAAACGGCAGAGATTCGGGCGATCGGGTGAGGGTGAAAACGAACGGGTGTCGGGGGGGTTATATAGGGTTTTAAGTCGAACCGATCGGGTGACTTGTCACCCGATCGGTTGACGGTTAGGTCGAAAATCTTGCCGAAGAAATGCTACAGGCGAACCGATCGGTTGACTTGTCAACCGATCGGTTGGCCGCTCCACTCATTTTCCCGAGAGCTTAGGGCTGCTCACCCGGTCGCGTCAACCGATCGCGCTCGAACTCAACCGATCGGTTGATATTCCCCAAAATTTCCCGAGAGTTCTCCTCAGCTCACCCGGTCCGCCACCCGGTCTCTTCATTACTCAACCGATCGGGTCATATGGGGACAGATCTCGGCATGTATCTGATACATCCCAACCGATCGGGTGAGTTATCAACCGATCGGTTGGGGCTTGTTTCCTGCAAAAACCAATAAAATTGTTTAAGTCCCCGAACGGATGTTCTCGCGGCTGATTTTATTTATAAAAATAGATAAAATAAAGTAAAAAATAACGCTAAAAATTGGAGAAAAAGTTTAGAACATGGGTTGCCTCCCATGAAGCGCACTTGTTTAACGTCGTTGGCTCGACGCCCGCGAGAGATGCTCATGGTGGTTGGTACGGGTGATGCCCAAAGTTCGGCATCTCTTCTTCAATGGAGCTGAAGGAACTTGGAGTAGTCAGTGGCTGGAAAAATACTTGCTCGACTACCCTCCCCTTGTTCTTGGGATCCGGGGGCTTTTCCTTGGTGTTGGCGCTTCCCGCCATCTTCTTCAGGATCCGTACCTCGTCTTTAGTGAGGTCCATGGGCTCTTTCCCCGTTCTCCTCGCAGGAGGAGTCTTGGGGAACCCGGGAGGGGTCGTTCTCGCTGCACTCGGTTTTCCAGCAGCTTCTTTGTCTTCGGGGCCTTCTTCATCTTCTAAATCCCCCAAGTCATCGGGTGGGTTTCTCAGGAGAATCTCCCAGGAGCTCTCCTCTACAGCTTTTTCTTCTTCTATCTCAAGCAAATTGCATCCAGGGTCATCAGGGGGATCGGGGTGCTTCATGGATAATCCCAGATCAAACTCAACTTTCTCTCCGCTGACGTTCAAAGATAGTTTTCCGTTCTTCACATCTATTAGAACGCCAGCAGTGGCCATGAAAGGTCGTCGCAGGATAATGGGGGTGTGTGCGTCTTCGGGCATGTCCATGACTACAAAGTCCACAGGCACATGCACCCCTCTCACATTCACGGGAAGGTCATCCACAACTCCCACCGGATATTTGACCGATCGGTCAGCTAGTTGTAGGGTCATACCGGTGGGCTCCAAATCACCCATCCCTATCCTTCTATACATTGACAAGGGCATCAAACTAACACTCGCTCCGAGATCGACGAGTGCGCGATGAATCTTCACTGCCCCGATCGTGCAAGGAATAGAGAAGCTCCCCGGGTCTTTAAGTTTCGGCGGATTTGCCCTCTGGATAAGAGCGCTACACTCCACCGTCAACACTACTTTCTCTTTTCTAGACCCTCTAGTCACCAAATCTTTCAAGAATTTTGCATAGGAGGGGATTGTTTCGATTGCTTCTAGGAAGGGGATCTGCAAACTCAGGTCCTTGACCATGGCGAAGAACTTGCCATATTTCTCATCAATTTTTGCCCGAGCCAACCGTTGTGGAAATGGCACAACGTGTTTATACACTTTAGGGCTCTCCTCCCCCCTCTTCTCCTTCTCTTCTTCAAAGACTCCCTCCGGAGTCATAGGATTTGATGACGAAGCACCGGTGTCGTTTGATTTTTCGATCGGTTTCTCAACGACCGATGGTGCTTCCGGGTTGCTAGGGGGCACTCTAGTAGGAATTTGTGTCCCGCTTCTCAGAACGATAGCGGACACATTTGCGTGCTCGTGCACGAGTGCCGATGTCTGGGTTGCTCCCCTCGGGTTCACCTCCGGTTGTGGCGGTAATTGGTTTTGTGACCTTGCAAGGTTCGCCACTTGTAAACCCAGCTGGGTTACTTGGTCCGTGAGGGTCCGCTGACCCATTTCCAGCTTTTGGTTGATCCTCTCCTGGTTGGTAATATATTGAGTCAAGAGAGACTCAACCGGAGAGACGGCCCTCTGTTGGCCATACTGCTGCTGCTGCTGGAACGGCTGCTGATTCCTGGGGGCGTAAGATTGTTGCTGAAATGGTTGTTGCTGTGGCCTAGCCGGCTGATAAGTTTGTTGCTGCGGCTGCTGAGGCGGTGAGGGCTGAAATGGTGGCCGGTAACTGAAGTTCGGGTGGTTCCGGTTGTTGGGAGAGTAGGCCGGGTTGGAATTTGTCCTTGGCGGATACGGCGCATTTCTCGTAGGGTTGTAAAATAGTGCGCTCGCCTGATCCAATGGTGGCGAGATGTCACCACCGTCGAATTCCCCAAAGAATTCGGACTCTACCACAGAAATTTGCTGTGTACCGGCCCCACCGGCTCCTACCATTAGTGCGGAGATCTGGGTTGAAAGCAAGTCAAACTTGCTTGAAAGTTTGTCGACGTCCTCGACTCTATGTATACCCCCGGATCTTGGTGTGGCTCTCTCGTCACACCACCGCTCATTGTTGGATGCCATATTTTCCAGAATATGCCCGACATCCTCTTCACTTCTAGACATGAAGGAACCCCCAGCCGCGGCGTCCATAGAAGATTTCAGGTCATCCCTCAACCCATTGTAGAACAGATTAATAATCTGCCACTTCGGAAGCTCATGGTGAGGGCATCTTCTTTGCATCTCTTTATATCTCGTCCAAGCTTCATGCAAGGACTCGTGGCTGGCCTGGGAGAAGGAGGAGATTTCACTCCTCAACTTCATGGTCTTCCCCGGAGGAAAGAACTTTGTTAGAAAAGCGTTGGAGAGCTTCTCCCAGGTGTTGAAAGTGTTGGGGTCCTTCCCCCTTAGCCACTTCTTGGCTTTGTCTCGCAAAGAGAAGGAGAACAGCTTCAGACAGATAGCATCTGTCGTGACACCATTAATCCGGAAGGTGTCACACTTCTCCAAGAACGAGTCTAGATGCTCGATCGGGCTCTCCATGGGTGCACCCGCAAACTGATCCTGCTGGATCCACGTCACCAATGACGGCTTTAGCTCAAAGCTTTGGGCCGTGATAGCTGGAGGACGGATGGCGGAAGTGGACTCGATAGATGGCATCGAGTATTCCAGCAGAGACTTCTGAGGTGGGGTGTTCTCCTCCATGGATTCGGGATCTTCCCTTCTCCGCTTCTCGGCGGCCAAGCGCCTAAGGGTGGCGTTAATCTCTGGATCGAGGGGGATCAAGTCGTCAAGACTCCTTGAACTCCTACGCATGAAAAACAACAAACACCCGTGAAGCGACAAGTGGGAAAGAGACAGATAAAATAAGAAATAAAAATAAGAAAAATAAAAAGAAAAAGGAGAATGCGAAAATTATCGCGAGGTAGGGATGTGAGCTAGACAGGAGGGTTCATGAGATCCTAAAATAATCAAGCACGTTGCCTCCCCGGCAACGGCGCCATAAACTTGACCGACGCCCCGCTTGCGTCGCGACGGCGCGGTGTCGTTTACCGCAAGTTTCACGGTTAGTGTAGGGTGCGGGAATATCGAACTCAGGGAGGCGAGGTTGTGCTTGGGTCAGGTAGGACCTGAATCACCCCGAGGGGCGAGCTAGCCCGAATCGGTAGATGGTTGTCACGAAAGGAAATAAAAGCATATGAACAAAAAGAAAGTAAACCCGGGACTTTGGTTTCCAACCCGACGAGAGACTCTCGCCGATACGGCCTACGGGTATGGATAGCGATCGGGATTAGGGTCTAATGGTGAGACGTTGCCTCTGAAAGTGGTACCGGCGTCCCATGGGCCCGATATTCCGGTCGGTGCCCAGGATGATACACCGGACTTCCCGGATTCGATCAGTGGGCACTCCCGTGTCCATTAACACTGATCGATCCCGGGAGCACTAAGTCTGCAACGATATCTCCCAACGTCTCATCCTGCCGCTCCCGCGTGCTAGGATTTGGCGTCTACGCTAAAGGCGTGAGCTATGGCTAGGGAGTCAACCGCCAAGTTTATTCCCCCTTGGCCCAACGGTCAAAGGCGGTCTTTTTCCCGCCGATGACAATGAAATGCCCCGCGTAACCGTTAGATTCCTACTCCCTATCGATTTCCTAACCCTATGGACGCATCGGGAAGAGCCCCCGAAGGGGTTTCCACCAAAATCCCAGATTTGGGAACTACTCACAAAAATTCATGAAAAAGCAATCTAAATGAAATTTAACCGTCGAAATCATAATCGGACAATTGCAATGCGGAAGTAATAGAGTAATAAAGACAATACTAAAATTTTAGAAAGATCTGAAAACTTACTAAAGAGTAACAATTACAGCCGTCACAAGGAAATAAAACAGTAGAAAAACAGCAACTCCCGTTTCTGGAACCCTAGGGGCTCTATATATAGACTTACGCATCAACTGATCGGTTGACAAGTCAACCGGTCGGTTGATCCGTTACAGATAAATCACAGAAAACAGCGAGTTTTCACCGGACCTCATGAACCGATCGGGTGAGTTCTTGAGCGACCGGTTGGATCTTGGAGCGGTCGGGTGAATCGGCCGGTTCGACGTCCATGTCTTCAGCTCATCTTTCTCAGCTACAGATGAACCGATCGGGTGAGAGTCACCCGATCGGTTGGAATTCTGCTCGAAAAAACAGAGAACAGCCGCCCGCAGAACCGGTCTGTGAACCGGTCGGGTGACTTCTTTGTGAGCTGCGGCAGAGACTGGGTGGTGCACGCGTGCATCACCCGATCGGTTGAAGATGACCAACCGACCGGGTGAGGGGCTGAAAGATGAATTCTTCGACGTTTGACCCCCTGGATCACGTGTGACTTCTCCCGTTGCTCCGGGGACTTGGGATATCATTATTAAACGTCCCCTACGTGGTCGAACTCCTGCAATCATGGACAAACAAAGAAAAGTGAAAGAAAACGGGAAAATATACGAAAACGAATAAGAGACGGCGGAAAAACACGGAGAAACACAAAAGAAAACGTGCGTGAATATATGAAATATAAGCGTACGTCACTACAACGGTCTCCAACCGGGGACCAAACAAATTATCGATGCCGCGGCGAATGGTGCTATCTTGTCAAAGACTCCCGAGGAAGCTACGGCCCTAATTGAGGAGATGGCCTCAAACAACCAACAATGGGGCGATGAGCGAGGACACTCCACGTCCTCCTTGAAGCCGACTAGTATCTATGAGGCGAAGGCCGTAGTGGAGCTTACAAGCAAGTTTGATTCTCTCCACAAGGTAGTGGAGAGATTGGAGAAGTTTATCACGGAGCCCCAAGGAGCCCCTTCTACCTCCGCTCCAACGAACCAAATGTGTGATTGGCAAGACCAATCTCAAGCCATGTACTCGGGAGGAGAGCAAGGAGAAGGATCCTTGGAGCAAGTACAATATGTCGCGGGGAACCAAGGATATTGGGCCAATCCGGCTGCAAGAAATCATCCCGGATTCTCCTACGCCAACAATGAAGGAGCTTTGAACCTGCCCCAAGCACCACCTCAACAAGCCCGACCACCACCACCCCAACAACAAAACTATCCGCCGAGGGGGCCTCCACAACAAAATTTCCAACCGAAGCAACAAGTTCCACCATATAGGCCGCCCGGATACAACCAAGGGTGGAGAAATCAAAATCAAAACCCTCCGCAAGCTCAACAACGATCCGACTTCGAAGCTAGAGTGGAGGCGTTTATGGTCGAGCAAAATAAGGTCAATGCTACCTTGAAGGCGGGGCAAGACTCCCTTAATACCGTTGTGGCTCAAATATCGGAGCAATTGGCGTTGCTCAATCGGAACACTCAACGATTGCCGGCGCAACCCGAGCAAAACCCACGGAGCAACACCGGCCACATCAATGTCGTAGTTGCCGTTACTACTAGAGGCGGGAAGGATACCTCCCCCGCTATGATTCCTACCGAGGAGCCCGTGGAGCAAAGCTTGGATCCAATTGAGCCGGTAGTTGAAGATGATAAGGAGAAAGAGCCACAAGAAAAGGAAAAATCTAGAGCGGAACAATTGATTGAGGAAAGGCGCTTCATGCCACCGGTCCCATTTCCCCAAAGGCTTGCTAGAGCGAAAATGGAGAAAAGGTTAGCAAAGTTTCTCGAGTATCTTAGAGGAGTTAGCCTCAACATTCCCTTCCTCGACGCCATCGTGGAGATCCCCACATATGCTAAATTCTTAAAGGACTTGATTTCGGGGAGAAAGAGGAAGGAAAAGATCATGCTAGCCGAAGAGGGCTCTTGGTTCACCAAGAGAGAGAAGGAGCCGGCCAAATTTAAAGACCTGAGGAGTTTTCGGTTTCCTTGCACCTTGGGCAGCGTCCCTCTTCAAAAGGCGTTGGTAGATCTTGGGGCTAGTGTGAGCCTCATGCCTCTCTCCATGTTCTTAAGGCTAAACACCGGGACGAAGTTGAAACCTACCGACATGCGGATACAATTGGCCGATGGGCGAATAACAAGGCCGGTAGGGATCGCCGAAGACATCCCGCTACAAGTCCCGGGAGGAATATGCTTGCCATGTGACTTCGTTATCATGGACGTTAAGGAGGAGGGAGATACTTCATTGATACTTGGACGCCCGTTCCTCGCCACCGCCGGAGTGATTGTCGACGTGCGAGAAGGTACCCTAACTTTGAATGTCGGCAACATCGAGGTGGAGCTTCACATTCCTAAGGCTATGAAACACATGCCTTACCACGAGGACCTTGACTACATGGACCTCCTTGATGAGGTGATAGAAGAGGCGATCCCCCACTCGATTGGTGCTCTTTTCGATGAGGATTTTGAGGAAGGCCCGGATTTAGGCCAAGAAGAGAAGATAAACGATTCCCCCGACCTCTCCGCTGAAAATGAAGAAGGCGACGCTGATGTCGCAAGGATTCGAGAGCTCTGCAAGCTCTCGAAATCAAAGTCTCCAAAGAAAGCTCCGCCGATACGGAAATCGGCGTCACCGGTGAAGCCGTTGATCGGAGCAAACGCTAGCTTGGGGGAGCCTCCCCCAAACACTATTCGAGACCAGAGACCACCGCGGGAGAACACGCCACCGCAACTTCCGAATCCAAGCGTTCTCCCCAGAAAGTTTGATGGGTGCATCTCATATGCACCAAACATCCCGCATTAATTGAAAATCATAGGGGGTCGAGCTCACGACCTTAAACGAGCGCTTGTCGGGAGGCAACCCGACGGTTATTGCTTTATTTTTACTTTTCTTTATTTTTGTTTTAGAAATTTTTAGTGTTTTGAGTCGTTCGCCCAAAAACTTTGTGATAACGGGTCCCATTTTTCTTGACAGGAGAGGAGATAGGTAAATCCATCATGAGGAGGATGAGCGAGATGACGAAGAGCGCCCCAGGAAGACGCTCGATGCTTAGGAGTAAGATGAAATCGACTGGAGGAAGAAAGACGGACTTTAGAGCCCAAACGAAGACAAACAGCAGAAAACAAGGCTCACTCGGCCGAGTATACTAGTCACTCGGCCGAGTACACAAGTTCGTCCGGCCGAGCCGCTCACGAACGAGGGAAGTCTGCTGTACCCAACTCTCTGTTTATTTTCTTGATTTTAGTATAACTGCTACTCGGCCGAGTATATATTCTCACTCGGCCGAGTAAAACGGATACACTCCTAGGGCGAGTCTTGCCGAGTAGCTTGAGCCACTCGGCCGAATGGACTTACTCCACTCGGCCGAGGCTGGCAAGGCCACTCGGCCGATGCGTAAGTGGGGAGGAATTTTCTATTGACCGTACTCGGCCGAGTGGCCAAGTCACTCGGCCGAGTCGTAACTTTTGCTATATAAGAGGTCGAGGGGGGCACGTTTTTCGAAACGCTAAAATCCAATCGCCCGCTCGCACCCCCGACCTTTCAGCTTCCCTCGCCCGCTCGCACCCCCTACTCACCCGACCGCCGTTGCCACGCTACCGCTCGGCCAGCCACCGCCGGCCGACCACTCGCCGCGCCTCGCCCGAGTCGCCGCCGGCGGCCGTGTCTCCGGCCACCTCCGGTATCACCTTTTCCGCCTATTTTTCCTCTTTTTGTGTGTTTTTCGAGTATCCATGTATTAAACGAACCCCAAACCCTAATCAACTTCTATATCTATCTATTATACCCCTAATGCTACATACATTTTGAATATTACCCGCTGATATCTCCGTTTCATGCGCAGGTTGATTTTGGGAGCTTAGGGGAACTCAGGGGAGCTTCTACGGACTGATTTGGGCTTCGCGGAGGCGCTGACTTCACACGCTTCCATTGCTGAGCACTCGCGGCATGTCTGGGTATACTCCTCCACTCTTTTACACACACCGCACTTTTTACACTTTTCGGAGCGCGCTCGGGGCCGATATGCCGCCCCGAACACGGCCGCGGTCGAAGAGAGCTTCCGCCAAGCGGAAGCGATCGGATGATGCCGGCCCCTCCCGCGAGTTGGAGGACTCTCCTCCACCGTCTCCCACACACCCCATCCACCCAGCACAGCCTGCAGGTCCCGCACACCCCGCACAGCCTGCAGCGCCCACACAGCCCGCACAGCCCGCACAGCCACTCCCCGTCGCACAACCACCACCTCCGGCTCCACTGGTCGGGCCGCTCGGGATCACGTTCCGAGACGACGCACACCGCGCCGTCTTCGAGCGTATCTCCCAGCGCTCGATCGTACCCTCCAGGTTTGCACACCTCGCTGACCTAGGACGCCTGGGGGTACTAGAGGGGATGCTCACGTTGTACGACAACGTGGGCTGGCGAGATTTCTTCCAGGTGTCGGCGGACACGTTCACCCACCCGACACTTGAGATTCTTAGTTCGATCGCCCGGACCGACGAGGGATGCTCGTTCCGGTTCATGGATCGGGAGTGCCAGGTCACTCTCGATATGATGAGAGCGTTTTTCTCGTGGCCCGCTGTCCCCGGTGCCGATCGTGGTTACGGCCCCACCCATATCCCCACACCTTCCTTCGACGCCGGTGCCTTCTGGGCCCGGATTACGGGTCTTCACGCTGCCTTTGACCCTAGTAGGGCCAAGGCCTCGGCCATTGTCCATCCCTGCCTCCGCATTGCTCAGCGCCTTATGGCGACGACATTTTTGGCCAGATATGAGCCGGGCACGATGTCTACGCCGGAGCTCTACATGCTCTACGTGATGACACGTCCCAGAGCTCTATCTAGGGATGGCGATGAGCTGGTCCCCGCCATCGTGATTGATGTCGCGGCTTGGTTTTTGGACCGCATCATTGTATCGGTGGGCGCTCGCTCA
Source organism: Scilla litardierei (assembly GCA_030789695.1). Classification (NCBI taxonomy): domain Eukaryota; kingdom Viridiplantae; phylum Streptophyta; class Magnoliopsida; order Asparagales; family Asparagaceae; genus Scilla; species Scilla litardierei. Next base: position 33,209,282 of record CM061139.1, on the reverse strand, counting down.
CCGATATGCTGCGGCGGCCTGATCACCTTGATTGCACTTATGACCGGCGAGGACTTCCCTGACGACTTGCGACGAGTACCGGGCCCCACTTCTTTGTCGAACGATGTTATGGCCCGGATGAAGATGCTTCGTCCGCACGGTGAGCGTCACTGGGTCTGGTTGCACGGCCCCTACGGGGCCGATTACATGATTCTTCCGAGCCCAGCTCGGACTCAGATTGCACCAGCCCATGTCGACTGGCTCCCTGCGATGGATATCCTCATCCCAGCTGCTTACGTGCTCGAGGCCGAGGAGGCCGAGCAGGCCCACGCGGCCCACGCTGCCCACGCTGCCCCCGCAGACCCTGTCGCACCTACCGAGCCTGCCGCCCCTGTTGACCCTGTGGCCCCTCAGCCTATCCCTGATGTTTCCGCCGCTTCTGACACCTCTGTCGGTGTCGGGAGTACCTCAGCTGAGCCCACTTCCACCACCTCCACCACTTCCGAGGCTGTCACCACCACTCCCACCACCACCACTGGCCCTCTGTCCGTCGAGCCTCTTTGCTCCGCACTCCCCGAGCGCCCACCGACCTTTGTTGAGAGTGGAGAGCCCTCGTTTGCCGTGGTCATGGAGACCATGGCTAGCATGATCTCCGCTGGGGTTGCGCCTTTTGGTCCACACACTTCCACCCCAGCGGTAGTCACCTCTGTCTCCACCCCTGCTGTATTTTCCGAGAGTGTCGTGGCGTCTGTCCACACTTCTGTACCACTGACCTCTCTGGCCGCCTCGCTGCCACTTTTGCATTCTACTTTCGCTACTGCTGCCTCTACTTCTCACCAGCCGGTGCCCCGGCCTCACACCAAGGCCAGGCCCACATTTGCGAGCGCAGCACCTTTTGTACCCTTCCCCGCTGAGCCCGTCACATATGCGACTCGAGTACGCCAGCCACGCCCTGCACAGCCCCGACCGGTGCGTCCCTCTGCACCACCTCCCACCGACACTGTACTTCAGAGCATTCGTGCTCTAGAGGGGGCGGTGAGTGGCCTCAGAGGCGACCTTAGGACCCTGTCCTCCACCGTCTCTGCGATGGCTGACCGCTTTGATCTGATCCCCTAGATTCACTACTGTCTTACTCAGGTCCTGGAGCGTCTCCCGTGCGTACCCCCACCCACCCAGCAGGTTCCCGCCCACACATCCACACACACTCGACCTGCTACCACTTCCACACCCACACCCGCTCAGCGGCCTGTCCAGCCACCACCACCACTTCCACCTCAGGACGGAGACGGTGCAGCACCACCTTCCTAGGCACCCTTGATGCCATCGATTCCTTTTGCCGTTGTGCTGCCCGTTTCTACTGGGTCCTGTTGCACTTTTGCCCACCCCCCCTCCCCTCACTTATTTTGGGATTCTCATGTCGACCATATATTTATATATCTTTTCTGGGAGAGAGGGAGAGTTTTTGGTGACACTCTTATATATCTGTATCACTCCTATCTGTGCATGCATCATGTCCGCATCATATTTTCATTTCTTTATCTTTCTTTTTATTTTCATTTTTCTTTTCATCTTGCATGCATCCTCACCTTCCCCTCACTTTACTTGTCTCTCGGTGTGCCCCACTTTGCACATTGAGGACACTGTGCCATTTAGCTTGGGGGAGTGAGTTCTCACGTTCTTTTTCGATTTGCCACCTTTATTTTTAGTTTTTCACACCATTTTTCGCTTTTGCACTTATTTTTCATCATTTTTCCTTTTATTTTGCCATGCATCACGTTTTTCTTATTTTTCTGTGTGCCGCATTGTAAATAGTTCTATTTTCCCTTTATCTTTATTTCCTTCTTTTTCATCTCATGCTAGAGATGACTTTTCTGTGATGATGATGACGTGGAGTTAGCTTATTCTATATGCATGCTATATTTGTCATGTCTTAGATTTTATTTCTGATATCATATGCTATGACTTGCCTTGCATCTAGAGATAGTAACCCACACTTTTTCCACATGAAAATGGATGAAATTTTACTATTAGCTGAGTCTGAATATTCATATGTATGCTATCACAGAAAACACACCAAGATTCATGCATTGAATGCCTATGTCTGGAGTACTGATTTCTTTTGCTATATCACTTCTATATGCATGAACTGTACACTTCACTTCAGGATGATTGAATGATTTAGCTATGATAAATTTGGATTAGTTAGCTTTTTTGTGATCGAAACTGAGTAGATTAGATTAACCTGCTGAAGTTGTCGTGCATGTCTTATAGAGTGAACCAAGTGATATATTTATTTCTTTCTCCACAAATCTTGAACATCATTTCTCTACTTTTAAAATCATTGGTGAATCTCCCCTTAGCGATTCTATTATATGGCATTTCCCCCGCTATTAATTCCTAGCTCCAAATTTCTTATTCGAAAAAAAAAGAAAAAAAAGAGAAAAGAGGAAAAATCCTCAATAAAAGATCCCATCTCACTTTCTTTCTTTCTATCATTGCTTTTGGAGCTTTATATGAATGGGGATGTAAATATTTTTTTATGCAATCACGCTTATGGATAAGCTTGGGGGAGGGGATCCATTGATGTGTGAGAGAGTGACTACTTGACGTTGCACGACAACCTAGGCTAAGTAATATTCTATACTCGGTGAGATTATTTTTAGCTTTACGAAATCCAGAAATCTAAGCCTAGCATTCATTTCATGAAATCCATACTTTTCTATTCTCTCTATTTTATAGTGTGATACTCTTATACTCCTGATAGAAAGCGTTCAATTGAAAAGTGTGTGATCTGTGATTTGTATACAGCTTTAAATAATTCAGACGACGTTAATTATAAAATTATTCCGTTTTTCATGATTATATTGTTGTTCGTGGGTCTTCTATTTCTATTTGCACTATTATACTATGATATCAAAATAAAATTCTTTGACATGTGTTTTTCATTCAGTGCATGCTATATGAGTAAGCGGAACCCACGTCCTGAGGAAATGATCTAGCAGCTTACCTCCTCGTTTCTTTCTTTCTTCTTTATTTTCATTTCTTTCTTCTCCGTTTTTCATTTTTCATTTTTTCCGCCGTTTTCGTTTTCCGAATCCACCAGGTTCGCCTTTTGCTTATCTTCCTCGAGGACGAGTAAGAGGCAAGCTTGGGGGATTTTGATCACTCCTTATTTTACCCTTTTTTCCCGCATGTTTGCATGCCATTTAGATCGCCCAAATCATGTTTTTCACGATATATCGACGATATTGTGATGCTTTTCACGATTTGTTGTTTTTGTCGCATTTCAGGTGATTTGGCGCGATTCGGAGTGATCTCGAGATACGCCTACTCCAGACGGTCACCGACGACCTCCCCGAGGGGTATTTTGCTGTTGGAGAGAAGCGGAAGAAGAACGGACGTCGCAGGAGCGACGAGGAGGCCAAAATAAGCAGATTGGGCATGTTTTGTATCCCACTCGGCCGAGTGGAGAAGCCACTCGGCCGACCAGCGAGACACCGCTCGGCCGACCAGTACAGACACAATTTCTATGTGCACTCGGCCGAGCGACGGAGACCACATCGGCCGAGTGACGAGACCCCGTCTGCCCGAGTGACACCCAGACGAAGCCCTTCAATAATCCCCAAGTTACTGTTTTTCGGCTGCCTGAGCTTCAGAAGACCCACTCGGCCGAGTAGCTTATCCCGTCCGCCCGAGTACCATGAAGCCGTCGGCCGAGTGACGACAACTCACTCGGCCGAGCCGCCCCCGAAATGAAGACCCCTGAAGATCGATACTTACTGGAAAATTACAGGGTTTTCACTCGGCCGAGTGCGACGCGCTGCCTGTAGCGAAAATTGCGGAAAACAGGCTGCGCAGGGGTATTTTGGTCACAGTTTTTGGACGATTTTGGGGGCTATTTTACCCCTGTTTTTACCCTAGTTTTGAGAGCTTCTTCTTAGATTTTTTGCAGCTTTTTAGATTAACTTTTTAGCTTTATTTTGGAGATTGGAGAAGAGACAAAGTTTGATTTTTGTTGGATTAATTGAAGAACTCCATTGGTTTGCATCTCTTTTCCCTAAAAATTCTATTTTTATTGCATATCTCAATATTGTGATGAATTCTATTGCTTATTTCATTGATTATTTTTGTGATCTTGCTATGAATTGCGAGTAGTCGTCACGTCTTGGGGCGTGGGGATGAACCCTACGAGCCCAATTTCATATTTGTGATGAATTAGTAGAAATTTTGCTAGAATTGTTACTAGGGATTAGATTGTGATTGATTTACTACGGATGGCTAGGAATTCACATCGATTGGGATTTGCAAGAGATTGGTTCCCAATTCGATAGGAAACCCTAGAAATCCGAATTAGGTTGGAATCGAATTTCCGTAGTATCGGTTTACAAGAGATTGGACCGATACTAGGGTCTCCGATTTCAATTCCGCGCCAATACCCGTTTGCAAGAGATTGGACGGGTAGGAACTATCCCAATCTGGTCGTGAGCCGAGTTTGCAAGAGATTGGACTCGGTGCGCGATTGGACGATGACGTTGATCCTAATGCTAGCTTCCCTAGGCTAGGGTTTGCAAGAGATTGGACCCGAGCCTAGGATAGCTATAGACAGGCAACAGCGCGAGAGCGTGAGCTTGGTTCTACATTCAGTTGGAACTAGTTCATCCAAAATCTTATTCTAGCGATTTTGATACCGATGAACCACATTCATGAAATACGGTGAGTAGCGGGAATTCCCCATTCCCTAGACGTTCTTTATTTGATTTGATATTTTCGCACTTTGTCTGATGATTGTGACAGGATCGCCAAAGGCAAATTTCTCTCTTCTTAAATAGCCAGGTTGATCGGAGCAAGCACGGTCATTCGTCCTCCCTGTGTTCGATAACCCGCTCGCTGCTACACCGTGCACTTGCGGTAAAACTACAACCGTTCTTTTGGGTTACGTCCCGGAGCGATCAGTCTACTAACTAGTCGTACGATTTAATTTTGATGATGACAAACAAGTCATGTGCGACTAACATCTTTCATTAAGCGATTTCAGGGGGAAGTGCAAAATAAATCTTGTTTACAAGAGAGAGCGATTGTATGTGGACATTGGTGCAAAAAGGAAACTCAAGGGATTTTCTACATGAATTCAAACTACATTGGTTAAATCTTCAACCCTTTCACAGAGCCGCACTCTTCAAGCAATGAAACAAAAAAAATATTGGGAATGAACTGAAATTTTTGAACTTCTGCATGCTCTCATATTTGAACTGACGTACTCAAAAAAACAAAAAAAAATGTCCAATTCTTTTTTTTGGATGTGTTTGTTCTTATCTCATCTAATTACCATGCTAATGCATTCCTTAAAAACAAAACACAAAAGATATAAGGGCACACATGCACCCAAAAAAGGGCGTTTCCTCTTTTTTGTATGGTGATTCTGATTTTTTAATGCATGCATAATAATTTGAACGCACCAATTGACAAGATTTTGATTTTTGTGATCCTTTGTTCTTTGTGTGGGGTGTGCTGTCAAAAAGAAAATCAATTCATTGAGATCCTTTCTTTGGGCTTGCGTTATTTCCTTTTTTTTGCGGCTCCAGTCATTTGCGTAAACAATCAGTAACGCAAAAAAATTTTGCGGCTCTTCTGTAAAAAAACACGCACCACGAAATTATTACTTGCTATCTCTCTTAATTTTTCTTTCGTAGCGGCTGCTTCCAAACATTTAGGGCTTGCAAAACATTGAGGAGAAAATCACATGTCCATCTTCTTCTTGCTGCTGCGAAGAGAAACTCACGGCTTGTGCATGGGCAGATCTCAAGGGAGGATTTCTATCATGCAGTCGACTTCATACGCACATATCACCTGATCCAGAAGTCGGATCGATTCGTCGTTTGCACCCACGCGACCACCTCTTCATGCTCTTCGCAACGGTGATAGACTCCTTTGCTCAGTCCTCAGCATCATACACAGTTCGGGTGTTTTTCTACAGATCAGCCACTGCGGAATTTAGATTCACGCAGTCATCTTCCGAAGACTATATCTTCCAATCCAGACATCGGATCAGCGAACCGTTTGCGCCCACACGATCATGATCTCACAAACTTTATCACGATGATATCTCTCTGATTTTTCACCGCAGTATTAAAGCTATATGAATCTGTTTTAGTTATGAGATTGTATTCTGAATAGCTTTACTCTGAAGCTATCTCTGCGCTTTAACTCTTGAACTATATCTTGTATGATGAGATCGCTACCCGTAAGTGTGATCAGGTTTATTGAGTGAAATCCTCATAGGTCTTGGGGCCAGAGTTTGGCAGGGAGCCACTCCGTTAAAAAATATCGGTGTCTAATTATCTCTGTGATTGTGATTGTTTTTAAATTTGTGCCACACACCCTATTCACCCCCCTCTAGGGTGTTTTTCAATTGGTATCAGAGCGGGATTCCTTTTAGACTCAAATTCTAGTGGAATTTCGATCCTATGGCACAAATTCTGCACACATATTCATATGACACGCACAATCAAAGAGAATGACAGTCGTATCTTAGATCACCTCTATTTGATGGTACAGACTATAATTACTAGAAACAATGTATGTCCATACACATCAAAGGTATCGATATGGCATTATGGAAAATAATCAGTGAAGGCTTTATTCTATTTGATAAACGCACTCCTGAGCAGCAAAAAGAAAATGATCGGTTACAAAATCTAAACTTTAAGGCCATGAGCATCTTGTATTATGGTCTTAGTAAAACTGAATTTAACCGCATTAGTTCTTGTTCTACTGCTAAAGATATTTTGACACGACTTGAAGTAACTCTTGAGGGAACTAGTGAAGTTAAGAAAACTCGTATTAGAATGTTATTACAAAAATATAAAAATTTTGCTATGATGCCTAATGAGTCTATTGATGCTATGTTTTCTCATTTTGCAGATATTGTCAATCCATTGAAATCCTCAGGGAAGGACATCCCAGAGGAAGATCTGGTTGAAAAGATTTTATACTCTTTATCTGGCGATTGGATTCAAAAGAGGACGGCGATCGAAGAAGCACATGACTTGGCAGACATCAGTTTCGAGAAGCTAATGGGAAAATTAATGGCTTATGAGGTTCAATTGAAGATGGCCAATGATAGCATACCAAAGAAGGAAGAGAAATGTAAGAAAGAAGAAACAAAGGAAAAGAACTTAGCTTTTCAAGTTTCCAAAATGCTCAAGGAAGAGATGAATGAATCAGACGATGAAAGCATGGCTCTTGTTACAAGGAAATTTGTGAAATTCATGAAAAACAACAAAAGAAGGACGGGAAGCATTTGGGGAACCAAGAAAAATGAAGAAAATGATGGAGAAAGTTCTGCACCTCAGTGTTTCAGATGAAACAAGAGAAGGCACATGAAAGCAGAATGTCCACTTCTGAAAGGAAAAGGAAAGGAAAAGACTGATGATGGAGAAAAGAGGACATCAAAGCGAGAAATGGTGGCTACGTGGGGAGAAAGCGACGCAAAGAATCTCTCCTCAAATGATGACTGGAACGACAACACTGGAACTTGCTTTATGGCTGGAAACGAAAAGGTAAAAATTAGCTCTCTTGTTCAAAGCTATGATGACGAAATGAATATTAGTGATGATATGTTTTCTAGCATGAAGGAAGCTTATGAATTTCTTGTAGAACTACTTCAAGAAATGGGTCCTAAATTTCTTAAACTAAAAAGGGTACGTGATTCATTAAAAGAGGAACTAGGGAGCATGACAAGAGAGAGATGAGCTATTTGTTAAGTGGAAAGAACAAAAGGAAATAATATACAATTTTGATGAAACCCAATTAAAAAAACCTTAGAGCTAGAAAATACTAATAAAAAATTGGCTACGTTAAAGCTTGACAACGTTAATTTAGCTAAAGAATTAAACGAGAAAATTAGCATTCTTGGCTCTAAAGATTCTGAAATAAAATTGTTGAACCTAAAAGTGGCTAGCTATGAAGAAAAATTGGAAGAGCTTGAAAAAGAAAAATCTAATTTAATAAAAGAAAAACACATAGCCATCGATTTAGAAACTAGCGAAAAAGAAAAAAAGTTATGAGTCTAAGATTAGTGAACTTGAGAATGAAAATCAAAATCTTAGCTTGACATTAAAGAAATTCATAAATAGCCAAGAAAGCTTTAATAAGATGATAAATGGGCTTAATGAACAATCTAGTAAACATGGTCTTGGCTTTCAGAAAAAACAACCGAAGAAAAAAACTAGGAAGATCATTGAAAAGAATTTTGCAAGATACATGATCTTTCAACATTGCATGCACAAAAATCATTTGTCATCTACTAATAAGCATTTCAATGTTACATGTTTTTATTGCAACAAAAATGGGTATGTTATGTATGATTGTTTGGTCAACTATTATCCTGCATATTTTACATGGGTTCCAAAGCATCGTACTAACAATTGTGGATCCAAAATTTGGTTACCAAAGGGTGCATCTTCTTTTGTAGGTGCATCTTCAAGTGGAAAATGACAACATTTGGTACCTTGATAGCGGTTGCTCGAACCACATGACAGGCAACAAATCCCTCTTCATGACGCTATCAAGAAAAGATGGAGGGACGGTTATTCTTGGAGATGGAAAGAAGTGCAAAATCTTGGGTAAAGGTAACATTGGTAAGCATCCTCTTGTGGTCATTGAAAATGTTAATCTTGTTGATGGTTTCGCACATAATTTGTTAAGTGTGAGTCAGCTATGCTCTATAGGCCTTAAGGTTCATTTCGAAAATGACAAACTATATGTTTTAAAAGGTGATGATATTCTTTTCAAGGGTACATCTTATAATAACATCTATACTATCAAACTTAGTGATTCAAATAATCTAAAATGTTTAGTTGCATCACATGAGACTAGTTGGCTTCGGCATCGAAGATTAGGCCATGCCGGCATGGATCTAATCTCAAAGCTTGCTCGAAAGAAACTGGTGAGAGGTTTACCTCAAATTAGCTTTGATCGGGATAAGCTTTGCGATGCAAGTCAACTAGGTAAACAACATAAAAGTAGTTTCAATCCTAAAAATGTTGTAACTACTTCTAAGCCATTGCAACTAATACATTTGGATTTATTTTGACCCACAAAGGTTGCTAGTTTAGGTGGTATGCATTATTGCTTTGTTATTGTCGATGACATTTCATGTTTCACCTGGGTTTATTTTTTGACACACAAACATGAAACTTTTGATGTTTTCAAAATGTTTTGTAAAAAGGTTGAAAATGAAAAAGGTTTTTCAATTGTCAAAGTTAGAAGTTATCATGGAGGAGAATTTGTTAATACTAGCTTTGATGATTTTTGCATTTCAAAAGGTTATTCACATAATTTTTCCACCCCGAGGACACCACAACAAAATGGGGTGGTTGAGAGGAAAACCCGTACTTTACAAGAAATGGCTAGGACCATGATTCATGATTACAAATTGCCTTTATATTTTTGGGCTGAAGCTATACATACTTCGTGCTATATTTTAAATCGTGTGTCCATAAGACACATTTTGAAGAAAACACCTTATGAGCTTTATAGAGAGTTGACTCCCAACTTATCACATTTAAAACCATTTGGATGCAAGTGCTATATTCTGAAAGTAGGCGAAAATCTGGATAAATTTGATGCTAAATCCGATGAGGGTATTTTTGTTGGCTACTCACCACAGAGCAAATCTTATCGAATATTTAACAAAAGAACTCTTACTATTCAAGAAATTGTGCATGTGAAATTTGATGAGAAAAGTGCTATTAATGAATCTTCTAGTGCTGCAGAATCTACAGATATTACAGGTGGCTTGAATGGACTGGAGATAAACACTAGCAATTCCAATGAGCAAGAGAAAAACAATGATGGTGTACCAAAAGAAGCAGAAGCTACTACGTCATCACAAGATCTCCCTAAGGATTGGCGCTTTAAGAAGGATCATCAAAGAATAAAATCCTTGTAGACACGACGGAAGGTATACGTACTAGAAGTAGCTTTAATTTGATGGTTAACTTTGCATTTATATCCATTTTAGAGCCTAAAAATGTTGATAGTGCTTTAGAAGATTCCTATTGGATTATGGTAATACAGGAGGAATTGTCACAATTTGATAGGAATCAAGTTTGGGAACTTGTTCCTAAACCAAAAAATCAAACAATTATAGGCACTAAATGGGTATTTAGAAACAAACTTGACGAAATGGGAAATGTTGTGCGTAATAAAGCTAGATTAGTAGCACAAGGATATAACCAAGAGGAAGGGATTGATTTTGATGAAACCTTTGTTCCTGTCGTAAGATTGGAAGCAATTAGGATGATTTTAGCATTCGCTAGTTTCATAAAATTCAAACTCTTTCAAATGGACATCAAGAGTGCCTTCTTGAATGGAGTTTTATCTAAGGAAGTCTATGTCAAACAACCTCCTGGGTTTAAAGACTCCATCCCCCCGGACTATGTTTTCAAGCTTAAACGTGCTTTATATGGGCTCAAACAAGCTCGTATAGCTTGGTATGAGCGACTCAGTAAATTTTTGCTTGAAAATAATTTTTCCATGAGAAAGACGGATAAAACTCTATTTGTTAAACATTAAAGTAAAGATCTACTTGTAGTACAAATATATGTTGACGATATCGTTTTTGGTGCTACTAACAATCTATTGTATGAGGAATTTGCTATATGTATGTCTAGAAAATTTGAGATGAGCCTGATGGGTGAACTTACATTCATGCTTGGTTTGCAAATCAAACAATGTGAGGACGGAATTTTCATCAATCAAGCAAAATATGCAAAGGAGTTAGTGAAGAAGTTTGGACTTGAAAATGCTAAGGAATGCTCTACTCCTATGTCAACGACGGCAATGATGTATAAAGACGAAAAGGGAAAGAAAGTGGATGAACGCTTGTACCGATGTATGATTGGTAGCCTATTATACTTGACAGCTAATAGGCCTGATATTATGTTTAGTGTATGTTTATGTGCTAGGTTTCAATCTTGTCCAAAAGAGTCACATCTTTCTTATGTTAAACGAATAATTTGATATGTTAAATGGACCTTAGATTTTGGTTTATGGTATCCTTGTTCCACATCATTTGAGCTTGTAGGATATTGTAATGCGGATTTTGCAGGAAGTAAGACCGATCGTAAGAGTACCACGGGCACTTGCCAACTACTAGGTATGTCTCTTGTTTCATGGTTCTCCAAGAAGCAAAACTCCATAGCATTGAGTACAACCAAAGCCGAATATGTCTCAGCAGGTTGTTGTTGTTGTGCTCAAATTCTATGGATGAGACAAGCCCTCAGAGACTACGATCTCACTTTCCAACCTACAACCATTTGGTGTGACAACAAGAGTGCTATAAATCTATCTAAAAATCCTATTCTACACTCTAGGACAAAACATATTGATATTCGTCACCACTTCTTTAGAGATCATGTTGATAAGAAAGATATCTCTTTAGGATATATTCATACAGAAAAACAATTAGCGGACATATTCACCAAACCCTTAAATCAAAAACAATTTTGCTTCATTAGAAGGGAGTTGGGGATTATATCACTAATTGAGCATTAGCACGCATATCCATGCACATACAGATGCTTAAATATTGTACCTAAGCCACACACTATTTCATCTTAATGTGGGTTTGGTCATTCTTTGTATGTGCATGCCAAATTGAACGAATCAAATAGATTGATTGGGTCTTATAAACTATGGAGACAATTGGATGTGCTTAGATTCTAAAGTTTCTGAATTTATATTTTATCCTTACAATTGTGTGCGTTTAAATCTCTATGGAAAATTATTTAGTACGAGCCGAATATGTCGATGCCTTCATGCGTCACTATTCTGAGACACCATCATTATTAAAAAAATGCAATGAGCATTCATATATATTAAAAAAAATGGAATATCAAAACATTCTCAAATATGCTACATTTGATACAGGCGGCAAGTAACCGGATTTCGGGGGTTTGTTGAGCAATGTGTATGAAATATGGTAAATAAAGTAACTGCTTAGCGCATCTCAATACCAAAGGACCCGAAATTTAACATCATGGTATTCCTTTTTGGTGTCTCCCTACACATTATTTATTGATTATTCCATAGCAATGAAGGCTCACAAATTGTATTAAATAATCTTACATTTTGATATCTTAGTTTCTAAGCACCTTTATTACTGTCAAAGTGTTTCATAATACAACACCCTTTTGTTATATTTCTTACAACGATCGTATGCTTTCAATGCTCTTGACACTTGTTATACTTTAAGTTCTTGGGGAAAACGCATTAATATGAGCATCGTCATCAATTTCTTGTCTCTTTGATATGCTAAACTTGTTTCATGTCTCATTCTTAACCTCTTCAATTTATTTTTGTGATCTTTTCGATTAATGGAAAAAGGGGGAAAGTAGAAAAATGCAAAAAAAAATGCACAAGGGAGAGAGATGCACATCTTGAGGGGGAGCTTGTCACAAGTTTTCATGAGAGCACATCTATAGGGGGAGCTTTGTATGATGATTATTATCATGTGCACTATATGACTTGCTCTTTAATATCATTTCTCAATTTTTCCACACTTGTTTGCCATCATCAAAAAGGGGGAGATTGTTGGCCTAGTTAGTCTACTGACTAGGTCGTACGATTTAATTTTGAAGATGACAAACAACTCATGTGCGACTAACATGTTTCATTAAGCGATTTCAGGGGGAAAGTGCAAAATAAATCTTGTTTACAAGAGAGAGCGATTGTATGTGGACATTGGTGCAAAAAGGAAACTCAAGGGATTTTCTACTTGAATTCAAACTCCATTGGTTAAATCTTCAACCCTTTCACAGAGCCGCACTCTTCAAGCAATGAAACAAAAAAATATTGGAAATGAACCAAAATTTTTGAACTTCCGCATGCTCTCATCTTTGAACTGCTGTACTCAAAAAAAATAAAAAAAACTGTCCAATTCTTTTTTTTGGATGTGTTTGTTCTTATCTCATCTAATTACCATGCTAATGCATTCCTCAAAAACAGAACACAAAAAATATAAGGGCACACGCGCACCCAAAAAAAGGGGCGTTTCCTCTTTTTTGTGTGGTGATTCTGATTTTTTAATGCAGGCACAATATTTTGAACGCACCAATTGACAGGATTTTGATTTTTGTGTTCCTTTGTTCTTTGCGTGGTCTGTGATGTCAAAAAGAAAATCAATTCATTGAGATCCTTTCTTTGGGCTTGCGTTATTTCCTTTTTTGCAGCTCCAGTCATTTGCGTAAACAATAAGTAATGCAAAAAAATTTTGCGGCTCTTCTGTAAAAAAACACGCATCACGAAATTGTTACTTGCGATCTCTCTTAATTTTTCTTTTGCATCGGCTGCTTCCAAACATTCAGGGCTTGCAAAAGATTGAGGAGAAAATCACATGTCCATCTTCTTCTTGCTGCTGCGAAGAGAAACTCACGGCTTGTGCAAGGGCATATCTCAAGGGAGGATTTCTATCGCGCAGTCGACTTCGTACGCACATATCTCCTAATTCAGACGTCGGATCGACTCGCCGTTTGTGCCCACACGGCCACATCTTTATGCTCTTCACAACGGTGATAAACTCCTTTGCTTAGTCATCAGAATCATACATAGTTCGGGCGTTTTTTTACAGATCAGCCACTGCAGAATTCAGATTCGCGCAGTCATCTTTCGAAGACTATATCTTCCAATCCAGACATCGGATCAGTGAACCATTTGCGCCCACGCGATCACGATCTCACAAACTTTATCACGGTAATATATCTCTGATTTTTCAACGCAGTATTAAAGCTATTTGAATCGGTTTTAGTTGTGAGATTGTATTGTGAATAGCGTTACTCTGAAGCTATCTCTGCGCTTTAACTCTTGAACTATATCTTGTACGGTGAGATCACTACCCGTAAGTGTGATCAGGTTTATTGAGTGAAATCCTCATAGGTCTTGGGGTCGGAGTTTGGCGGGGAGCCACTCCGTTAAAAAATATTTGTGTCTGATTATCTCTGTGATTGTGATTGTTTTTAAATTTGCGACACACACCCTATTCACCCCCCTTTGGGGTGTTATTCATTTTGAATTAATAAACATCCATGAAGCAATAGAATTATCAATCAAATCACGTAAAAATCAAATAATTTTCAGATTTTGATTCATTCATTTTTAGCTCAACTGTTTCAAGAATATGATTGTCAAACTATGGATTCTACTATGAAAAAACATATTTACAATGATACTCTAATCAAGGAAGTAAGCTCTCTAATCTAACAGATATCAGAGTTCATAAAAAATAAATTCACAATATTCCATGTTAAAATGAAGCATATGAGACAGAAATAGAGAAGTGAATATGGTTCACATCAAAATTTTAAGGTGTGTTTCACGACGAAGCAAAGTGCGAGCATTGTGCACTCCTGATGTGACCGTATTTTTCCATGTTTTTATCGTGCATTTCATAGCATTTCGATTGCCCGAAGTTCATATTTTTATATTATATCGCGCTTTTCACGATATATTTGATTCTTGCGATATTTTGTGGACTTTCAAGAACTTCGGCATGATTCGGAGCATTAATGGGTGATGGACACGGATATTGGAAGTCGGAGCTCACGTCGCCACGCTCAATGAATTATGGGAGATAAGGAAGAAGGAGAGAAGAGAAGAAAGAAGAAGTATAGAAGAGACGGAAAGAAAAAGGAGAAAGAGAGAATATGGGAGAAGAAAGGATGAGGAGTAAGAGGGTTTCCAGATCGCTTGGTCGAGCATGCCACACGCTCGTCCGAGCGGTGACCTCATAGAATTAGGGGAAATTTGCAAGGGGCCACTCGACCGAGCGACCCACCTCTCTCAACCAAGCGACCCTCTACAGACGACCCCCCATTTGGCCTTGGGCTCTGACAAGCCAAAAAAGGGGAAATTCTCTGCCTACTACGGTCGGTCAAGCAGCATATCGCGCTCAACCGAGAGACATCCTTTCCCCAAGCTAGAAGCTGAAGCCCCAAGATGCCGCTCGACCAAGCGACTCACATAGCTCGACCGAGCGGCCCCTTCTTCAAGCGCCCGACAGGAAGCAGCAAGGGACGTGCTCGAGTGAGCGGCTACCCTGCTCGACCGAGCGCGTCGTCGACAGCCTCCAGAAAAGGGGATTTTAAATAGGTTTCGGGGCGAAATTTTTGGGAAACCCGCAACTTAATGGGTTTTGTATATAAGTAAACTGTTTTTTTAGATTAGGTTAAATTTTTAATTACCAGAGGACTCTTGAGCCACCATTGGGGGAGAGAGTTCTTGAGTTGGTTTTCTTCAATCCATTTCTTGTTTAACGGTTTGAATTCCTCAATTTTTATATATTCTTCGTTTGCATTGAATTCTCTGAGTATTGATATTAGTTTTGTTATGCTTGCTCAGTTTTTGATGAACTTCTCTATTGCCCCCACTTCTATGGCTATTTTGATGCTAGAGTAGTGTGATTCTAAGGCTTAGGGATGAACCCTAGGACCCTAGGGATTGGATGTTAGGTTAATCTCAGTTGGACCAATCTAGAGTTGCTCTATGGTAGTTTGAACAAGGGTTTTAGGGGATTAGCCTCAGGATTGGAGGATTGCGAAAGTAGCTCCACATTCTAGGGAGAATCCCCATGAATCCGATTAGGGCTTAGTGGTTGTCTACAGGGCTCGTGATTACGAGAGTGACTCAAGTGCTGGGGGTGATTACTAATCCCAAATCTGCTAATCGGTGACTACAAAAGTAGCCCGATTACTAGAACCAACCGTAGTGTAGCGTCCAAATCTACAGACAACGCCGGTGGATACAGATTGTGATGCGGGAAGCAGTGTCAAGCGTAATGCATGCATTCTCGTGCGAAGATGATTACAAAAGCAGAGCCGCACGTGGGAATGCGTTAGACGAGTAGGACAACGAAAGTTAAGTACCCGTTCTAATCCTCGGATGTGATGCTCCTTCCCTTATCTATCGTCCAACAAACGGACCCTTAACCTGACATCCATGACCGAAAGGCCTAGCAGGGACTTCTGAATGCCTTAGACTTTTATTATTTCGTTAACCCACTTTCGTGACAATCATATTCTACGTGACAAGCCCCGACCACACATTCTCACCCTTCCAAAAAACTAAATACTAAACCACCGCCTCCCTAGAGAACAACAAACTTTATATACTATGACCATCATGCACTTGCGGTGATTCGCATCCCTAGATGTGAGCCCAGAGCGACGAATAAGGTTTTGGCACCGTTGCCGGGGAGGCAACGGTTTGTTTTAGTTTTAGGTTAGAGAGTGCTGGTTACACCTACACTCTATCTCACACCACTCTTTTTATTTTATTTTATTTTCTTGTTACTATTTTTTGTCTTTTTGCTGACGATTTCCACAGTTGTCTTGAGTTCTTCTATTTTGCATGATAACACGTTCGCAATGAACAGAGAATCTCTTACCCTTGGATCCTGAGATAGAGGCAACCTCGCGGCGACTCGCAGCAGAAAGAAGGGAATAGGAACAATGGCTGAGAATTTCGAAGGACCTCTCCCCAACCTCCAAATCCGATGTTGATCCGAGACTACATGAGGCATGGCACCATCTCGTCTTCTTCCGTGGTCGTACCATCAATCCGCGAAGGAAACTTTGAACTGAAGACATGACTTATTCTGTTGGTGCAACAGGATTGCTTCACGGTCTCCCGCACGAGAACCCCAGTCATTATATTGAAGCATTCTTGGTGAAGTGCGCCACATTTCAGATGCAAGGGATCAGCGATGATGCAATCAGGCTGCGGCTCTTCTCCTTCACCCTGAAGGATACGGCCCATTATTGGCTGAAGTCCCAAGGACCCAACATGTTTACGACTTGGGAACAATTGGCAGAAGCTTTTGTCACCAAGTACTTCCCTCCTCTGATGATGATCCGTCAGTGAAACCAGATCACAAACTTTAAACAAGGAGGATATGAGACTCTGTATGAAGCCTGGGAGCGCTTTAAGGATCTCCAACATCAGTGCCCGAACCATCGCATCCCACCATGGGACTTAGTCTTGGCCTTCTATAATGGAATGATGTCGGACACTAAGATGATCGTCGATGCCAAGACGAATGGCACTATCACTGGAAAGGAACCGGTTGAGGCCTTGAGAATCCTAGAGGATATGGCAGCCAATAACCAGCATTATGGAGACGACTGGTCTACCTCAACTATTGCCAAGGCCTCAGGAGAAGGCAGATTTGAAGTTGATGAGGTAGCGAACTTCGATGTCCGTCTCGACTCTCTCACTCAGCAGATGGCCCGGATAGAGCACAGACTCAGTACTAGGCCTATTTCACACACCCCCCACCCCCCCCACCCCCCCCCCCCCCCCCCCCGCCACAACATACGCCACTTGTGAGAAGTGCGTCGAACAAGGGTTCCATATCAGAAATTGCTCCTACCACATGCCTCCTTCAACAACAGAGGACGCCAATTACACCTCTGATGATAAAGGAGGCAATAGGGTGCATACAGAAATCAAGCTTGGACGAATCATCCTAGTTTTCAATACAGGAATAGTAGCGAAGCTCAACAGCAGCCCCATCAGTAGCAGCAGCAGTCCTACCCTCAGCAGCAGCAGTAAAAGGTGGGAAAAGGCTGTTTGTCCCTTACAGGCCACTAGGATATCAGTAGCACCAGCAGACACTACCTCCACTGCCACCACTTCAGCAGAAATCCTCTTTGGAATCCACCATGGAGAAGTTCATATAGGAGTATGCAAAGCTCAACCGTGACAACGCAGCTCACAACAAGGAGATTTCTACCATGGTGGAACAACTGAAGGAGCAGTTGAGCCAACTTTCAAGCACTCAAGGGAAGTTTCAGCCCAACAAGAAAAGAATCCAAGAAAGAGCACATGCACTATTACCACTCGGAGCGGCTTATCGACGAAGGACCCAGAGCCTCCGGTAATGATTCCAGTCACTCCAATATCAGAGGAGGTGATGGATGAGTAGCCAGCAGCTGCTAATGGTGGTGACGATGAGGCTGAGGAGCAGCTTGTGAATGTTGAGAAAGACAGCCCTCCAGAAGGAAAGGAGGTGATTAAGGAGAAGACAAAGCCAGCTGAGAAGGAAAGGCTCACCCTGCTTTAGTACCATTCCCAAGTAGATTGGCAAAGGCCAAGATGGCAGAGAAGTACGCCAAGTTCATTGAGCTGCTAAAGGGTGTTGAGCTCAACATCCCATGGACTCCCTGACCGAGATACCCTCATATGCCAGGTTCTTAAAGGCTAATTTCATGGAATATGAAGGCTGAGCAAGAAATGTTGGCAGAGGAGCCGTCATCATTTTTTAGGAGCAACAAATTTCCGAAGAAGCTCCCGGATCCGGGGAGTTTCACTGCTCCATGCTCTATTAGCAGCGTCCCCATCAGAAGATCACTAGTGGACCTGGGAGCCAGCATCAGCTTGATGCCATTATCCATCTTCAAGCACCTCAACATCGGGACGGAGCTAGAGCCAACGGCGATGACGATCCAACTGGCAGATAGATTAGTGACACGACCAGTCAGCGTAGCCAGGGATGTCATACTACAGATTCCTGGTGGGGTGAGCATGCAGATGATTTTTTTCGTCATGGATATGTCGAAGGACGGCAGATCCCAGATCTTACTTGGTCGCCCATTTATGGCGACAGCTGTAGTGCTGATCGATGTTAGAGAGGGCACCCTTTCCTGCAATGTGGGAAACATTGAGATGGAATTCTGGCTACCCAAGTTGATGAGCGAGAGAGCGCCTTCTACGGATGTCGGATATCTAGAGTTGATAGAATATGAGCTCGTTGAAGAGTTCACGGTCAAGGAAATCTTTTCGGATCTCTTGCTAGATTAAGGTGTAAACTAGATGCATGAAAAGGCGATGGCGACATACCTATAAGTGCTGGACAGGGACCCAAAATGCTGGATTAATCATGCATGAGCACACCATGTTTGCCTTAGAGGACCACGACCCAAATGTCGTGAGGATTAAAGAATTGGTTGCTACAGCATCCTTAGGGTGCCACAAAGAGAAGAAAGGATAGAAGGCGAAAGAGGATGATATGACCACTAAGGGTCCAATGGAGGCGTTTGACCAACCAGCTCCTCATGGGTTGGTCGGCAAGAACGACGGGTGCATCTCGTGTGCTCCCAACATTTAGCCTCATTATGTATCAGGAGTCGAGCTAACGACCGTAAACAAGCGCTTGGAGGGAGGCAACCCGACCTATTTTCTCGTCATTTTGATTCTAGTTGAATTTTTCGTGCTTTTTAGAATAAAAATTTTTATAACTCAAAAATATTTGATGCGTCTTAATTCTTGCAGTAACTCGACGGTCACGACATCAAACAAAAGAGGGGAAGCATGCACATTGGGCTAGAATTGATAATCAAGTAGGATTACAACAAGTGGAAGTAGCAAGCTGCCTGTAGCAGCCGCTTGTTGAGCGGATGCCATGCACGACCGAGCAGAGCTTCAATTGGTGAGCCAGAACTGTGCCAGATTTCATGTCGCTCAACCAAGCACCTAGCGCGCTTGACCGAGCGACCAACCTAAACTAGAGCCTGAACTAACTCAAAAGGGGGCTGCACCTTAGTTACGCTCGACCGAGCGCTTGGCTGCTCGACCGATTGCCCAACCACCATACGCCCTATTTTTAGGGCTAGGGCTGCTCGCTCGAGTACTTTTCAGAACTTCGAGCGAGCCCCCCCTTTCCCTCGAGCAAGCGTCGACAACTCCTCCACCAAGATCCCCTCCCCCTCTCGATTCTGGTCGGCCACCACCTCCAATCTCCCCCGCCTCCCCAGCACCCACCTTACCTCGTTCCCCTCAAATCCTTAAGCCCTAATTTCCAACTCTCCCCCCTATTGGAAGCAACAATCTTGGATTCTAGTTTGATGATAACAAACCAATAAGAAGCTATTAACGTGTGTGCTAAGTGTGTTTTTCAGGAATGGCAAAGCGGTAAATCCTCAAAGTGATGACTAAGTTAATCATTGGAGGAATTTCTATCCACATAACTAATGGACTTGGTCAAAGAGCTATATACAAAGTAATTTGACTTGGTCAATATGGAGAGAGATGGAATCAATTTGGGATTTGCTCAAATCAATAAGAAAGATGTGCAAAGATTTTCTACTATCCAAATCCATATTCACATTCATTTTCCTATTCCTTGTTGGGTACAAATCCTTGCTCCAAGATTCAAGGGATTCTCCATATCCTTGCACCATCCATCCACATGCTCCAAACACCTAGCCGCATATACCCTAGCCTAACCTATTTAAGCCATCATCAAAGGGATTGAAAAGTTGCTGCACCAAAAAAACCAAAAGAGAGCAAAAGTTAGGTCGGCCATCTTTTATTCCACAAGTTTAAAATTAGAGGCCGGCCATTACAATATTAAACAAAAGTTCTCCTTCATTGCTAAAGCTTGAACGTCATACCAACAAATCCACGACAACAGACCCATGGAAAAAATCTTGAATGTCATCTCCTTCATGTGAAGACCATGTCAACGTTCATCATCTTTGCTCATGCACAAGAAGAAGAAGGAGCTCATCATGCCAAATAAGCGTTGTCGAGACGGTGGTGTGCCCAAGCCCCTTTCTGACGACTACGACAAACGAAGCATCATCGTTGCGATCCCACTGCGTGAGGAACCCAGGTCATCGCCACTAAACAGTCGGAGAAGATCAAGAACCCCTCGCATATGTCATTCTTCATCTCAATCAACGAGGAGCTCCAGGAGGTGCTGCCGACTTTCGTCGTATGTGCCTCCTCGCCGTGGAGTCTCCAGTCGCCGTGAAGAACGCCAAACCGCATCATCGCTTTGGGGTGTCAAAGAAGTCGTCGAGTAGTCGGAGAAGATCACCTTGATGTCGTCGTGCATCGTCTTCAACCCTCAAACCAAAGTGCTGCTGTCGTCACTCGAGGTAGTCGTCGTGGAGAGCTCGCCCATCCAGCCACAGTTGGAGCTGAGTTGTTGTGACGAAGACGACGCATCGCCACTGCTCGAGTCGCCGTCGAAGGGAAGCAATGTCAGAGTCGAATGGCGAAGTTTATTTACGTGCTACATGCCCTAAAACAAATCGACGGTGGGAAAGAATAGATCGGAACAAGCTGATGTGGAGTATTATTAAGGGAATTGTTGTATGCACAGACCGCAACTTAATTAGTTTTGAACTAAATTTCTATATGCACAGACCAGATTGCAATCAAGCCATATTGTGAGATCCATGAGTCAAATCGAGACACCGTTTGCGTCAGACTGGAGCTGACGATGTGCAGATTGACAGAGACATCTACACGGACACGAACTGAGCATTTCTAAACCCTTTACTCCTTCTATTCGTGTATTAGTGTGTTGATCTCTGTAGGGGAAACTTTACCGTTACTTGTGATTTTTGGGGACTTGCCGAGTTGGGGCTCATCAAGGGTGAGAGCATCTAACTAGGTTGATAGTGTAGAGCATGCGGGAGTGCGTACGAGCTAGGTGAGAGTTGAGTTGGGGCACTTGACTCATTGTAGATGTACCTTGATTACATATCTACCTAGTAACTGCTTTCAGGGCTGGAGTAGGTTGTAGGCACGACCGAACCAGGGTATATCTGTGTGTACTCTGTGATTGCATCTTATTTATTGTGCCTGTGCTTATAACTGCGTGTGATTATTCGTGGGTTGCATGAATATTTTTATTCGCCTATTCACCCCCAGGCTACGATCCAGATCCAACAAGTGGAATCAGAGCCAGTTTAGAGGATCTAGTCTAGATTTAATTAGGTGACCATGAATATATCTGATTGTGCATTTGCTGAAGGTCAGTCTATAGCCCGTCCCCCTAAGTTTAACGGTGTATACTTTGCATATTGGAAGGCTAGGATGAAAATCTATTTAGTTTCTGTAGATTATGATGTGTGGGATATTGTTGAAAATGTTTATAGTCTACCCACTATTAAAATTGAAGACACTGTTATGATTAAGCCTAAAGACAAGTGGGATATAGCTGATAAGAAACTTTATACTCTTAATGGTAAAGCTATAAATGCGCTTATATGCTCTCTTAATAAATCTGAGTTTAACTGTATCTCACATTGTCTAACTACGCAGGAAGTATGGCATACGCTGGAGATGACGCACGAGGGAACATCACAAGTGAAGGAATCCAGACTTGCACTGCTAAGTACAGAATATGAGAGTTTCCACATGCTGCCATCTGAGTCCATCAAGGAGATGTTTGCGAGATTCACGGACACGTATATAAATCTAGCTCCCTCGGTAGGCCATAGTCTAGCCATGAACAGGTATGAAAGATCTTAAGGGCGCTGCCAAGCTCGTTCAGGCCTAAAGTCACCGCTATTCAAGAAGCTAAGGATTTATCAACGATGAGAGTGGAGGACTTAATAGGCAACCTGATGTCCCACGAGCTTGATCTACAAAGTATAGAACCTAGAGAGAAACCTGAAGAAAAGTCAAAGCTCCCACACCATTATCTCTTCAAGCTAACAATGACGATCTTGATAAGGAACAAGCTCTAATGGTCAAAAACATCAGAAGATACATTCAGACTGACCAAGGAAGTGCTGAGATGTGAAAAAGGTTTACTCGTTCCAATAATTTTAATGCTGATAGAATTTACTTTGAGCAAAAATCTACTAATAAAATGGAATGTTTTAAATGCAGGAGGAAAGGACACATGATGAGGAACTGCTAACAACATACAAAAAATATCACAGAGAAGAAAGGACAAACCAAAGTGCTAACGTGGAACATGGACATCAAAGCTGAGGATGAGGACGAGGAGCATGAAGCCCACTCCGTCATGTGCTTAATGGGCAAACACAATGAGGTAAATTCTTGCTCTAAAGCTGAATTTTTGAATATTTGCAAATGTATGCAAGCTAAAATAGATGCATAGAATCTACCATAGATGATTATAGGGAGGGTAGCTTTAAATTACAACAAGAAAACTATGACTTTTCTAAAGAAATTGATAAACTTAAAGAAGAACTTCTTGCATGCAACTCCACCATTAATATGCTGAAAATGGAGAAAGCTAGCTTGCCTTTAAAAGATGATTGTCCCTCTTGTCCCTCTTGGTTAAAAGATATTAGCATGTACAAGCAAGATTTCATAAAGCTTGAAACTGATAATGAATTGCTTACTAAAAAGATTAACATGCTTAATCTTGAACTTAAGGAAAAAATGAATGATTTTGAAAAGAAAGAAGAGGAAAACACGCGAGCTTTCATAAGTAAGTGCACTTTGATTGTAAACGAAAATGCGCATTTGAAATCCAAAGTCACTAGTCTAGAATTGTCATTAAAGAAATTTTCTATTGGAAAACAAAATTTGGACATTATTCTTGGAAATCAACTTTATGGAAATAATAGGCGAGGACTAGGATATGGTCTTAAAAATGTTGAAAAATCAAAATATAGAAAAGTTCACATTGAATTAACAAAGGTGGGAAATTTTCATGCAAAGTGCTCTACATGTGGTTGGGTTGGTCATATCTCTTATTATTGCAAATATAGGAACAAGAACATTAAGTTCAAGCAAATATGGGTTCCTAAAGATTTGATGACTAATGTGAATGGTCCTTGTTGGATTCCAAGGTCACACATAACATCTACCATGTAGGTGAGATGGAGACTTGGCTAGGAGCTATGGATTGAATGTTTCATTATTTAGTTCCTTAGCCAAACTACGACGCGAAGGTATGATTTCTTATCTTGAACTTAATCCATACATTCATAGCATTTTTGTGTGTGCTTAAATTCCTATTTTTTGTGTGCTTGTTTGATTGATGCTAGCTTGTTTAGTTCTTTATAAATGAAAAATAAAAAAATGAAAAAGACAAAAAGAAAAAAATGTAGCTTAATGCATATCTTTCTCTTTACATCTTCAAGTGTTATAAATAAATTATAATCATATCCATGTAGAAATTGTAGTATTATTATTATGGCTACATGCGTGTGTTTTATTTCATATTAGCCATGACAAGTTCAATGAATTGATAATATGATTTCTACACCTACTTTCACTTCCACGAACTTTAAACTATGTTGTACATTTGGAGATGCTATTTATGAATATTGAAAAGTGAATGTAGGATGTATCTTAACTGAAAGTCTAAGGGATATGATCTGTATTGCCATGAATAAAAATTGAGCACAAAAGATTTGATATTAAAAATAAAACAATTAAATATAGCTCCATATGCAAAATGGAAACAATTCATGGCAAATACACTACACACGAGTATCCAACATATGCTTTATAGGTAATCTCTAGCATTGGTGTATTTTACTCGTTAAGCAATGCCAACCCCACATCTAAGAGTCCTTATATGCTATGTTTTGGGATTTGGTACCTTGAACTCATTTTTAATGAGGTAGAAAAACTCAATCCTAGTGATATTCATGTTAATTGAAAAATGTGGATTGGTTTTGGTTGATGTTCTAAATCGAATCTCCCTTTGTACTTCAATGTTTATATTCTTACACTTTCATAATGGTGGTGAAGTCTATATTATGATTTTCAATGCACTTGAATTGCCTACTTTATAGCAAATAATACGCTTTTGCCTAGCTATAATCAATAATACTTTATTTTTTCATGTGATTTTTGTTGGATCCTGTGGATGGCAAACAACACTAGAAGGGGGGTTGAATAGTGTTGTATAAAATAACCTTTTTCGATCTTAATAAATTAACACAAATCAAAGCCTTCTAATGTTGCCTAAGAAACCAAGTAGAGTGATCTACGCTTGGTTCTTAATCAACTTAATAAATCTTCAAATCAAATCAGAGATAAAAATCTTCTGGTAGTCGACTCCCTATGAACAGTAGTCGACTGCCAGAGGAAAATTAAGCACAGCTCAGACAGTTAAATACTTAATGAAGATATATAAAATTTACACAGAAGTATAAATACAACAACTGATCTTTGCAGTATATTACAAACGAATTACAAGAATACAAAGTAAATGAGAATAACAAAGTAAATAAGAGTTGCTTGTAGGGATAAATAATCAAACACTGATAAACAAACGCAGACACAATGATTTTTATCCTGGTTCCCCACAACATGGGTACGTCCAGCCCCCGACCAATCCGGTATGAGATTTCCATTATCTGCCTTAGCAAATACAAGTACCTAACTTCACTCGTTAGGATTTCCAACACATCTAGTCTTCACCAGGATTTCCAACCGCAACACCTAGACTTGTCTAGGGTTTTCAACAACAATACCCTAACAACAAAGGGTAATCACAAAGCAGAAAACGATATCTAACTCACTACAATTTTTTGGTGGAGATTGGATTTACACCCAAATTCTATAGCCGATAGTAATAGACAATTACGTGTATACTGGCTTGATAGAATGAGATTCTAGATCACACACAGATACGAATGAAGTCTTTGTGATCTAAATCAAATGTTTTCAAAAATCCTTTTAAATAAAATCAGAGAATAAGTAATACGGATTTTGAAAATAATTAGCCAAATAAAAATTCGATCTTCAGAAAATAATATCTTAAAGAGATTGCAAGATCAAGAATAAAACTGATTTGGCTAAGAGAGAATGAGAGCTGAGAATTTTAGAGCGTTTTCCACAAGAGAATTTGATTTCAAGAGTTGTGTGTTTTCTCAAAGAAAATGGTCCTTTATTTATAGGAGAAAACTGAGAATTTGAATCTCAAATTCTTTTGACTTTTGTCCCGAATATCATAGGGATAATAAATTAGAGATATGTCAAAAGTCAAGTCAAAACGTCAAATTTCGACAGCTGGTAGTCGACTCCCAGAGTGTTTTAGAAGAAATTGATTCTCAACTGGTAGTCGACTCCCTCTTCTTGGTAGTCGACTCCCAGAGGAGTTTCTTCTGAGACACTGCTAGTCAAACAAGTAGTTAGCTTCAGGGTGTAATGGAGTTTCACTACGAAAATACAAAGTGACTAGAAAAAGCTCTCAATAACTTTTGAAAATGATTTAAAAGATATTTAAGATGTTTTGAAATCATTTGTGTGTGTTTGTTGTCAATACGATTGGCTTTAACATAACCCTAAGAATGACACAGCATACTCATTATAGACTAGGACACGTCTTTGGAAGCTTGATCAACTGATGGAGTAGATGTGAGCTTCACTTGAGCTTCTGTTCCATTTGAGCTTTGAGCTTCATCATTGATCTAGCAACGTTCATCCTTGTCTTTAAGCGTAGATTGTGCTTCTCTGGAGTATGCATAAAGCTTTTCATTTGTCACACAACCTGCACACTTAGTCGTAGTGTAGTTAATACACTAAGCCTCATTTGGTGTGCTCATCATCAAAATCACTTGGGGTGGAATTCAATTTCCATCACTCTCCCCCTTTTTGATGATGACACCCAAATGAAAAATGAAGTAAGTTGACATACTAATATGACATGAAAAGTAAGCTTACTCCCCCTGCTTTTGATGTGGTTCTCCCCCTGCATCGAAGCCGTTAGCAAAAAAATAACAATACATTCAGATAATATATTCATTTTGCATTTCATATCTTTCTTCCCCTTGTCATCAACAAAAAACAATTAATGACATATCATTTCAACACATGAATTATTCAAGGTATAAAAAAATTTGGAGGGGAATTCAATTACTTTTCCTGCAGAAAAAAATGTTAGCATGTGATCAACCAATATTTTAGCAGAATAGATAAGTTCATCCATAGCCATAAAAAAGTAGCAAGCATCACACCATAATATAGTTATTACAGACCAGAAGTTTTTGAAATCATTTTAAAAAAAAATTGTTTGTGAAATCAAGGGTGAGCGTCGTTCTTCTTCAATTCCTTGATCTCATCAAGGATCATGCCAAGCGTCTCTTCCGTCATTTTGTTGCTCTTTGTCACGAATTTCTTGAGGTCGTCCACTTTCTTATTGAGGTCTTCAAAGCCTATTTCTTGGGATATCTTCAGCTTTCCAATTTTCTTCAAGAGCATTTCTTGACGTTCAATGATGTAAGCCGGTGGCTCCTCGTCTTCTCCTTCTTATTCGCTTGCTTTTTCTTCTTCTTCTTCTTCTTTCTCAGAATCTGAAATAATAACTTTCTTACCTCTCCTAGATGATGACGATCCTCCTTCAACAGCAAGCTTCTCTTCAGGGATGTTCTGATCAAGGTCTCTATGAAGGTTCATTCTTCCGAGAGCATGGACATCAAATATGCGTGCCGGATCCAGAATTGTGGTTTCATTATCCAAAGGCACATTATAACTAATAAATAGGATGGTGAGGTAATGTCCATGTGCTAGAGTAGATGAGGGTCTATCTGAAGAAGCTGAAGCAAGGATGGAGTCCATAATGACTTTGGCCCAATTGACATGAATATTCCCTAGCATAGCATAGATACGTTTGGCTTGTTTCTCAGATAGTATAGAGTGACTACCAAATTATTGAGTTACGTTGTAAGACAATATATTTGCAAGGATCCTTCCCGGATAGCAAAGATCGCTACAAGGGAGTTTAGTTTGGAAATACTTTTCAGGTAAATGCATTCTCTCCAAAATACTTTCATCAGTCATCTCTATATTATCCAGTATCATGCCAGTGTACTGGATACCTAGGGCTTCACCTAGAGATTTTACGGTTATGGCAAGTTTAGTGTCAAGTACTTTGGTGACAAATCGGCTTTTGGCAAGGTCATAATCCATATTGGCAAAAGAAATGCACAAGTCTGGGATAGCAGAGATAAATGTTTTCAGCAGAAAATAGGTTAGCCAAGTTTTGAAATTCTAGAATGCTTCAATGCCATAGTTTTCAACATGATCAAGTTTCACAAATCTCTCATGAAGAATAGGTTTCTTGGAAACTTTGACAAAGTGTTCATAGGTAGTACTCCTAAATAGATAGGGCAAGATGGTTTCTTTCTCAGAGATGGATTCATTTGAGACTTTCTTCTTCTTAGAGACCAATCTTTTGATAGGCATCTAGAAGGAGTAAAAAATTAGATATGCAAGAGCATTCAAAAAAAGAATGGGGTAAGAGTTGATGAGAAGAGTTTTTACCTTGAGTAATCTTGAGAGAATGGTGAAACCAAGTGTTGAGAGAGCTCCAAGTAATCCAAGTGCCAAGGAAAATTTTCAAGAGAAAGAGAGGATGGAGTAGTCGGCTAACCCTAGGGTTTTACTCTTGGGGTTTTTAACTAAGAGGTGAAAGGAGATGAAAGATAGAGGCCATTGGATCAAGAGATGGGTGGTTGGGATAAAGTTTAGCTTATTGGTTTTAAGTTGCCTTTGGATGCAAACCCATTAACTCAATGGAACCCCATATGAGTTAAAAAAAATCAACCCCAGAAATCCGCACAGCCGCTGGTAGTCGACTCCCTACTGAGCTGAGTCGTTTTCTCATCTCGAGGGGTTTTGTTCCAAGACTGAGTGTGTTTCTGAACAAAAGATTTATTATAAATATAATGCAAACATACATAAAAAATATTAAATCATTTAAACATGTTTAAGCATATAATCAAAATGATTAAGTCGCAAAAAGAACTTTTGATGCTGATCCAGTTATTAAGCGTTGGATCTTGTTTCTCCCCTTCGTTTCCTTAGAGTACCTGAAAGATAGACGTTTATGGTACTCTTTGGCTTTTGAGTCCTGAGGGTTAGTATTTAGGAAACCAAACCCAGTGTGGTTTAGTTCCTTTATGAAAAATATATTTATAGTTTTTGTTTAAATGAACTTGCTGAACAAAGTTTGTAGCATAGTTTTTCTTTATTTGATCGGACAAGTTCTTTGGTATCCAGATGCTCAGAAAGTTTTCGTTAGAATGATGCTCCTAGTATGCTTAACCCGTTTCTTGGTATGATGTGAATCATAACCGAGTTCGGTTTTGCTAGATGAAGCTTTTTGGTTATTTATTAAACTATTTAGCTTTCCTTTTCCTTTGTTGAAATTTTCAATAATTTTCATCGTAGCATCGTATTTATCTTTGACAGATACGAGAAGATTATTCAAATTCTCAACTTTTTCATTTACGGATAGAATGTCTTTTTGCAGAGAATTATTCTTTTCTTTAAGGAGACTGTTTTCCTTAATGACTTCTTCCTTTTCTTTAACATCCTTTTTAATATTTGTAAGTGTTCTTCTATATTCTTTTATGAGCTTTTCATGCATTTTGCATAGCTCCTTATATGCTCCCCTATAGTCCATGTCTTCATCATCGCTTGATGACGAATCATTATCACTAGATGAATTATGATGTGAACTTACCTTAGAAGATGTGGAAGCCATGAAGCACATGTGTGTTGTTTCTCTTCTTTCATCATTGTCGTCTGCTGAGGATTCATCGGACGAGGAATCGTCGCTCTGGTCGAAAGCTGTGTAAGCTTCCTTCTTTGGTTGTCGGAATTTGTTTCTTCCATTGTTTCTCTTTTCATTGCTATCTCGGTTCTTCCCACGATCTCTGGAATCATGATTGTTTCTTTCCAACGGACAGTCTCTTTGGACGTGTCCTGGTTTATTGCAACCAAAACAAATAATACCATTAGTGGGTCTAAAGGAGCGTTTACCATACTTACTTGTGATGAACTCTTTAAATTTCTTTGAGATGAAGGCAATATGGTCTTCTTTGTCCGTGTAGTCGGAATCTTCTACTTGAGCTTTAAACGCAAGAATTTTCTTCTTTGGTTTTTCTTCGATCTTCTTATCTTCTTCAAGTTCAATCTCATATGCCATGAGATTTCCCATTAGTTATTCAATGGTAAGATCCTTTACGTTATGAGCTTCTCTAATGGCCGTTGTTTTTCCCTTCCATTCGGGTCGGAGAGATCTCAGTATTTTCATCACTTGCTCGTATTCAGAAAGTTTCTTTCCTAATCATACGAGCTCATTTGTAATGTTAGTAAAATGAGTATTCACATCGGTGATACTCTCTCCTTCTTCCATTTTAAAGGATTCGAATTTAGAATGTAAAACATTTATGCGGGATTTCTTTACCTTTTAGTTCCTTCGTGGCTTACCTGAAGAGTGTGCCATATTTGATGTGTTGTCTCGCATTGGAAGACTCGATTGAACTCATTTCATGTTACAGCACAAAATAGTGCATTCATTGCCTTTGCATTAAGATTTGCTATCTTCTTGCCGTCGTCTGACCACTTCCCAAATTCAACTTCGGTAGGTGCGATGTATGGAACTTTAGTGACGGTCCATGCTTCGATGTCCAATGACTACATGTGAGTCTTCATTCGGATCTTCCAGTTGGCGTAGTTCATTCTGTTGAACAGTGGTGGTCGCATGGTATTTAGTCCTTCAGAAGGGAAAGATGTCGATGCCATCACTTTTATAGCCTCGCTCCGATACCAAGTGTTGGATCCTGTGAATGGCAAACAACACTAGAAGGGGGGTTGAATAGTGTTGTATAAAATAACCTTTTTCGATCTTAATAAATTAACACAAATCAAAGCCTTCTGATGTTGCCTAAGAAACCAAGTAGAGTGATCTACGCTTGGTTCTTAATCAACCCAATAAATCTTCAAATCAAATCAGAGATAAAAATCTTCTGGTATTCGACTCCCTATGAATAGTAGTCGACTCCCAGAGGGAAATTAAGCACAGCTCAGATAGTTAAATACTTAATAGTTAAATGAGAATAACAAAGTAAATAAGAGTTGTTTGCTGGTCGGCCCCGGATATACACCCGAAAAACGACTTATAGTCTTACCGCAAGCGCACGACATAGTGGCGAGAGGGTATCGAACACAGGGAGGACAAATTACGGTATCCTACTTTGATTACCTAACTATCAAGAGAATAAGAATAGTTTCGATGTTGTTGTCACAATCATTCAAATAGCAAGAAAATATCAATATAATAAAGCATCTAGGGATAGGAGATCCCCACTACAGACCATCTCTTATCCTTGTGAATCATAAATTTCCTTGTTGCTGAGCTTGAATATAGGTGAACTAGTCGCAACTTAATGTAGAACCAAGCTTACGCTCTCGCGCTATTTCCGGTCTATAGTAAACCTAGAATAGAGCCCACTCTCGTGCTAACTCTACCCTAAGCCGCTAGCGTGAAGATCGGCATCATTGTCCAATCGCATCTCGAGCCCACTCTCGTGTAAACTCGAGTTACGATCTAGGTTATGATAGTTCGTATTCGTCCAATCCCTTGCAAACGAATATTAATATAGATTTATAATAAAAATCCTAGCTTTGGTCCAATCTCTTGCAAACCAAATCTAGCGAATTTCAATTATAAATCTAAATCGAATATCTAGACCTTCCTATCAATTGGGATCCAATCTCTTGCAAATCCCAATCGATGTGAATTCCTAGCTACTCGTAATAAATCGATCACAACCTAACCATTATTAATTCTAGCAACAAATCAATAAATTCATCACAATTCAAAGATCGGGTCCATAGGGTTCATCCCTATGCCCTAGAACGACGGAACTACTCACTAATCATCATGAAAATCTCAGAAATAATAAATGGAATCATAGCACAATTCATTGCAAAGAATGGACAATTCATAAAAATGAGTTTTTTAGCAAGAAAGAACAAACCAATGTCGTCGCCTATGATCTCCAGCTGAGATTTCGTAAAAGAATAGCCGTCAAAAATATAATAGAAGTCTCTAAAAAATAGTTCAAGTCTCTCCTAAAACTAGGTCTTAAACTAGGTTTAAATACAAGCCAAAATCGTCCAAAAAATCGTGACAAAACTGCCCCTCCGCAGCCCAGAATTCGCAATCCTGGCAGCAGTCGGAGAGGGTCATTCGGTCGAGTGGTTCATGTCACTCGGCCGAGTGACATGCCTGACGAAAAACAAAGAGTTCGTGATCGTCAGGGGTCTGTCTCTCTGGGTGACTCGGCCGAGTGGGCTTCTTCACTCGGACGAGTGCGTAATCATGCTCGGTCGATTGGGCTTCCTCAGATTTTCCAGTAACTTGGGCCTTTCTCTGGACGAATTCCCTGTAGCACTCGGGCGAGTGAGATTTCTCACTCTGCCGAGTGGCATTTCTTACTCGACCGAGTGAACGCTGAAAATTTGCTGTGTGTATCCATTTCACTCGACCGAGTACAGCTTCTGACTCGGCTGAGTGAGTAGTCTACTCGGCCGAGTGGGCTGTATCTTGGCTCTTTCCTTCTCCTTTTTGCCTCCTCGTCGATCCTATGGAATTCCTTCCTCTTTCACTCATCCTCTATCACTGATAACTCCTCCAATAAGCCGTGGGCGACACTCCGAAGTGCGTGAAACTCCTTTGATCTCATTTTCGCTCCAAATCGCTCCATATCTCCTGAAATACGACAAAAACACGAAATAGTGAAAAGCATCGCGATATCGTCAAATAATCATGGAAAACGCAATATGGGCGATCAAAACGTCATGAAAACACGCAGAAAAAGGTGTAAATTAAGAAGTGATCAAAATCCCCTAAGCTTACATCTTACTCGTCCTCGAGGAAGATGAGTAAAAGGCAAACCCGATAGTTAAAATAAGGAAAAGGAAAAATAAATAGAAAAGAAAACAAAGATGGAGGTGCTAGATCATTTTCTCAGGCCATGGACTTGCTTACTCAAATAGCACATGGCGAATATAAAACATGCCAAGGATTTTTATTTCGATATCATGATCATATAGGGATGCATTCAATATAGAAACCCAAGAATATCAATATAGTATGAAACATGGAATCATTCTAGAATTAGCATTGTCTGAAGCATCTAATGCGGTATACATAATTATAGACCACACACTTTTCAATTGATCTTTATATTTGGAGTATAAGAAGTATCACACAATATGAAGCAATAAGAATAGAAAGGAGTGGTTTTCATGAAATGCATGCTAAGTTTCAATTCTTGGATTTCGTAAAACTTTTAGTAATCTCACCGAGTATAGAAAATTACCTAGCTTAGGTTGTCATGCACAGTCAAGTAGTCACTCTCTCACACATCACTGAATCCTCTCCCCCAAGCTTTTCTATAAGCGTGGTGGCATCAAATTTAGCAATAAGTGTATTCCCCATTTTTGAAGCTCCAAGTAAATAACAAAGGGAAGAAAGAGAGAAAGATGAAATGAGATCATATATATACTTCTTTTCTCTTTTCTTTTCTTCTTTTTTTGCTTTTTTTTAATATCAATATATACAACAGTGATCCCAAATCAAAAGATAGAAAGGTATACATGTATTTTTTTCTTTTTGATTTTGGGGTATTGGAGCATGGATCTTTTATAGCGGGGGAATATGCCAATATAAGATTCGCTAAAGGGAGTTTCACCATTGATTTTCAGTATAGAAATGATGCTCAAGATATGTGGAGAAAGAAAGATATGTAACACTCGGTTCACTCTATAGAATGTGCACGACAACTTTCAGCAGAGTAATGTAATCTACTCAGTTTGATCTCAAAAAGTAAACTAATCCCATCATGTCAACATAGCATACAACCAATCAACCTGAAAGTGAAGCGTATAATTTTCATGCAATAAGAAGTGATATAAGAAAGCAAAGCAGTACTCCAAGTATAGGCAATCAATGCATGAAGCTTGGTGTGTTTTCTACGAAGAGTATACATATAAATTATCAGACTCAGCCAATAGAAGAATTTCATACATATTCATACATGAAAGTGCGGGTTACTATCTCAAATGCCTAGCAAGACATGGCATATAACATCTGAAATAAAAACAATGGCATGGCAAGTTAATATGCATATAGAAGCTAATACCATGTCATCATCATTACAGAAAATTCATCTCTAGCAAAAAGGATAAAAGAAAT
This sequence comes from Scilla litardierei, assembly GCA_030789695.1. Lineage (NCBI taxonomy): Eukaryota > Viridiplantae > Streptophyta > Magnoliopsida > Asparagales > Asparagaceae > Scilla > Scilla litardierei. The sequence continues at coordinate 33,175,525 of CM061139.1, read as the reverse complement.
AAGGATAAATAAAAACTACTGTACATATGCATCACACTCAAAAAGTAAGAAAACGTGATGCATGAAAGAAAAATAAAAAGAATGAAAAAGTGGGTGAAAATAAGTGTAAAAACAAAGAAAAGTGAGAAAATGAAAATAAAAGGCGACCAAAATAAAAAGTGTGTGAGAACTCACTCCCCCAAGCTAAAGTGCACAGTGTCCTCAATGTGCAAAGTGTGGCACACCGAGAGACAAGATATGAGTGGAGTGGGTAAGGATGCATGCATGATGAAAATAAACTAAAAAAATGTGATGGGAATGCAAGTGATGCATGCAGAGATCAAAATGGTACCATGTAAGTGTCCTTAAAAGTACTCCCTCTCTCCCAAAGAGATATAGACAGATAAGACCAAAAAGTGACCAAAATGTGTGTGGAGGAGGGGTGCAAAATCAACAGGCGCAAGATATCCATTGTATCAACAACAAAAGTATGGAAGGCATCTGGTGTGTACCTAGGCGGGTGGTGGTGCACCAGCACCGCTCTGTGGTGGAGGAGGAGGTGGTGGTGGCTGCTGGGTAGGTGTAAGTGGCTGCGGCAGTCGCACAAGAATCTGGTTCAGGCAAGCCTGAGTACCAGGAAGTAAAGCGGCGCGAGTCTGGACAACACTGACAGTAGCGGAGAGAGCCTGAAAATCTCCTCAAGTCCACTAACTGCCCCCTCTAAAGCACGGAGGCTCTAAACTAGGGTGTCGGGGGGAGGTGGAACAGAGGGTCGTACAAGTGAAGAATGGGGCTATCTCGCACGGCTACCATAAAGGATAGGTGCAACTGTGGGGTGGTGCTGAGGTGATGTGCTCACTAAGTGACGCTCAGCCTCTGTGGGAGGCTGAGACGCATGAATGGTCGAAGAGGATGGAGAAGCAGCAGAGGCTGAAGTGGTGACAGACGACGAGGCGGTCAGAGAGGTCAGTGACGCAGACGTGGGGACAGATGTCACGACACTCTCTGAGAAGATAGCGGCTAGTGGAGACAGAAGAGTCGACTGCTGGGGAGGCTGTGAAGTGTGTAGGAAACGACTCCCCAGGGGTCGAGAACAATAGTGAGGCCAGGGTCTCCACTGCGGAAGTGTAAGAGGGCTCGTCGCTCTCAATAATGGTGGGTGGGTGCTCAGGGCTCCTGGTAGAAATGGGATCTATGGACATGGGCACATCGGTGGTGGTAGTGTGGGTGGACTCAGCTAAAGTGCTCCAGACACTGACAGAAGTGTGGATAGAGGTGTCAGGAGGTGCAGAAAAATCAGGTGCAGGCTGAGGTATCACGGGGTCAAGGGGTGGAAGGAGGGGCTCCTGCAGAGCGCCCTCGGGCTCTAGCACGTACGCGACAGGGATGAGTAGATCCATCGCTGGAATCCACTCCCTGCCCGCAGGTCCAATATGTGTTCGAGCAGGGCTTGGGAGACCATGTAGTCAGCGCCAAAAGGACAGTGCAGCCACACCCGGTGGTGCTGACCATGAGGACGTAATATCCTCATCCGGGCCATAACATCTATGGAGAGTGAAGTGGGACCCGGTGGTCTAAGCAGGCCAGCAGGGAGGTCAATTCTGCACAAAAGGGCCAGGAGGGTAATCAGACCACCGCAACAGATAGCGTCCAAGCACCAACAGAAATAATGATGAGGTCGATGTACCAACTGGCGATATCGATCTCGACGGCGGGGACCAAAACGTCGCTACCTCTCTCAAAGACCCTCGATCATGTCATCGCATAGAGCATGTAGAGCTCTGGCGTCGACTATGTCCCCGGCTCATACCTCGCTAAGAAAGTGGTCTCCATAAGGCGCTGTGCAATGCAGATGCATGGGTGGATGATAGCAGATGCCTTGGCCTGACTAGGGTTAAAGGCAAGAGGTGATCCCGTGATCCGTGTCCAAAAAGCGTGCATGTCGAATGACGGGGGTGGGATGTGCGTGGGACTATAGGCTCGGTCTGGGTCCGGAACAGCGGGCCACTGGAAGAATGCTCGGAGCATGTCGAGAGTGATCTCGCACTCCCGATCCATCAGTCTAAAGGAGCATCCCCAGGGGTCCGAGAAATAGAACTAAGGACCTCTAGTGTCGGACGAATGTAAGTGTCCGCCGTCACCGACAAGAAATCACGCCACCCCATATTGTCATACAACTGGAGCAGCCCCTCTAGTACCCTTAGGCGCTCTAGATCAGCAAGGTGTGCAAACCTAGACGGTACGATCGAGCGATGGGAGATACGCTCAAATCTAGCGTGGTGTGCGTCATCTCTGAACGTGATCCCCATCGCATCGATTGCAAGGGTGGGCTGTGCCGGTGGTGGAATGGGAGCGGTAGGAGGCGGCTGTATGGGTGGTGGCGAGCTAGGTGGAGGGGACTCCGCCCTAGCGGAAGAGGATCCAGGATCGCCTGACCTCTTCCGCTTGGAAGCAGGCGCCTGAGTGCGTGGCCTAAGACGTGGGGTCATGGGGCTTGTGAGTCGTGCACACCCAAATGCAAATGCGAAGTGCTACAAATAAGGAGCGAGTGTACCCGAGCACAACGCGAGAGCAAATAGTGGAAGCGTGCTAAGAATCGCCTCCTCCGTGAAGCTCCAAGGCATCCCGAATCTCCTGAATCTCCCCCAAGCTAGCCTGAAATGCAAATAAAGAAAGCAGCAATGGATCATCAATATTCATGGGGGAAGATTTGGAATAATAGATATATATACGAATTAATTTCGATATGGGGCTCATTGGGCTTACGGATTGGACAAATGGAGGGAAAATAGGATTTTTGGGTGAAATAGAGGATGCACTGTGAAGGAGGCACCGGCGCCGGCATCGGTAGGCGGCGGCGGATAGTCGGTGATCGACGTAGGTGGTCGGCGGCCGACGATCGGTGCGGCTCGGAGGAAAGAGGGAAGGCGATTCAGGTGAGGCACTGGGATACGAAATGGCTCGGGCGAAATTGGGGATTCTTTGAGTGCTTGGGGTTCGAGCCACGCCCGCTGGGTTATATAAAGATGGGCGACTCGGCCGAGTGACGCGTTCACTCGGCCGTGTGGCACTACGTTAAAAAAAATTTCGAAATTTTTTTCGAAATCTCCCAATAGTTACGACTCGGTCGAGTAGTTTTTCCCACTCGGCCGAGTGGACAAGTTTCACTCGGCCGAGTGGCAAGGCTACTCAGTGATTATAAGCCGTGGAGGGTATCAGATTCACTCGGCCGAGTAACATAGCCACTCAGCCGAGTGGCAAATAAATACTGTAAATTACAGAAAATAACTGAGAGTGGTCTATAGGATCTTCCCTGATCAGTACCCTACTCGGCCGAGTAGAGTCTTCACTCGGCCGAGTGATAACTTCACTCGGCCGAGTGGCTTCCTGTTTTCTACACTGACTCTCTGTTTTTGCTACACTTTCTGTTTTTCTTGTCCCCGTCAATTTCTTCCTTCTCTTATGGCCTGAGCACATTCCTGGAGTGCTCTCCCTTGCCATGGTCATCCTCCATATAAATGATTTCTCGTTCTCCATCTCCTGTCATGAAAATAGAGCCCATTGTCACAATTTTTATTGACTCTAGACTCTAAACACTAAGAAAGATCTAAAACAAAAATAGAATTCAACTAAAAATAATGTAAAACCGTCGGGTTGCCTCCCGACAAGCGCTCGTTTAAGGTCTTGAGCTCGACCCCTTAAGATATTCGTTTAGCGCGCAATGTTCAGTGCATGTGAGATGCGCGCGTCAAACTTGCCGAGAAGGCCACTTGGATTTAATTGTTGTTGTTCGTTGGCATTCCTTGGCTTCCCCTCATCATGGGTAGTATTGGGGTATGAGTCCCTCAAGCTTGAGCTTTTATCATTCTTTTTCTTCACCGGTGATGCCGATCTCTTATCCGACGGAGCTTTCTTCAAGTTATTGGCCGTGGAGAGCTTGCAGAGCTCCCTAATTCTCACAACATCAGTGTCATCCTTGTCATCAACCAATGGATAATCTGACGGGTCTTCCAACTTTTCTCCATTGCTAGAAGTTCGGCCTTCTTCAAAGCCATCATTGTTTAGGGCTCCGATAGAATGTGGTATAGCTTCATCAATCACTTTATCGAGGAGGTATGAAAGATCATGGAACCATCCCTTGAGTAGATATATGTTATTCACTTCACCGGTATGGGCTCCCTTAGAATAATGCTTGAGCCGTTGTCCATTTACCTTGAATGTGGTACCGTCTTTTCCTTCCAACTGAAAGGCTCCTCCCGGTTGTATGTGCCTAATTGTGAATGGTCCGGACCATCGTGATCTTAGCTTTTCGGGAAAGAGTCGGAGTCTAGAATTGTATAATAGGACCTTGTCTCCAACCTTGAAATCCGTAACAGTGATGCATGAGTCGTGGAGAATTCTAGTTCTTTCCTTGTAAATTCTTGAGCTCTCGTAAGCGTCTCGCCTAATCTCGTCAAGCTCATTGATGTCTAAGAGTCACCTCACCGTTGCACTCTTGTAGTCATAATTAAAGGTCTTGATGGCCCAATATGCACGGTGTTCCAACTCCACCGGCAAATGACAAGCTTTTCCCTAGACAAGACGGTACGGGGTGGTGCCAATGGGAGTGGAAAGGCTGTGCGATATGCCCATAGTGCATCATTCAATTTCATGGACCAGTCCTTTCTAGATCTATCGACGGTATTTTCTAGAATTTGTTTAATCTCCCGGTTCGACACCTCCACTTGTCCACTCGTCTGAGGGTGGAATGCCATACCGATTATATGATTCACCCCATACTTCTTCAACATGGCTTCAAACTTGTTTTCTATAAAATGACTCCCTCCATTACTTATCAAAGTACGTGGCACTCCAAAGCGCAGGAAGTGTTTTGCTTGAAGAATTTGGATACCACTCTTGCATCTTTAATTGGCGTTGCAATGGCTTCTACGCATTTTGAGACATAGTCCACGGCTAATAAGATATACTTGTTTCCTTTGCTTGACAGAAAGGGCCCCATGAAATCCACACCCCAACAATCGAATAGCTCAATTTCCAAAATGGGCTTCATTGGCATCTTATTCTGTTTTGATATATTTCTTGCCCGTTGGCATCTATCACAACGCTTGACGAAGTCATGCGTATCCTTGAACATGGTCGGCCAAAAGAACCTGCTCTGTAATATCTTTGCGATGGTTTTGGCGGCGGCGTGATGTCCCCCGCAAGGCATATCATGACAATGTGAAATGATAGATGTGGCCTCTTCCTTTGAAACACACCTTCGTATAATACCATCCTTGCATATCTTGAAGAGGTAAGGATCTTCCCAGAAATAACTGTGGACTTCGTGCATGAACCTCCTTTTTTGTTGCATGGCCATCACGCATGGCTTTATCCCGCATGCCAAATAGTTCACATAGTCCACATACTAAGGCACCTCTCCGGGTCTAACGGCGAATAGCCTCTCGTCGGCAAAAGTGTCATCAATTGGTAGGCTTTCATCCTTCTCCTCACGAACAAGCCTGGACAAGTGGTCCGCCACAACGTTGTCAGTGCCCTTCTTGTCTCTAATCTCCAAGTCAAATTCTTGCAACAAAATTATCCATCTAATTAATCTTGGCTTGGCCTCTTTTTTTGCTTAGTAGATACTTCAATGCCGCATGGTCGGTGTGCACAATTACTTTGGATCCAAGGAGGTAGGAGCGAAACTTCTCGATGGAGTAGACAACCGCCAAGAACTATTTCTCGGTGGTAGTGTAATTTTTCTGTGCCTCGTCCAATGTTTTGCTTTCATAGAATATTGCATGAAGCTTTTTGTCCTTCCTTTGTCCTAGCACCGCTCCAATTGCTTGGTCACTTGCATCACACATAAGCTCGAAAGGAAGGCTCCAGTCTGGCGGTTGTATAATGGAAGCAGAGATGAGGGCTTCCTTCAATGTATTAAATGCCTGCAAGCACTCTCCTGAAAAAACAAACGGAGCATCTTTAGCAAGTAAGGCGGTAAGAGGTCGGGCAATTAAGGTAAAATCCTTAATATAGAGGCACCAAAATCCCGCATGACCAAGAAATCCCCTAATGCCCTTAACATTAATAGGAGGAGGAAGTTTTTCGATTACCTCAATTTTCACCTTATCAACCTCAATCCCTCTAGACGAAACAAGGTGCCCAAGAACTATCCCCTCAGTGACCATAAAGTGGCATTTCTCCCAGTTAAGAGTGAGATTATTTTGTTGGCATCTTTTAAGACTTTAGTAAGATTAGCCAAACATGAATCAAACTCACTTCTATAGACAGAAAAATCATCCATGAAGACTTCCATAATGTTTTCAATATAATCAGAAAAGATGGACGTCATACACCTTTGAAAGGTGTCGAGAGCATTACATAGTCCGAAGGGCATTCTACGATAGGCATATGTGGCATAAGGACATGTGAAAGTAGTCTTTTCTTGGTCATCTTCATGCAAGGGGATCTGAAAAAATCCCGAATACCCATCCAAATAGCAAAAGAATTTATGTTTAGCAAGGCGCTCTAGCATTTGGCCAATGAAGGGTAATTGGTAATGATCTTTACGGGTGGCTTTATTCAATTTCCTGTAGTCAATACACATTCGCCATCCCGTGACGGTGCGTGTGGAAATGGGTTCTCCCTTATCATTTTTTATGACGATCATCCCCCTTTTTAGGGACAACATGGACGGGGCTAACCCATCTGCTATCAGAGATAGGATAGATAATGTCGGCTTCAAGTAATTTAAGGATTTCCTTCTTAACCACCTCCTTCGTGTTAGGGTTTAGCCGCCTTTGAGGATCTATGGTGGTGGCTTCAGTGTTTTCTAGGTGGATTCTATGTGTACAAAGCCTAGGGCTTATTCCTTTTAAATCAGAAATGGTGTAGCCGAGGACATCCTTGTGACTCCTAAGGACATCTAAGAGCATTTCAAGTTGTTCATGGTTGAGGTGGGCATTAACAATCACCGGGTAGGTCATTTTATTACCCAAGAAAGCATACCTTAAATCAGAGGTAATTGTTTAAGTTCTACCTCAGGAGGTGTTGTACCCCCTACTTCCTCTTCTTGTGAAAGCTTGGCCTCTTCTGTAACATCTGAGTTCAGTTCCTACTCTGGGAGTGGGCTCTCGTATGCGGGCTCAGATTCGCTTCTTGGGGAGGACGGTGCATCTGAATAGATACTGCATAGCTCCGTGTTAACGTTGATGGAACTACCATTTTCCTATGGTTCATATCTGAGATTAAGAGACATGTCAGTGCGTTCATAAATATCAGAGAAGGAGTCGTAAAGTTTACTTCCCTGAATCTCGGCATGCCAAGTGGACTCCTCAGGATTGTAGTACTCTTCGGTGCATGCTCTACTGTCGTCAAAGTATAACTTGCCGTCCCTCACATCGACTTTAATGTTGCCCGCGATAGTCCCTTCCGGAGAGATTTGATCCATCACAAAGCTAGCAAATAGTTTCTTAATGGGATCCTTGATATCGATGGCAAAATCCCCTGTGGTATGGACCTCATCAATAAGTTCCTTCAGAAGAGTCATGAAGGAATCATCATCTCCCGGGCTAGACTCAGTTCTCATCATCGCGTCTCCCATGTTACCTGCTTAAGATTCTATTGAAAATATTGGAGAGCACGTAAATTGGGCATCAAAAAAAGTCAAAACGGAAAAAGAAAGAAAGAAAGAAGGTGAGATATAACCGGGTAAGAAAAGTAGAACACTGTCGAGTGACCCTCCCTGGCAACGGCGCCAAAAACTTGGTCGGCCCCGGAAATACACCCGAAAAATGACTTGTAGTCTTACCACAAGCGCACGGTGTAGTGGCGAGCAGGTATCGAACACAGGGAGGACAAACGATGGTATCCTACTTTGATTACCTAGCTATCAAGAGAATAAGAATAGTTTCGATGTTGTTGTCACAATCGTTCAAATAGCAAGAAAATATCAATATAATAAAGCGTCTAGGGATAGGAGATCCCACTACGGACCGTCTCTTATCCTTGTGAATCATAAATTTCATTGTTGCTAAGCTTGAATATAGGTGAACTAGTCGCAACTTAATGTAGAACCAAGCTCACGCTCTCTCGCTATTTCCGGTCTATAGCAAACCTAGAATAGAGCCCACTCTCGTGCTAACTCTACCCTAAGTCGCTAGCGTGAAGATCAACATCATTGTACATCTCGAGCCCACTCTCGAGCAAACTCGAGCTACGATCTAGGTTATGATAGTTCGTATTTGTCCAATCTCTTGCAAACGAATATTAATATAGATTTATAATAAAAATCCTAGCTTTGGTCCAATCTCTTGCAAACCAAATCTAGCGAATTTCAATTATAAATCTAAATCGAATATCTAGGCCTTCCTATCAATTGGGATCCAATATCTTGAAAATCCCAATCGATGTGAATTCCTAGCTACTCGTAATAAATCGATCACAACCTAACCATTATCAATTCTAGCAAAAAATCTATAAATTCATTACAATTCAAAGATCGGGTCCATAGGGTTCATCCATATGCCCTAGAACGATGGAACTACTCACTAATCATCATGAAAATCTCAGAAATAATAAATGGAAGCATAGCACAATTCATTGCAAAGAATGGACAATTCATAAAAAAGAGTTTTTTAGCATGAAAGAACAAACCAATGTCGTTGCCTATGATCTCCAGCTGAGATTTCGCAAAAGAATAGCCGTCAAAAAATATAATAGAAGTCTCTAAAAAAATAGTTCAAGTCTCTCCTAAAACTACGTCTAAAACTAGGTTTAAATACTAGCCAAAATCGTCCAAAAAATCGTGACAAAACTGCCCCTCCGCAGCACAAAATTCGCAATCCTGGCAGCAGTCGGAGAGGGCACTCGGCCGAGTGGCTCATGTCTCTCAGCCGAGTGACAGGCCTGACGAAAAACAGAGAGTTCATGATCTTCAGGGGTCTGTCTCTCTGGGTGACTCGGCCGAGTGGGCTTCTTCACTCGACCGAGTGAGCAATCATGCTCGACCGAGTGGGCTTCCTCAGATTTTCCAGTAACTTGGGCCTTTCTCTGGACGAATTCCCTGTAGCACTCGGGTGAGTGAGCTTTCTCACTCGGTCGAGTGGCTGACGTGCGTTTATATTTCATATATTCACGCACGTTTTCTTTTGTGTTTCTCCGTGTTTTCCATCGTCTTTTATTCGTTTTCTCGTATTTTCTAGTTTTCTTTCACTTTTCTTTGTTTCTCCATGTTTGCAGGAGATTGGCCGCGTAGGGGACGTTTAACGACGATATCTCAAGTCCCTGGGGCAACGGGAGGAGTCACGCGTGATCCAGGGGTCAAACGTCAAAGAATACATCTTTCAGCCCCTCACCCGGTCGGTTGGCCATCTCCAACCGATCGGGTGATGCACGCGTGCACCACCCGGTCTCAGCCGGAGCCCAAGTAGAAGTCGCTCGACCAGTTCACAGGCCGGTTCAGCGGTGGCCTGTTCTCTGTCTTTTCGAGCAAAATTCCAACCGATCGGGTGACTCTCACCCGATCGGTTCATCTGTAGCTGATGCTGAGGAGCTGAAGACACGGGCACCCAACCGATCACTTCACCCGATGGCGCCAAGATCCAACCGGTCACTCCAAGAACTCACCCGACCGGTTCATATGACCGGGTGAAAGCTCGTCGTTTTCTGTTCATTATCTGTAACGGATCACCCGATCGGTTGACTTGTCAACCGATCGGGTGATACTAGAGTCTATAAATAGAACCCCTAGGTTTCCAGAAACGGAGGAGCTGTTAGTTTTTACTGTTTTCTCCTATTGTGACGGCTGTAATTTCTGTTCTTTTGTAACTTGTCGGATCTTTCTCAAATTTTAGTATTATCTTAATTACTCTATTACTTCCGCATTCCTATCGTCTGATTTGATTCCTACGGTTCATTTTCATTTAGATCGCTTTTTAATGAATTTTTGTGAGTAGTTCCCAAATCTGGGATTTTTGTGGAAACCCCTTCGGGGGCTCTTCCCGATGCATCCATAGGGTTAGGAAATCGATAGGGATTAGGTTTCTAACGGTTACGCGGGGTGTTTCATTGTCATCGGCGGGAAAAAGACCGCCTTTGACCATTGGGCCAAGGGGGAATAAACTTGGCGGTTGACTCCCTAGCCATAGCTCACGCCCTTAGCGTAGACGCCGAATCCTAGCACACGGGAGCGGCAGGATGATACGTTGGGAGTTATCGTTGCGAGCTTAGTGCTCCCGGAATCAATCAGTGTTAATGGACACAGGAGTGCCCACTGATCTAATCCGAGAAGTCTGGTGTATCATCCTGGGCACCGACCGGAATATCGGGCCCATGGGATGCCGGTACCACTTTCGGAGGCAACGTCTCACCTTTAGACCCTAATTCCGATCGCTATCCTACCCGTAGGTCGTATCGGGGAGAGTCGCTCGTTGGAGTGGAAACCAAGGTCCCGGGTTTATTTTCTTATTGTTTATACCTTGAATTCCTATATCGTGACAACCATCAACCGATTCGGGCTAGCTCGCCCACGGGGTGATTTTGGTCCTCCTTGACACAAGCACATCCTAGCCTCCCTGTGTTCGACCCCCAAGCCACACTACAACACCGTGCGCTTGCGGTTACAAATATTTAAACCCCTTGCATGCCACGCGGCGGGCACCGGCCAAGTTTATGGCGCCGTTGCCGGGGAGGCAACGTGCTTGTTATTTTAGGATCTCTTGAACCCTATTGTCTAGCTCTCATCCCTACCCTGCGATAATTTTCGCATTCTCCTTTTTCCTTTTTATTTTTCTTATTTTTATTTCTTATTTTATCTGTTTCTTTCCCACTTGTCGCTTCACGGGTGTTTGTTATTTTTCATGCGCAGGAGTTCAAGAAGTCTCGACGACTTGATTCCCGTTGATCCAGAGATTAACGCCACCCTTAGGCGTTTGGCCGCCGAGAAGCGAAGAAGAGAGGATCCCGAATCCATGGAGGAGAACACCCCGCCTCACAAAGTCCCTGTTGGAGTACTCGATGCCATCTATCGAGTCCACTTCTGCCATCCGTTCTCCAGCTATTGCGGCCCAAAGCTTCGAGCTAAAGCCGTCTTTGGTGACGTGGATCCAGCAGGATCAGTTTGCGGGTGCACCCATGGAGAGCCCGATCGAGCATCTAGACTCCTTCTTGGATAAGTGTGACACCTTCCGGATTAATGGTGTCACGACTGAGGCTATCCGTCTGAAGCTGTTCCCCTTCTCGTTGCGAGACAAAGCCAAGCAATGGCTTATGGGGAAGGACCCCAACACTTTCAATACCTGGGAGAAGCTCTCCAACGCTTTTCTGACGAAGTTCTTTCCTCCGGGGAAGACCATGAAGTTGAGGAGTGAGATCGCCTCCTTCTCCCAGGCCAGCCACGAGTCCTTGCATGAAGCTTGGACGAGATATAAGGAAATGCAAAGAAGATGCCCTCACCATGAGCTTCCGAAGTGGCAGATTATTAATCTGTTCTACAATGGGCTGAGGGATGACCTGAAATCTTCTATGGATGCCACGGCTGGGGGTTCCTTCATGTCTAGAAGCGAGGAAGATGCCGGACATATTCTGGAAAATATGGCATCCAACAATGAGCGGTGGTGTGACGAGAGAGCCACACCCAGGTCTGGGGGTATACACAGAGTCGAGGACGTCGACAAAATTTCAAGCAAGTTCGACTTGCTTTCGACCCAGATCTCCGCACTAATGGTAGGAGCCGGTGGGGCCGGTGCACCGCAGATTACAGCGGTAGAATCTGAAATTTTTGGGGAATTCGATGGTGGTGACGTCTCACCACCGTTGGACCAGGCGAGCGAACTATTTTACAACCCCATGGGAAATGCGCTGTATCCGCCAAGAACCAATTCCAACCCGGCCTACTCTCCAAACAACCGGAACCACCCTAACTTTGGTTACCGGCCACCATTTCAGCCCTCGCCGCCTCAGCAGCCGCAGCAACAACCATATCAGCCGGCTAGGCCACAGCAGAGTCAGTTTCAGCAGCAACAATATCAACAGCAGCCTCAGTAACAATTTTACGCCCCCAGGAATCAGCAGCAGCAGCAGTATGGCCAATAGAGGGCCGTCTCTCCGGTTGAGTCTCTCTTGACTCAATATATAACCAACCAGGAGAAGATCAATCAAAAGCTAGAAATGGGTCAGTGGGCCCTCACAGACCAAGTAACCCAGCTGGGGTTACAAGTGGCGAACCTCTCAAGGTCACAGAACCAATTGCCGCCACAACCGGAGGTGAACCCGAGGGGAGCAACCCAAACATCGGCACTCGTGCACGAGCACACAAATGTGTCCGCTATTGTTCTGAGAAGCGGGACACAAATTCCTACTAGAGTGCCCCCTAACAGACCGGAAGCACCATTGGTCGTCGAGAGACCGATCGAAAAATCAAACGACGTCGGTGCTTCGTCATCAAATCCTACGACTCCGGAGGGAGACTCTGAAGAAGAGAGGAAGAAGAACGAGGAAGGGAGCCCGAAAGTGTTCAAACCCGTTGTGCCATTTTCACAACGGTTAGCTCAGGCCAAAATCGACGAGAAATATGGCAAGTTCTTTGCCATGGTCAAGGACCTGAGCTTGCAAATCCCCTTCCTAGAAGCAATCGAAACAATCCCCTCCTATGCAAAATTCCTGAAAGATTTGGTGACGAGAGGGTCTAGAAAGGAGAAAGTAGTGTTGACGGCGGAATGTAGCGCTATCATCCAGAGGGCAAATCCGCCAAAACTTAAAGACCCGGGGAGCTTCTCAATTCCTTGCACGATCGGGGCAGTGAAGATTCATCATGCACTCGTCGATCTCGGAGCGAGTGTAAGTTTGATGCCCTTGTCGATGTATAAAAGGATATGAATGGGTGATTTGGAGCCCACCGGTATGACCCTACAACTAGCTGACCGGTCAATCAAATATCCAGTGGGGATTGTTGATGACCTCCCCGTCAATGTAAAAGGGGTGCATGTGCCAGTGGACTTTATGGTCATGGACATGCCTGAAGACGCACACACCCACATCATTCTGGGACGGCCCTTCATGTCCACTGCTGGCGTTTTCATTGATGTGAAGAACGGAAAACTTTCTCTAAACGTCAGCGGAGAAAAAGTTGAATTTGATCTAGGGTTATCCATGAAGTACCCCGATCCCCCAGACGACCCTCGGTGTAATTTGCTGGAGATGGAAGAAGAAAAAGCTGTTGAGGAGAGCTCCTGGGAGATTCTCTTAAGGAACCCCCCCCCCCCCCCCGATGACTTGGAGGATTCAGAAGACCGAGACGGCCCTAAGAACAATGATGCTGCTGGGAGAGCGAACGCAGCAAGAACGACCCCTCCCGGGTTTCCCAAGGCTCCTTCTGCGAGGAGAACGGGGAAAGAACCCATGGGCCTCACCAAAGACGAGGTCCGGATCCTTAAGAAGATTGCGGTAAGCGCCAATACGAAAGAGAAGCCCCTGGATCGCAAGAACAAGGAGAGAGTGGTCGAGCAAATCTTTCTCCAGCCGCTGACTACTCCAAAGGACTTAAGCTCTGATGAATAAGAGATGCCGAACTTCGGGCATCACCCGTATCAACCACCGTGAACATCTCTTGCGGGCGTCGAGCCAACGACGTTAAACAAGTGCGCTTCATGGGAGGCAACCCATGTTCTAAACTTTTTTCCCACTTTTTAGTGTTATTTTTTACTTTATTTTATCTATTTTTATAAATAAAATCAGCCACGAGAACATCCGTTCAGGGACTTAGACAAATCTGTTGGGTTTTGCAGAAAACAAGGCCTCAACCGATCGGGTGAGTTCTCACCCGATCGGTTGGGATGTATCAGATACAAGCCTAAGTCTGTCCCCAAATGAACCGATCGGTTGAAGAATGAAGAGACCGGGTGACAGACCGGGTGAGCTGGGGAGAACTCTCGGGAAATTTTTGGGGAATATCAACCGATTGGTTGAGTTCGAGCGCGATCGGTTGAAGCGACCAGGTGAGCAGCCCTCAATTCTCGGGAAAATGAGTGGAGCGGCCAACCGATCGGTTGACAAGTCAACTGACCGGTTCGCCTGTAGCACTTCTTCGGCAAGAATTTTTGACCTAACCGTCAACCGATCGGGTGACAAGTCACCCGATCGGTTCGACTTAAAACCCTATAAATATCCCCGACCGCCCGTTCGATCCGCACTCGCCATTTTCGAATCCAGAACCGCCGTTTCGCCTCTTCCTCGTGCGCCTGCCCTCTTTCTTCCCTAAAATCAACCTCGATCGCCTCCCCCCCATCTCCCTACCCATCCACCATCGATTTCTCTCCATTCTCCTCGATTCCACCCAAACACAAAACCCTAACCTCCACCCGTTTTCCCCAATTTCGAAACTTGCTGAAGAAATCGCTGCGGCTTCACAGCGTGATCCTATCGAGTAGCATCGGGGCATCTACGAGCAACGATCGTCATCTCATTTGGGTAAACTCGCTCCTTTGCTCAATTTTAATTTTACCCCAAATATTCCATTTGCTCGTTGGTCGTGTTTCGTGTTTGTGTTGATTCATTGTACTTTTACATACTCACACACACGCACAACACCCGCACAATGCCTCCCCGCCGTGTTAAGCCAACCGACGCCAGCTCTTCGAACCCTAGGCCCACCAGGCGTACCCGTCGCGCACAGCCCCCCGCTCAACCCACCACCTCCAACCCATCTACCACACCACGCACCACTTCCCCACCTCACGTTTACGATCCCGAATATGGGATGCAATTCCAAACCGACGACCATGCCGACCGGTTCATGGCCATGGTCCTCCTAGCTGGACAGGGTGGTCGGATAACCGAGGAGTCCGTCGACCGAGACCTCCCCTTTCTTCAAAGCTTCATTCGCCACATCCGTGAAGACCTACCCGACGTCTCCGAGCTCCACATTCCACCCCCCACGACTCCTGGTCCACGGCGCAGGCCCCCGTCACCACCCCCAGAGGGTGGTGCCCCTGCTTGATTTTTCTTTCCCACTTTTGCCCCCCCCATCTTTGTGCCCATCTGTCTTTTCGGGGCCCTGCTTTGTTTCTGTCGGAAGGGGGGACCATTCGCGTGTCGCATCGATTTCACCTTGTTTGTTTTTGACTCCCCCTTGCATATCTCTGCATTTCACGGTCACATTTGGTTCGCTAGCACTGTCATGTCTAGCTTGGGGGACGTCTATTTTGGTGTGTCGTCGTGTTTTGTTGTTTTTCTTATTTTTATGTGTGTGCTTGTTTTTCCCCTTTCGAGTGTCGTGTCGTGTGGTTTTATTTCTATTTTCGTGTCGTTTGATTTTGATTTTGATCTTTCTTTATTTTCAGTTTCATCTCTGTGTTTTCCTCGTTTTCATTTCTTTTTGTGTCGGTGCGTATCCCCCCATCTTCATTGCCCTCCCGTACTCACTCAAATTGCATTGAGGGCAATGCAAACTTCAGCTTGGGGGAGTCGCACTGTGTGCGTCATTTGAGTCCTTCTTTTTCGTTTTTGTGTCGTTTTCATCGTGTTCGTTATTTTTCTTTTTTCTCTCTTCTCTTCTTTTTATCTCTTTCTCTTAGATATGAATCCTATGATGAATCGCCTCAAAGTCACACACACCTAGCATGGCATCGATAATCACACTCACTAACCCTAGGATTTCGAGTTCTCTTGCATTTCACGCATCGTGGGTCCACTTAGCTTTTTGTGAGTCGTGCATCGTGCCTAGCTATTTGGTGTGCTTCTACTTTGTGATTTTGTTTTATATACCTGTCCAGGAATGACCCCTAGATTATCATGCTTCGATTTGAATATGCGGTATTTGCTTTTACTATATGCATGCTATATTTATATCGTATATTTCAATTCGCATGCGTCGGGATTCCACAATTAAGGACTAGGATAACCCATTTAGCCTATGCTCTATTTAGCGAGAATAGTTTCCTTCGCCCAAGTGTTTAGATGTCGACTTCTCTTTTGTTTTACTTGGTGCAAATCCCCTCGTCGTGTACCGTTCTCCCACTTGGGAGAGTACACATGTGTATAGCCAAAAACCCAAATATCCAAAAAAAAGAGAAAAGAAAAGAAAAACCCAAAAAGAAAAGAAAAGAAAAATTTTGTATAGCCCAAAATCCAAAAAAATACAAATACCCAAAACCCAAAAATTTCGAGTGTGAATATTTTTCCTATCTACCGAGAATAAAGGGAAGGCGAGAATTTGCACCGAGTGTTCTTCTCCACATCATCTCAACCCCCATCGTTTTCGAAAACACTTGGCTCGGGAACTTTTCAGCTAGTATCTAGGCTATAGTGGCGTGATTTCCTTAACCCTAGTTGTGGAGTCCCCGACGCATGATACGTTTCACTTCTTATACTCTTCTCATGCATGCTTGAACTAATATTCACCGCAATTTCAAATTCGAATCGGTATTTGGGTCATTTCCTGGATTTGCGTATATGAGCTCATAGCACATTGTAGAAAGCGACACCATTTGCTAGAACACGACCGAACTCACTCGCGCTTCACCGCGTGAGCCCACGACACTTATTGGGACTCGTTTTCCTAGGTTTAGTGATGTGATTTGACGTTTGCTTGCATGGTGTGTCGTTTTTGATTTTCGTGGCTCTGACGGACGATCTAGGATTTAGAGTTTTCTTTTTCTCTCTTTCTCTCTATTTTTCCCCTCCGAGCTCCTACTCTCACTCGTCTTCCTCGAGGACGAGGAAGAGTTCAGCTTGGGGGATTTTGACGTGCGTTTATATTTCATATATTCACGCACGTTTTCTTTTGTGTTTCTCCATGTTTTCTGCCGTCTTTTATTCATTTTCTCGTATTTTCTCGTTTTCTTTCACTTTTCTTTGTTTCTCCATGTTTGCAGGAGATTGGCCGCGTAGGGGACGTTTAACGACGATATCTCAAGTCCCCGGGGCAACGGGAGGAGTCACGCGTGATCCAGGGGGTCAAACGTCAAAGAATACATCTTTCAGCCCCTCACCCGGTCGGTTGGCCATCTCCAACCGATCGGGTGATGCACGCGTGCACCACCCGGTCTCAGCCGGAGCCCAAGTAGAAGTCGCCCGACCGGTTCACAGGCCGGTTCAGCGGGGGCCTGTTCTCTGTCTTTTCGAGCAAAATTCCAACCGATCGGGTGACTCTCACCCGATCGGTTCATCTGTAGCTGATGCTGAGGAGCTGAAGACACGGGCACCCAACCGATCACTTCACCCGATGGCGCCAAGATCCAACCGGTCACTCCAAGAACTCACCCGACCGGTTCATATGACCGGGTGAAAGCTCGCTGTTTTCTGTTCATTATCTGTAACGGATCACCCGATCGGTTGACTTGTCAACCGATCGGGTGATACGAGAGTCTATAAATAGAACCCCTAGGGTTCCAGAAACGGAGGAGCTGCTAGTTTTTACTGTTTTCTCCTATTGTGACGGCTGTAATTTCTGTTCTTTTGTAAGTTGTCGGATCTTTCTCAAATTTTAGTATTGTCTTAATTACTCTATTACTTCCGCATTCCTATCGTCTGATTATAATTCCTACGGTTTATTTTCATTTAGATCGCTTTTTAATGAATTTTTGTGAGTAGTTCCCAAATCTGGGATTTTGGTTGAAACCCCTTCGGGGGCTCTTCCCGATGCATCCATAGGGTTAGGAAATCGATAGGGATTAGGTTTCTAATGGTTACGCAGGGTGTTTCATTGTCATCGGCGGGAAAAAGACCGCCTTTGACCGTTGGGCCAAGGGGGAATAAACTTGGCGGTTGACTCCCTAGCCATAGCTCACGCCCTTAGCGTAGACGCCGAATCCTAGCACGCGGGAGCGGCAGGATGATACGTTGGGAGTTATCGTTGCGAGCTTAGTGCTCCCGGAATTAATCAGTGTTAATGGACACAGGAGTGCCCACTGATCGAATCCGGGAAGTCTGGTGTATCATCCTGGGCACCGACCGGAATATCGGGCCCATGGGATGCCGGTACCACTTTCGGAGGCAACGTCTCACCTTTAGACCCTAATTCCGATCGCTATCCTACCCGTAGGTCGTATCGGGGAGAGTCGCTCGTTGGAGTGGAAACCAAGGTCCCGGGTTTATTTTCTTATTGTTTATACCTTGAATTCCTATATCGTGACAACCATCAACCGATTCGGTCTAGCTCGCCCACGGTGTGATTTTGGTCCTCCTTGACACAAGCACATCCTAGCCTCCCTGTGTTCAACCCCCAAGCCACACTACAACACCGTGCGCTTGCGGTTACAAATATTTAAACCCCTTGCCTGCCACGCGGCGGGCACCGGCCAGTGGCATTCCTTAGTCGGCCGAGTGAACGCTGAAAATTTGCTGTGCGTATCCGTTTCACTCGACCGAGTACAGCTTCTGACTCGACCGAGTGAGTAGTCTACTCGGTCGAGTGGGATGTATCTTGGCTCTTTCCTTCTCCTTGTCGCCTCCTCGTTGATCCTATGGAATTCCTTCGTCTTCCGCTCATCCTCTATCGCTTATAACTCCTCCAATAAGCTGTGGGCGACACTCCGAAGTGCGTGAAACCCTTTGATCTCATTTTCTCTCCAAATCGCTCCATATCTCCTGAAATACGACAAAAACAAGAAATAGTGAAAAGCATCGCGATATCATAGAATAATCTTGGAAAACGCAATATGGGCGATCAAAACAATTGTCTATTACTATTGGTTATAGAATTTGGGTGTAAATCCAATCTCCACCAAACAATTGTGGTGAGTTGGATATCGTTTTCCGCTTTGTGATTACCCTTTGTTGTTAGGGTATTGTTGTTGGAAACCCTAGACAAGTCTAGGTGTTACGGTTGGAAATCCTGGTCAAGACTAGGTGTGCTGGAAATCCTAATGAGTGAAGTTGGGTACTTGTATTTACTAAGGCAGATAGTGGAAATTTCGTACGGATTGGTCGGGGACTGGACGTACCCAAGTTGTGGGGAACCCGGATAAAAATCCTTGTGTCTGCGTTTGCTTATCTGTGTTTGATTATTTATATCTACAAGTGATCACTTCTTATTTTACACCTTTTTTATGCATGTTTTCATGACGTGTATACTGGCTTGATAGAATGAGATTCTAGATCACACAAAGATACGAATGAAGTCTTTGTGATCTAAATCAAATGTTTTTCAAAAATCCTTTTAAATAAAATCAGAGAATAAGTAATACGGATTTTGAAAACAATTAGCCAAATAAAAATTCGATCTTCAGAAAATAATATCTTAAAGTGATTGCAAGATCAAGAATAAAACTGATTTGGCTAAGAGAGAATGAGAGCTGAGAATTTTAGAGCGTTTTACGCAAGAGAATTTGATTTCAAGAGTTGTGTGTTTTCTCAAAGAAAATGGTCCTTTATTTATAGGTAAAAACTGAGAATTTGAATTTCAAATTCTTTTGACTTTTGTCCCGAAAATCATGGGGATAATAAATTAGAGATATGTCAAAAGTCAAAACGTCAAATTTCGACCGCTGGTAGTCGACTCCCTAGATTTGGTAGTCGACTCCCAGAGTGTTTCTGGAGAAATTGATTCTCAGCTGGTAGTCGACTCCCTCTTCTTGGTAGTCCACTCCCAGAGGAGTTTCTTATGAGACACTGCTAGTCAAACAAGTAGTTATGTCACGCCCCGCTTCCCATTATACTTGGGAGCGAGGACACGAACGGGCCCACTTGGGCTGGAGCGGTGAAGCCCCAACCCAATAAGCGTCTGTGTATGACTACTTGACAGGTTCTTGCTTGCGAACAATCGAAACAACAGAATGATGTCATCATTATACTTTAACTTTTCCAGATTACATGTACACAAAGATTTAAGGCCTAGCATGGCCATTACAACAGTTACATGGAATTTTAAATACACCTGAACGATATACAACAAGTATTAAATTTAAGCAAAACTGCGATGAGTATGTCGTCTTCCGCAGTAGGTCATGTGCTCCTGGTATTCATGGTCACCCTCTTCAGTCTCCAAGTGAACTCCTCTGTGAACTCTGCTCAAAACCTAACGTATATTTCACAGACAAGGAAATATACGTCAGCGAGGGTCGCTCGGCAAGATTTAAAACGTTAGTAATAAATGACCCTCGGCAAGGTGATAATATAGTTTTCAAAGCTTAAGGAGATGAGAAGCACAATATCATTACAACAAGATGAAACATAGCATCAGAAGGACACATGAGAACGTAAGCAATGTGTAATGTGCAAAGTAGTGAGCAGGCGAAGTGTGGTGTGCACAGCAATAGTCGATTGTGACAATATTTAGCAGTTTGCGCTGTAGCATCAACAGAGGTAAAGAGAAGGGTGCATCAATCATTCAATCAATCTCCTATCTAGTGACAAACCCAGTGTCTGAAGGGGAGATGACCAGCATCACACCCAAGTCAACGGGAGCTACCCGTGACTCTATACTCACCGACCCGGCCAGGTGTCGGTCAAGTTCACCACTAGAGTGTAATCCAGCTTTCCAGCCTCTACTACACTAGACTACCCCACCCAAAGTGTCCATAAGCCAATTCGTAGTTTAATTTAAGCCGAGTGGCAACCATTCCGTAAATGCCCCGCGGGCCCAATTCCGTATTGCCCAAAGGCCCAATAGTTCGTGATTTGCTCAAAGGCACAATAGTCCGTAAATTGTCCAAAGACCCAAATATCTGTGATTGCCCCGAGGGCTAAGTTTTTCACAATTCAAAAGGATGCACATCACGTAATAAATCGAATAACAAGAAAGAAAAGCATTTCATGCGTATCATTTAAGTGGCTAAAGCAAACAACACATTAACAGGATTCATTAAAAACCATATCGAATATAAAAGTTGTTTACTTGACAATTTCACGACGTACGTGATTTTAGGAGGTTTGAAATAATATACTTCCGCCATCAAAAGTTGTAGGAAAAACCATATACTTGCAGGTTGTATATACTTGCCTGAAGCGATGTGAGTTGGGTATCCGAGCGGACGTACGAGGGGCGTGTGAAATCTCTACCAAAGGATACACGATATCAAGCTTTCAAGAAATAAACAGAATTTCTAACTTGACACCCACACCTTATTACTGGTTAAATAACATGTCCTACTGTTTATTTTATGAGAACTGACTAGCATGTAAACAACCAAACATAAATCGACAGTATGTGCAAGTTTATATAAACTAATTATTTCAAGTTATAGGCTTAACTCAAGTGTAACAGCAGGCATAAGAAACTAAGCACATAATAAACTAATTTCTAATAATAACAATTTATTATTATTATACGGTAATGTCTGCATTACAGCCAAATCAATCATTTCTACAATAGATACTGTAAAATAAAACACTAGTGCATTCACATCATTTAAATAAGTGACTTGCACTTCCCCTGGCTATCCCAATGCAACTGTTATTCATATAATAATTTACCAATAAGATCCCTCGTATGATCTCCCCACGCCCAGGGCATCAAACCAAATGCAGCAGAGCAAGCCTCCCCCTTTTCAGCAATCACCGTTCCTACCTTAAGAATGTATTGGCTCTGGCGGAAAAAAAATCAATCTCACATCAAAATATCTTCCTCTCAGCAGTAGACTCACCAATCAGAATCTTAACATACCTATGGAATAAGATTAACCTGTAATCACTCTCCCTTGCCCGTTGTTGAGCTCGCAGCTGGGAGGAACTCGAGTCGGAGAGCGCCGGCGGCCTTGGATGCGGGGGGCACCTTGTCGGGAAGGGGGATCTCGCAGTCGGTGCCAGCGCGAGGAGGAGTCGTCGGCGTGGTTGCCTGCGGGCTTGGGGTTGGACGGAGAGGAGCCAGAGGTGGGGTTTGGGGCGGAGATTCGGTGGCGGGATCGGAGGTCTGGCGTCGGCGGCTTGCGTGGGCGACGCTGCGAGTCATGGCGGCGTTCGGTTGGGCTTCAAACGGGGCGGATGCCGCCACGGCGCTGGTCGAAAGGGGGTTGGTGGCGAGGGTCGCATGCTCCTCTGTTCTGAACATAGGAGGGGAGCAGAGACAGGGGAAATCGGGGCGTTGGATCTGAGCTCGTCGCCGATGGAGAAGGGACAGAATCGGGGTCGCCATGGGTGGAGGAGGCCGTGGGCTCGTGGACGCTGCGGGCTGTGAGGCGTTGGGCATGCGGTTGTCGGAGCTCGGTGGTGGGGTGATGCCGCTGGTCGTGGGCGTGATGGCGGAGGCGGGGGTTGATCAGGGACAGGGCGATTTGGGGGGGTGTTGATGAAGAAGGAGAGGGGAGCTTCGGGTCGCCGGAGTTGGGGAAGGCTGAGGAAGAAGGAGGAGGCCGCGGGGTTTAGTAGAGAAGAAGAGAGGGGCGCGTGAGTTGCGGCCTGGGGATTATGTTTTGATGCGTGGAGAAGAGAAACGGGGGTAGGCTGAGAATTGTTGAGGCAAAACCAAAAGGAGGCTTAGGATTTGTTTTATTAGGAGGTAGATCCTAGGTTTAAATAAAGGAGAATAAAAGTAATCAGTAAATTTTAATAGGATTTAGCAAGGAAGGTTTTTGAAAATGGAAGTAATAATTATGGGAGAAATAATGGGCTAGCTAAAATAGGGAAAGATTTGAATTATAGGATTTAATAGGTTTAAACAAGGGAATAAAAGCTATTTTAATTAGGTTTAAAAGTATTTATAAAAGGAAGTCTTTTCAAACATCCAAAAGTTTTAATTTCGAATTTTGAATGCAGAAGAAAAAATTGAATTATTTAAAATAATTATCTATAAGGGATTTTAGAGCTATTTAATTAGGTTTAAAAGGGTCTAAAATGGAAAGCTTAATTTGAATTTTAAAAAGTTTAAAAAAGATTTGAATTCGAATTTGAATTCGAATTTTGAATCGAAGATTTAAAACATAACTACAAGAAAAGATATTAAAAATAATTTTGGAAATGATGGTGATAATAATAATAATAAGTATGAGACAAAATATAAGTGGTGATGGGTACGGGGACAAGACATCTAACAACGGATACGGAAAAATATACGGAAGAAATACGGATAATAGTAATGATAAAAACCGGTCGTTACATCCTACCCACCTTAAAGAAAATTCCGTCCTCAGAATTTCTTAAGTCAGGTATGATCGAGGGAAAAGCCTGATAGACGAAGGGTCAAGGTATCATGGAAGGAAGGGACAGATAGAGGAGGGAAAACTTCTGAAATGAAGAGGGTCTACGATCAAATCAATCATTATCAAGACAACACCTGGAACAAAGCAAGATAGACGAAATGATAATAGTAGAAGCAAAAGATACATCTAAGAAGCAACAAGTAAGGATAAGCACATGATATGAATCACTAAGTGTGATGATAGATCAGGTTTCAAACGTCACTGTTCATCACCGGCACGTCATCCCTGACTTCCTCAGCGACCATAGAGTAACCTTGGCGCTGACTACGTTCGAGGTTGGCCTGTTGAGGAACCTGACACCGAGGGGCTAAAGACAGCCCATGTTGAGTCGATCCGGATGCAGAGTTGCTAGTGTGACGAAAGCATTTCCTTGCAATATGATCAGGTGCTCTACACGCCAAGCACTGGTTCAGCAACACGCGACAATCCTTCTTGACGTGTCCAACCCGGTTACAATGATAGCATACCACTGTAAATCAGGGGTCGACTGGAGTTGCAGGCTTCTTGAAATCGGTGGTCTGAGTCGGTCGGAGATCGTTCTTTGGCGGCTCCCGCGGACGCTTGCCTGCTTGACGCGCCTTCTTCAGATTGGCGATCTGCTCCTGATTCTTCGCAGCTACTAGGACATCCTCATGAGTGGAAAAAGTATTCCCGGACAGCACACTCTGGATGTCCAGATCCAAGCCCTGTAGGAAACGATGCGCACAGTCCTCGGGTTCTTTCACCATGGCAGGAGCATATCGACTCAGCGTAGTGAACTCGGCTTCGTACTCATCAACAGTCATAGAGCCCTGCTCCAGGTTGATGAAACGACTCTCCATCACTCACTTCGCAGACTTAGGAAAATACTAAGTGTCAAACCTCTTGCAAAAGATATCCCACGAAATCGGCTTAGTCAGCCTGGCTTCCTCCGCATTCCACCAGCTGCGGGCATTATCTGTCAACTGCTTCCTGGTAAGCTCCACCCATTCATCTTTATTGATTCGAGCAAGGCCCAAATCATCCTCAGTGTTTTGACGCCACTCTTCGGCCGCTAGCGGGCCCTCTCGTCCAGAGAAGCTCTTCGGATGCATCTCTCTGAACTGTTTGGCCCCCGGAGCTGGTGCAACTGGTTCGGTTGGCACAGCTGGCGCAGCCTGGCGTCCTTACTGGACTAAATGGTGTTGAACTTCCAGCATATCTCTCATGACTCCAAGCATCTGTCGAATGTCGTCCTCTCCGACTCCAGCATTTCTGGATCCTCGTCGAGTGTTACATCTTCCTGCCATACTGCAAACAAACAAGGTAAACATTTGCGTACAAGATTTATCCAGACAGTCTAGTTAATAATGACATCTATATTATTCTGAGTATTTCACAGAGAGCAAGACCTACATGGGCCACCACTAAAACCTGTCATGCCCCGCTTCCCATTATACTTGGGAGCGAGGACGCGAACGGGCCCGCTTGGGCTGGAGCGGTGAAGCCCCAACCCAATAAGCGTATGTGTATGACTACTTGACAGGTTCTTGCTTGCGAACAATCGAAACAACAGAATGATGTCATCATTATACTTTAACTTTTCCAGATTACATGTACACAAAGAGTTAAGGCCTAGCATGGCCATTACAACAGTTACATGGAATTTTAAATACACCTGAACGATATACAACAAGTATTAAATTTAAGCAAAACTGCGATGAGTATGCCGCCTTCCACAGTAGGCCTTGTGCTCCTGGTATTCCTGGTCACCCTCTTCAGTCTCCAAGTGAACTCCTCTGTGAACTCTGCTCAAAACCTAACGTATATTTCACAGACAAGGAAATATACGTCAGCGAGGGTCGCTCGGTGTAACGCCCCGCTTCCTAAAAGACACTGGAAGCAAGAGCGTTACGCGGCCCGCTTGAACTGGAGCGGTGAAGCTCGAGTTCAATAAGCGTTTGTGATAAAAACACAGAAAAGGGTCCTTGCATTTTTCGTATCAGAACAATCAGAAAACATTTCATTAAATTAAAAGGGCACTTCCAGAATTGTTCATACAAGAAAATAATACAATTGGGCCTCAGCATGGCCAAAAAGGAAACTATGGCAAGGCACTAATCCTACTACAAGGAACTAAACTAAAACTCAAAGCAGTGACGAAGGCTCTAGTCTTCCGCAGAAAGCGGCTCGACTTCTACGACCAACTCTGGCTCTCCGAGCCAGGCGTCACGTACGAATTCCCCGGGTACTCAAGCACTGAATCTGACATACATCCACAAACAATGAATGTATGTCAGCAAGGGCAGCAAGAGAAGGTTAGCAACCCAAACAAGATGTGCAGTTGATACAAATTTAAGAAACATTAAACATTTTAAAAAGAAAGGTGACTGCAGTAATATAACGAGACAATTATACTGAAATGAAAAGTAAACATCCCTAACATGTAGTTCTAAACAGTTGCAAGAATTATAGTAGGGTTTTTCTTTGAGTTCATTAGCATTTTAATTATCAAGATGACCAAGTTAGCGTTGCAAGTTTTCATGTCAAGAGTTAGCATATTAAATCTAGGGTTCACGCCTGTAGGTCGTGATGAGAAGGTCGTTCCTCTCACGGGGGCTTACCGTGATTGACACTAACCCACCGCATACGGGTGGTGCTCTTGAGGAGAGTACCTTTCATACGCCTAGTGGCCGCTCAAATCTAACCCCACCCAAAAGTTTGCCGGAACACGAGCCGGCCTAGTCGACTCACACGACATCACGATATCACGATACCGCCTTCGAGGCGCACGATTTTCACGATGTCCATATTTGTTAGGCATTTAAAATTTCCAGACAAGTTGTGTACCAATTTAACAATGTCAACATTTCTTATATACAACATATTCAATCATTAAGAGGGGGTTGCCGACATTTACGATAATTTAATCAGAGTGTTGAACATGTGAGTTTAACGAACAGGTTGCGAAACTGAGTTTTCTTGCCAATGTTTAAAGTTGCACACTAACAAATTGTATGTCCAACCGTCACATTTTTAGTCTAAACGTTACGGAAAAGATTTCATGCGTAAATTAACATGTAGTTTTCAAGATATGCAGATTGAAGTAAAAATAGAGTACTATTCATCAAACTTCAAAAATTCGTATTTAATTGCACACTTGCCTGTTTGGAGCGTTGGATGACCAGTAGATTGTTACGAGAGATGCGTTTGATCTGCGTCAATAAATTTACGTTGTTAAGCTATATGGTTCATTCTGGATAATAAAACTAACAGCACCAACTATAAACCATTATCGAACTAATGTTACCAACTAACTTTATATACCCTCTACTAACATGTCGTACATAACATCCATTACAATAACTACAGTATTAAGAGCATCACTTGTTACATTATACTAATAACATATTGCATAATTCACTAACTTGAGTACTATCATCACGTGAAATCCTTTATATATTATAATAATGACTTTATAATAATATAATAGAAAGTAGTTTGAACTGCGCAATAACCTACATACATCTACTGCACTGATCATGGGGCAAGGGGTACAGTTCATATAATCTCTCAATTTTTACATTACAAGCTCTCATAGTTAATAACCTATATGAGTTAACTGCTCACGGTGAAAATTATAAATTGTTTATGTGGAAGTTTATTGTTGCCAGAAGAAGCCTACAAGTATACATGAGTGACACAAAATAACGTGCAGTTACGTAAGCGTCCTATATGTGAATAACTATGAAGTAACCTATATCCACATTACATAAAATACCCTGAAATCTTATACTCAGTCCATCAGCTTATATAACATGTTGCTAGAGAACTAACGTAGAGGAATAGGACTTACGTGTGTGGCTTGCGAGGTTGAGGAAGAATCCGAAGATGGTGAGTGGGGAGGAGGAGCACGGAGCGTTCGTCGGAAATGGGTTCGACGTCGGAGATGGGTTGTTGGCGAGGCAAGGGAGGGCTCAGGGATCGGCGGAGTGCGAAGTGGCGCCGGCGTTCGACCTCGGAGGGGAGAGGTGGCGCGTCGGAGGAAGCCGCTGGGGAAGCTCGGAGGCGGGAGACGCTGTGGGAGTGTAGCTGTCGGTGGGTTTCCTTGGCGATGATGGCTGGAGCAGGGGAGAAACAGGGGCGAGAGGCGAGGTGACGATGGCTGCGGCGAGGTGGGGCGTGGCGGGATTCGTCCTGAGGTGAGGCCGGAGAAGGGCGCCGTTCTGGAGGCAGTGCGGATCGGCGTCGAGGTGGGGTCTCAGCCGGAGGTTGGAGGGAGTGGTGGAAGAAGAGGGGAGGCGGTTCAGGGGTGGTTTTCGACCGGCGTTGGGCTCTCAGAGAAGAAGGAAGGAGGCGGCCTGGGGGTTTGTTGATGGCGAGGAAAAGAGAGGGGCACCGGAGTTCTCACGGCGAAGGAGGTGGCTGATGCGACTTTTGTTGGGGTGTGGGCGGCTGCTGTAGGCGGAGGGAGGCCGCCGGCGCCGCGTGGGTTGCTGCGGGCTCACGCGAGGCCTTGGATGGCGTGGGGAAGAAGGCGACGTTGTGTGCCTACGCATGGAGATAGGAGAGAGATAGGTGGCGGCTACTTGTGTAGGGATCCTCTATGGTTTATTAGCTAGGGTTTGTTTATTTATATAGAAAGTGATGTAATCGGTTGCCTGCAAGTAGGTAATAGGGTTTATATAAATATATAAGGATGTAGGGAGCTAGGTTAGTTCAAAAGAGAGTAGGTGGCTGCATTGCTTGCGTGGAGAAGGGCTAGGTTTGGTAGGGAGCGGCTGTACATTGAGTCCCTAGGGGTTTTTTTTTATTTATAAAATTAACTTTAGGAAGTGAGCAGCACGTGAAGGTGTTGGTTTGGGTTATTTCCTTTAGGTTTGTTTTATAAGTGTAGGGTTCAGAGCTCATGTGTTGGCCTAGGTTGTTTGTTTGTATACTTTTTTTTATATACGCAAGGAGTAGGGTTCAAGAGAGACAGTAGGGTCTCCTTGGTTGGAAATTGTTAAAAAGACAAGTGTGAAGCTGGGTTTCACAGCACGTGAATGGGTGAAGATATGGCAGTAAGCTAGGCTTAGGTTAGAAAAGGGATAGGTTTATTATCTTATAGTTTATATATATTTCATTCTTAATAAAACAGATCTTTTACGGATTGGTGCTGTGGTTGAGGCCTAAATTGTGATATGAAGCATGCCCATCTTTCCGGTTAGCATGTTATTATTGTGTGTTTCATGGAAACATGACGCAAGAGGGAAGATGATCGCAGCCTTGTTCAAAGTGCAGACAAAAGTCTTCAGTTACAATGATACATATATATATATAAGGTGTGTGTGTACGGGAGACGTGTGTGTGCGTGAACAGCTATGGGGTGATTCGGCCATAAGTCCAATAAGGCTAGGGTTTAATAGGTAAAGATTTGAATTTAATCTACAGGACTTTAATAGGTTTTAATAGCAAGTATTATTAGGTTTAAACAAGGGAATATCGGCTAATCAATTGGCTTAATGGGTTTACAATAGGAAGATTTCATTTGAGGAATCAAAGTTTTGAAATTTGAATTCTAAGTTTAAAATTGAAATCGACTAATAAGAGATACTTAGCCAATAATAATAATAATAATAATAATAATAATAATAATAATAATAAAATGAAAATTAACCTAGTGCCATGAAATAATGATAGTGATGATTAACATGGAAGAGTTGGCACGTGCATGGGGACGGAAACGTCTATCTATGAATACGGAGAAAAATATACGATAGGGAAACAGATAGTATCATCGATAAAAACCGGTCGTTACATCCTACCCACCTTAAAAATGATTCCGTCCTCGGAATCTTATCCGCTTAAGGTACCGGGAAAATATTAGGGTAACACTCACATCTCTCTTCTAGTGTATACACACGATAAATAACCAACATGCCACATCCAAATAGTATTTCTAATACCCACATCAACTCCTATAGTATTACCACTGATAAGACTAATCAACGTACATGCCATTAGTAGTAGCAATACACATACACACATTACTAACTACGTATTAACATAACACATTTAATATAATACCATCCAACATCATACTCGGGTGAATAGTGACACCCGACCACACCGATTTACTAGTTGTAGGTGTGCCATCACCTCGCACTCTCACATTATTACAAATTCACAACGTAATACCCTATATCTTATACACTTTCAATCTATACCGACATAGCATCACATGTCATATAAACATACCGCTAATAAAAATACAACCATTCTTAGTCAATTAATCACTTCAATCGTACAGCCACTTTTACATATCGCATATTACCATATACACACGTAATATTACAAATCACTACACGTATATACATGCACGTAATACATTACACCACACACAGATTTATACAAGCCTTACTCCTAGCACTAGGGTCATCGTAATCTACCCACCTTAGGATCAAGTCCGTCCCCTGACTTCCTTAAATAGGCCGACGTAGGGGGTGGGGGACTTAGACACTAAAGTCGCTCTATCCCAGACACACGTACATTATAATGAAACCATATACATCCAAATACATACACTTAATCATATAGCACACACTTTCAAATTTCCATACATATATCAATTTTACATACATATACATACTCACATTACCACACTATTATCTTTTATCTATATAGGTCACATATACACTCGCCGTACACAAAGCCATGGTAATTTGTATAGGGCTAGCATACTATTTCGTACATTCACATATACGTAGTCACAACCATACTGCCATGCAAACCTCCTGGTATACACATGCTCACACATCATCTCGTAGGGGTAATACAATATTATAATCCTACTATACGTACAACACACTTATTCACACAATATACATATATACACCTATAGCTAATCACATACATATATACACACGAGCACACGCCGGACATACTAACATATAGATCGCATAATGAACCTACACACATAACCATACTTACATTCATTTATCATTTACATGCACCACAACACCACAATCAAAGCCAAAGATCTCCCTAAGAAATGATAAGTTCTAAAGTGACAACTAAGCAAGTGTAGGATTCAGAGTTGAAAGATATGACGAACTAATGTTGTGGTGGACGGTTCCGGAGGTGGTATGGTTAGGAGAGTAGTTTGGTTGGGCGACATAAAATATTTAAGAATAATTAAATAGTTAAGAAGATAATGATATGTGTAAAATAATAACATCATAAAATAGTGATCATATGGAATAAGTTAAAATGTAAGATGTGATTAGTCGAATAATGAGTGAAGAGTAAATGGGCCTAGCGATGCAGTGCTTCTTTCACAAATGGAAAATAGGTTTGTAAAAAGAAATTTTTTTTAAAATATTTGAAGACAATGATTATAAAACTGACACATAGGACTTTGAAGTTCTATTTAACTTAGGAAAGTATTTAAAAGTATATATTAATGACCGTTTCGAAATACATCAGTAAGAAAAGGGAGGTGACATTTGGACAAGTGAATTAGAAATAAGGTTTTAAAAGTCCATTGCATGAGGAGAATAGAGTAGTTATGTGAAATAGAAGTGTGAAAGATGTATGTGAGGAAATCGTTATAAGATCGTAATTAAAGATCGCATCAGGAGAGTTTCACAATCAAGATTGGGTTTAAGTTGACTGATGTGTAGAGAATCTAAGTAAAAGTTTTCGAAAGAGTTTTAAACTTAGCGAAGAATGAAACATCGGAAATACTTTTTAGAAGGGGAGGTTCAAGGTTAAAGATGGAGGATCTGAAGAGTTTATGTGAATCGAGGACAAGAATCAGGTTCGACGATTGAAACTAAGGACGACTAAGAAGTAACTCTGTGAATACGCTACGATGACTTCTACGATTCACTAACATGGAAGTGCAATAACTAGGATATAGTAAACTTCTGGGGAAAATTAATCATTGGGTCGACTAAGGTTTAGCACTAGGGTTCTCCAACGAACTAGACTTCGTTAGGAAGGCCGAGGTAAGGGTCCGTTGAGTATCGAGATTGAGCTCTTATCTATAGATTCTAGAATATCCTACGCTTCAAAGTCTACTGGTTGTGGGCGTCTCAGGTTCGATATTATACGGATGCGAGGATCGCTACGTTCGGTTGGGCCTTAGATTTGATAAACTTGAGCGAACGACTAAAAAACACAAAATGTCTAATAAGGTCAGAGCTGGTTGATCAATTGACAGGATGACTCCTAAGATAATAATACCAAGTCGTGGCAAGGGTGTCTAACTAACGAGCACAAGCGTCTATCTATTCCTATCATCCTGGTATCGGTTTCCTATCGTGCGGAGACAAGATATTCGAATAATTTCATGTACGAACTATTCTGGATGTTTTTGGCTAATGAAAGGTGTTCTCATTGTTCCGAATTTTCGCAGTTGCAAGAGACCTGCATGGGCCACCAATAAAACCTGTAACGCCCCGCTTCCCAAAAGACACTGGAAGCGAGAGCGTTACGCGGCCCGCTTGAACTGGAGCGGTGAAGCTCGAGTTCAATAAGCATCTGTGATAAAAACACAAAAAATGGTCCTTGCATTTTGCGTATCAGAACAATCAGAAAACATTTCATTAAATTAAAAGGGCACTTCCAGAATTGTTCATACAAGAAAATAATACAATTGGGCCTCAGCATGGCCAAAAAGGAAACTATGGCAAGGCACTAATCCTACTACAAGGAACTAAACTAAAACTCAAAGCAGTGACAAAGGCTCTAGTCTTCCGCAGAAAGCGGCTCGACTTCTACGACCAACTCTGGCTCTCCGAGCCAGGCGTCACATACGAATTCCCCGGGTACTCAAGCGCTGAATCTGACATACATCCACAAACAATGAATGTATGTCAGCAAGGGCTGCAAGAGAAGGTTAGCAACCCAAACAAGATGTGCAGTTGAAACGAATTTAAGAAACATTAAACATTTTAAAAAGAAAGGTGACTGCAGTAATATAAAGAGACAATTATACTGAAATGAAAAGTAAACATCCCTAACATGTAGTTCTAAACAGTTGCAAGAATTATAGTAGGGTTTTTCTTTGAGTTCATTAGCATTTTAATTATCAAGATGACCAAGTTAGCGTTGCAAGTTTTCATGTCAAGAGTTAGCATTCTAATCTAGGGTTCACGCCTGTAGGTCGTGATGAGAAGGTCGTTCCTCTCACGGGGGCTTACCGTGATTGACACTAACCCACCACATGCGGGTGGTGCTCTTGAGGAGAGTACCTTTCATACGCCTAGTGGCCGCTCAACCGTAACCCCACCCAAAAGTTTGCCGGAACACGAGCCGGCCTAGTCGACTCACACGACATCACGATATCACTATACCGCCTTCGAGGCGCACGATTTTCACGATGTCCATATTTGTTAGGCATTTAAAATGTCCAGACAAGTTGTGTACCAATTTAACAATGTCAACATTTCTTATATACAACGTATTCAATCATTAAGAGGGGGTTGCCGACATTTACGATAATTTAATGAGAGTGTTGAACATGTGAGTTTAACGAACAGGTTGCAAAACTGGGTTTTCTTGCCAATGTTTAAAGTTGCACACTAACGAATTGTATGTCCAACCGTCACATTTTTAGTCTAAACGTTACGGAAAAGATTTCATGCGTAAATTAACATGTAGTTTTCAAGATATGCAGATTGAAGTAAAAATAGAGTACTAGTCATCAAACTTCAAAAATTCGTATTTAATTGCACACTTGCCTGTTTGGAGCGTTGGATGACCAGTAGATTGTTACGAGAGATGCGTTTGATCTGCGTCAATAAATTTACGTTGTTAAGCTATATGGTTCATTCTGGATAATAAAACTAACAGCACCAACTATAAACCACTATCGAACTAATGTTACCAACTAACTTTATATACCCTCTACTAACATGTCGTACATAACATCCATTACAATAACTACCGTATTAAGAGCATCACTTGTTACATTATACTAATAACATATTGCATAATTCACTAACTTGAGTACTATCATCACGTGAAATCCTTTATATATTATAATAATGACTTTATAATAATATAATAGAAAGTAGTTTGAACTGCGCAATAACCTACATACATCTACTGCACTGATCATGGGGCAAGGGGTACAGTTCATATAATCTCTCAATTTTTACATTACAAGCTCTCATAGTTAATAACCTATATGAGTTAACTGCTCACGGTGAAAATTATAAATTGTTTATGTGGAAGTTTATTGTTGCCAGAAGAAGCCTACAAGTATACATGAGTGACACAAAATAACGTGCAGTTACGTAAGCGTCCTATATGTGAATAACAATGAAGTAACCTATATCCACATTACATAAAATACCCTGAAATCTTATACTCAGTCCATCAGCTTATATAACATGTTGCTAGAGAACTAACGTAGAGGAATAGGACTTACGTGTGTGGCTTGCGAGGGTGAGGAAGAATCCGAAGATGGTGAGCGGGGAGGAGGAGCACGGAGCGTTCGTCGGAAATGGGTTCGACGTCGGAGATGGGTTGTTGGCGAGGCAAGGGAGGGCTCGGGGAGCGGCGGAGTGCGAAGTGGCACCGGTGTTCGACCTCGGAGGGGAGAGGTGGCGCGTCAGAGGAAGCCGCTGGGGAAGCTCGGAGGCGGGAGACGCTGTGGGAGTGCGGCTGTCGGTGGGTTTCCTTGGCGATGATGGCTGGAGCAGGTGAGAAACAGGGGCGAGAGGCGAGGTGACGATGGCTGCGGTGAGGTGGGGCGTGGCGGGATTCGTCCTGAGGTGAGGCCGGAGAAGGGCGCCGTTCTGGAGGCAGTGCGGATTGGCGTCGAGGTGGGGTCTCAGCGGGAGGTTGGAGGGAGTGGTGGAAGAAGAGGGGAGGCGGTTCAGGGGTGGTTGTCGGCCGGCGTTGGGCTCTCGGAGAAGAATGAAGGAGGCGGCCTGGGGGTTTGTTGATGGCGAGGAGAAGAGAGGGGCACCGGAGTTCTCACGGCGAAGGAGGTGGCTGCTGCGACTTTTGTTGGGGTGTGGGCGGGTTCTGCAGGCGGAGGGAGGCCGCCGGTGTCACGTAGGTTGCTGCGGGCTCGCGCGAGGCCTTGGATGGCGTGGGGAAGAAGGCGACGCTGTGTGCCTACGCATGGAGATGGGAGAGAGATAGGTGGCGGCTACTTGTGTAGGGCTCCTCTAGGGTTTATTAGCTAGGGTTTGTTTATTTATATAGAAACTGATGTAATCGGTTGCCTGCACGTAGGTAATAGGGTTTATATAAATATATAAGGATGTTGGGAGCTAGGTTAGTTCAAAAGAGAGTAGGTGGCTGCCTTGCTTGTGTGGAGAAGGGCTAGGGTTGGTAGGGAGCGGCTGTACATTGAGTCCCTATGGGTTTTTTTTATTTATAAAATTAACTTTAGGAAGTGAGCAGCACGTGAAGGTGTTGGTTTGGGTTATTTCCTTTAGGTTTGTTTTATAAGTGTAGGGTTCAGAGCTCATGTGTTGGCCTAAGTTGTTTGTTTGTATACTTTTTTTTATATACGCAAGGAGTAGGGTTCAAGAGAGACAGTAGGGTGTCCTTGGTTGGAAATTGTTAAAAAGACAAGTGTGAAGCTGGGTTGCGCAGCACGTGAATGGGTGAAGATATGGCAGTAAGCTAGGCTTAGGTTAGAAAAGGGATAGGTTTATTATCTTATAGTTTATATATATTTCATTCTTAATAAAACAGATCTTTTACGGATTGGTGTTGTGGTTGAGGCCTAAATTGTGATATGAAGCATGCCCATCTTTCCGGTTAGCATGTTATTATTGTGTGTTTCATGGAAACATGAAGCAAGAGGGAAGATGATCGCAGCCTTGTTCAAAGTGCAGACAAAAGTCTTCAGTTACAATGATACATATATATATAAGGTGTGTGTGTACGGGAGACGTGTGTGTGTGCGTGAACAGCTATGGGGTGATTCGGCCATAAGTCCAATAAGGCTAGGGTTTAATAGGTAAAGATTTGAATTTAATCTACAGGACTTTAATAGGTTTTAATAGCAAATATTATTAGGTTTAAACAAGGGAATATCGGCTAATCAATTGGCTTAATGGGTTTACAATAGGAAGATTTCATTTGAGGAATCAAAGTTTTGAAATTTGAATTCTAAGTTTAAAATTGAAATCGACTAATAAGAGATACTTAGCCAATAATAATAATAATAATAATAATAATAATAATAATAATAATAATAATAAAATGAAAATTAACCTAGTGCCATGAAATAATTATAGTGATAATTAACATGGAAGAGTTGGCACGTGCATGGGGACGGAAACGTCTATCTATGAATACGGAGAAAAAAAACGATAGGGAAACAGATAGTATCATCGATAAAAACCGGTCGTTACACTCGGCAAGATTTAAAACGTTAGTAATAAATGACCCTCGGCAAGGTGATAGTATAGTTTTCAAAGCTTAAGGAGATGAGAAGCACAATATCATTACAACAAGATGAAACTTAGCATCAGAAGGACACATGAGAACGTAAGCAATGTGTAATGTGCAAAGTAGTGAGCAGGCGAAGTGTGGTGTGCATAGCAATAGTCGATTGTGACAATATTTAGCAGTTTGCGCTGTAGCATCAACAGAGGTAAAGAGAAGGGTGCATCAATCATTCAATCAATCTCCTATCTAGTGACAAGCCCAGTGTCTGAGGGGGAGATGACCAGCATCACACCCAAGTCAACGGGAGCTACCTGTGACTCTATACTCACCGACCCGGCCAAGTGTCGGTCAAGTTCACCACTAGAGTGTAATCCAGCTTTCCAGCCTCTACTACACTAGACTACCCCACCCAAAGTGTCCATAAGCCAATCCGTAGTTTAATGTTAGCCGAGTGGCAACCATTCCGTAAATGCCCCGCGGGCCCATATCCGTATTGTCCGAAGGCCCACTAGTCCGTGATTTTCTCAAAGGCACAACAGTCCGTAAATTGTCCGAAGACCCAAATATCTGTGATTGCCCTGAGGGCTAAGTTTTTCACAATTCAAAAGGATGCACATCACGTAATAAATCAAATAACAAGAAAGAAAAGCATTTCATGCGTATCATTTAAGTGGCTAAAGCAAACAACACATTAACAGGATTCATTAAAAACCATATCGAATATAAAAGTTATTTACTTGACAATTTCGCGACGTACGTGATTTTAGGAGGTTTGAAATAATATACTTCCGCCATCAAAAGTTGTAGGAAAAACCATATACTTGCATGTTGTATATACTTGCCTGAAGCGATGTGAGTTGGGTATCCGAGCGGACGTACGAGGGGCGTGTGAAATCTGTGCCAAAGGATACACGATATCAAGCTTTCAAGAAATAAACAGAATTTCTAACTTGACACCCACACCTTATTACTGGTTAAATAACATGTCCTACTGTTTATTTTATGAGAACTGACTAGCATGTAAACAACCAAACATAAATCGACAGTATGTGCAAGTTTATATAAACTAATTATTTCAAGTTATAGGCTTAACTCAAGTGTAACAGCAGGTATAAGAAACGAAGCACATAACAAACTAATTTCTAATAATAACAATTTATTATTATTATACGGTACTGTCTGCATTGCAGCCAAATCAATCAATTCTAAAATAGATACCGTAAAAGAAAACACTAGTGCATTCACATCATTTAAATAAGTGACTTGCACTTCCCCTGGCTATCCCAATGCAACTGTTATTCATATAATAATTTACCAATAAGATCCCTCGTATGATCTCCCCACGCCCAGGGCATCAAACCAAATGCAGCAAAGCAAGCCTCGCCCTTTTCAGCAATCACTGTTCCTACCTTAAGAATGTATTGGCTCTGGCGGAAAAAAAATCAATCTCACATCAAAATATCTTCCTCTCAGCAGTAGACTCACCAATCAGAATCTTAACATACCTATGGAATAAGATTAACCTGTAATCACTCTCCCTTGCCCGTTGTTGAGCTCGCAGCTGGGAGGAACTCGAGTCGGAGAGCGCCGGCGGCCTTGGATGCGGGGGGCACCTTGTCGGGAAGGGGGATCTCGCAGTCGGTGCCAGCGCGAGGAGGAGTCGTCGGCGTGGTTGCCTGCGGGCTTGGGGTTGGACGGAGAGGAGCCAGAGGTGGGGTTTGGGGCGGAGATTCGGTGGCGGGATCGGAGGTCTGGCGTCGGCGGCTTGCGTGGGCGACGCTGCGAGTCATGGCGGCGTTCGGTTGGGCTTCAAACGGGGCGGATGCCGCCACGGCGCTGGTCGAAAGGGGGTTGGTGGCGAGGGTCGCATGCTCCTCTGTTCTGAACATAGGAGGGGAGCAGAGACAGGGGAAATCGGGGCGTTGGATCTGAGCTCGTCGCCGATGGAGAAGGGACAGAATCGGGGTCGCCATGGGTGGAGGAGGCCGTGGGCTCGTGGACGCTGCGGGCTGTGAGGCGTTGGGCATGCGGTTGTCGGAGCTCGGTGGTGGGGTGATGCCGCTGGTCGTGGGCGTGATGGCGGAGGCGGGGGTTGATCGGGGACAGGGCGATTTGGGGGGGTGTTGATGAAGAAGGAGAGGGGAGCTTCGGGTCGCCGGAGTTGGGGAAGGCTGAGGAAGAAGGAGGAGGCCGCGGGGTTTAGTAGAGAAGAAGAGAGGGGCGCGTGAGTTGCGGCCTGGGGATTATGTTTTGATGCGTGGAGAAGAGAAACGGAGGTAGGCTGAGAATTGTTGAGGCAAAACCAAAAGGAGGCTTAGGATTTGTTTTATTAGG
Source organism: Scilla litardierei (assembly GCA_030789695.1). NCBI lineage: Eukaryota > Viridiplantae > Streptophyta > Magnoliopsida > Asparagales > Asparagaceae > Scilla > Scilla litardierei. The sequence goes on along the minus strand of CM061139.1, from coordinate 33,137,735 downwards.
AGGTAGATCCTAGGTTTAAATAAAGGAGAATAAAAGTAATCAGTAAATTTTAATAGGATTTAGCAAGGAAGGTTTTTGAAAATGGAAGTAATAATTATGGGAGAAATAATGGGCTAGCTAAAATAGGGAAAGATTTGAATTATAGGATTTAATAGGTTTAAACAAGGGAATAAAAGCTATTTTAATTAGGTTTAAAAGTATTTATAAAAGGAAGTCTTTTCAAACATCCAAAAGTTTTAATTTCGAATTTTGAATGCAGAAGAAAAAATTGAATTATTTAAAATAATTATCTATAAGGGATTTTAGAGCTATTTAATTAGGTTTAAAAGGGTCTAAAATGGAAAGCTTAATTTGAATTTTAAAAAGTTTAAAAAAGATTTGAATTCGAATTTGAATTCGAATTTTGAATCGAAGATTTAAAACATAACTACAAGAAAAGATATTAAAAATAATTTTGGAAATGATGGTGATAATAATAATAATAATAAGTATGAGACAAAATATAAGTGGTGCTGGGTACGGGGACAAGACATCTAACAACGGATACGGAAAAATATACGGAAGAAATACGGATAATAGTAATGATAAAAACCGGTCGTTACATCCTACCCACCTTAAAGAAAATTCCGTCCTCAGAATTTCTTAAGTCAGGTATGATCGAGGGAAAAGCCTGATAGACGAAGGGTCAAGGTATCATGGAAGGAAGGGACAGATAGAGGAGGGAAAACTTCTGAAATGAAGAGGGTCTACGATCAAATCAATCATTATCAAGACAACACCTGGAACAAAGCAAGATAGACGAAATGGTAATAGTAGAAGCAAAAGATACATCTAAGAAGCAACAAGTAAGGATAAGCACATGATATGAATCACTAAGTGTGATGATAGATCAGGTTTCAAACGTCACTGTTCATCACCGGCACGTCATCCCTGACTTCCTCAGCGACCATAGAGTAACCTTGGCGCTGACTACGTTCGAGGTTGGCCTGTTGAGGAACCTGACACCGAGGGGCTAAAGACAGCCCATGTTGAGTCGATCCGGATGCAGAGTTGCTAGTGTGACGAAAGCATTTCCTTGCAATATGATCAGGTGCTCTACACGCCAAGCACTGGTTCAGCAACACGCGACAATCCTTCTTGACGTGTCCAACCCGGTTACAATGATAGCATACCACTGTAAATCAGGGGTCGACTGGAGTTGCAGGCTTCTTGAAATCGGTGGTCTGAGTCGGTCGGAGATCGTTCTTTGGCGGCTCCCGCGGACGCTTGCCTGCTTGACGCGCCTTCTTCAGATTGGCGATCTGCTCCTGATTCTTCGCAGCTACTAGGACATCCTCATGAGTGGAAAAAGTATTCCCGGACAGCACACTCTGGATGTCCAGATCCAAGCCCTGTAGGAAACGATGCGCACAGTCCTCGGGTTCTTTCACCATGGCAGGAGCATATCGACTCAGCGTAGTGAACTCGGCTTCGTACTCATCAACAGTCATAGAGCCCTGCTCCAGGTTGATGAAACGACTCTCCATCACTCACTTCGCAGACTTAGGAAAATACTAAGTGTCAAACCTCTTGCAAAAGATATCCCACGAAATCGGCTTAGTCAGCCTGGCTTCCTCCGCATTCCACCAGCTGCGGGCATTATCTGTCAACTGCTTCCTGGTAAGCTCCACCCATTCATCTTTATTGATTCGAGCAAGGCCCAAATCATCCTCAGTGTTTTGACGCCACTCTTCGGCCGCTAGCGGGCCCTCTCGTCCAGAGAAGCTCTTCGGATGCATCTCTCTGAACTGTTTGGCCCCCGGAGCTGGTGCAACTGGTTCGGTTGGCACAGCTGGCGCAGCCTGGCGTCCTTGCTGGACTAAATGGTGTTGAACTTCCAGCATATCTCTCATGACTCCAAGCATCTGTCGAATGTCGTCCTCTCCGACTCCAGCATTTCCGGATCCTCGTCGAGTGTTACATCTTCCTGCCATACTGCAAACAAACAAGGTAAACATTTGCGTACAAGATTTATCCAGACAGTCTAGTTAATAATGACATCTATATTATTCTGAGTATTTCACAGAGAGCAAGACCTACATGGGCCACCACTAAAACCTGTCATGCCCCGCTTCCCATTATACTTGGGAGCGAGGACGCGAACGGGCCCGCTTGGGCTGGAGCGGTGAAGCCCCAACCCAATAAGCGTATGTGTATGACTACTTGACAGGTTCTTGCTTGCGAACAATCGAAACAACAGAATGATGTCATCATTATACTTTAACTTTTCCAGATTACATGTACACAAAGAGTTAAGGCCTAGCATGGCCATTACAACAGTTACATGGAATTTTAAATACACCTGAACGATATACAACAAGTATTAAATTTAAGCAAAACTGCGATGAGTATGCCGCCTTCCACAGTAGGCCTTGTGCTCCTGGTATTCCTGGTCACCCTCTTCAGTCTCCAAGTGAACTCCTCTGTGAACTCTGCTCAAAACCTAACGTATATTTCACAGACAAGGAAATATACGTCAGCGAGGGTCGCTCGGTGTAACGCCCCGCTTCCTAAAAGACACTGGAAGCAAGAGCGTTACGCGGCCCGCTTGAACTGGAGCGGTGAAGCTCGAGTTCAATAAGCGTTTGTGATAAAAACACAGAAAAGGGTCCTTGCATTTTTCGTATCAGAACAATCAGAAAACATTTCATTAAATTAAAAGGGCACTTCCAGAATTGTTCATACAAGAAAATAATACAATTGGGCGTCAGCATGGCCAAAAAGGAAACTATGGCAAGGCACTAATCCTACTACAAGGAACTAAACTAAAACTCAAAGCAGTGACGAAGGCTCTAGTCTTCCGCAGAAAGCGGCTCGACTTCTACGACCAACTCTGGCTCTCCGAGCCAGGCGTCACGTACGAATTCCCCGGGTACTCAAGCACTGAATCTGACATACATCCACAAACAATGAATGTATGTCAGCAAGGGCTGCAAGAGAAGGTTAGCAACCCAAACAAGATGTGCAGTTGATACAAATTTAAGAAACATTAAACATTTTAAAAAGAAAGGTGACTGCAGTAATATAACGAGACAATTATACTGAAATGAAAAGTAAACATCCCTAACATGTAGTTCTAAACAGTTGCAAGAATTATAGTAGGGTTTTTCTTTGAGTTCATTAGCATTTTAATTATCAAGATGACCAAGTTAGCGTTGCAAGTTTTCATGTCAAGAGTTAGCATTCTAATCTAGGGTTCACGCCTGTAGGTCGTGATGAGAAGGTCGTTCCTCTCACAGGGGCTTACCGTGATTGACACTAACCCACCGCATACGGGTGGTGCTCTTGAGGAGAGTACCTTTCATACGCCTAGTGGCCGCTCAAATCTAACCCCACCCAAAAGTTTGCCGGAACACGAGCCGGCCTAGTCGACTCACACGACATCACGATATCACGATACCGCCTTCGAGGCGCACGATTTTCACGATGTCCATATTTGTTAGGCATTTAAAATTTCCAGACAAGTTGTGTACCAATTTAACAATGTCAACATTTCTTATATACAACATATTCAATCATTAAGAGGGGGTTGCCGACATTTACGATAATTTAATCAGAGTGTTGAACATGTGAGTTTAACGAACAGGTTGCGAAACTGAGTTTTCTTGCCAATGTTTAAAGTTGCACACTAACAAATTGTATGTCCAACCGTCACATTTTTAGTCTAAACGTTACGGAAAAGATTTCATGCGTAAATTAACATGTAGTTTTCAAGATATGCAGATTGAAGTAAAAATAGAGTACTATTCATCAAACTTCAAAAATTCGTATTTAATTGCACACTTGCCTGTTTGGAGCGTTGGATGACCAGTAGATTGTTACGAGAGATGCGTTTGATCTGCGTCAATAAATTTACGTTGTTAAGCTATATGGTTCATTCTGGATAATAAAACTAACAGCACCAACTATAAACCATTATCGAACTAATGTTACCAACTAACTTTATATACCCTCTACTAACATGTCGTACATAACATCCATTACAATAACTACAGTATTAAGAGCATCACTTGTTACATTATACTAATAACATATTGCATAATTCACTAACTTGAGTACTATCATCACGTGAAATCCTTTATATATTATAATAATGACTTTATAATAATATAATAGAAAGTAGTTTGAACTGCGCAATAACCTACATACATCTACTGCACTGATCATGGGGCAAGGGGTACAGTTCATATAATCTCTCAATTTTTACATTACAAGCTCTCATAGTTAATAACCTATATGAGTTAACTGCTCACGGTGAAAATTATAAATTGTTTATGTGGAAGTTTATTGTTGCCAGAAGAAGCCTACAAGTATACATGAGTGACACAAAATAACGTGCAGTTACGTAAGCGTCCTATATGTGAATAACTATGAAGTAACCTATATCCACATTACATAAAATACCCTGAAATCTTATGCTCAGTCCATCAGCTTATATAACATGTTGCTAGAGAACTAACGTAGAGGAATAGGACTTACGTGTGTGGCTTGCGAGGGTGAGGAAGAATCCGAAGATGGTGAGTGGGGAGGAGGAGCACGGAGCGTTCGTCGGAAATGGGTTCGACGTCGGAGATGGGTTGTTGGCGAGGCAAGGGAGGGCTCAGGGATCGGCGGAGTGCGAAGTGGCGCCGGCGTTCGACCTCGGAGGGGAGAGGTGGCGCGTCGGAGGAAGCCGCTGGGGAAGCTCGGAGGCGGGAGACGCTGTGGGAGTGTAGCTGTCGGTGGGTTTCCTTGGCGATGATGGCTGGAGCAGGGGAGAAACAGGGGCGAGAGGCGAGGTGACGATGGCTGCGGCGAGGTGGGGCGTGGCGGGATTCGTCCTGAGGTGAGGCCGGAGAAGGGCGCCGTTCTGGAGGCAGTGCGGATCGGCGTCGAGGTGGGGTCTCAGCCGGAGGTTGGAGGGAGTGGTGGAAGAAGAGGGGAGGCGGTTCAGGGGTGGTTTTCGGCCGGCGTTGGGCTCTCAGAGAAGAAGGAAGGAGGCGGCCTGGGGGTTTGTTGATGGCGAGGAAAAGAGAGGGGCACCGGAGTTCTCACGGCGAAGGAGGTGGCTGATGCGACTTTTGTTGGGGTGTGGGCGGCTGCTGTAGGCGGAGGGAGGCCGCCGGCGCCGCGTGGGTTGCTGCGGGCTCACGCGAGGCCTTGGATGGCGTGGGGAAGAAGGCGACGTTGTGTGCCTACGCATGGAGATAGGAGAGAGATAGGTGGCGGCTACTTGTGTAGGGATCCTCTATGGTTTATTAGCTAGGGTTTGTTTATTTATATAGAAAGTGATGTAATCGGTTGCCTGCAAGTAGGTAATAGGGTTTATATAAATATATAAGGATGTAGGGAGCTAGGTTAGTTCAAAAGAGAGTAGGTGGCTGCATTGCTTGCGTGGAGAAGGGCTAGGTTTGGTAGGGAGCGGCTGTACATTGAGTCCCTAGGGGTTTTTTTTTATTTATAAAATTAACTTTAGGAAGTGAGCAGCACGTGAAGGTGTTGGTTTGGGTTATTTCCTTTAGGTTTGTTTTATAAGTGTAGGGTTCAGAGCTCATGTGTTGGCCTAGGTTGTTTGTTTGTATACTTTTTTTTATATACGCAAGGAGTAGGGTTCAAGAGAGACAGTAGGGTCTCCTTGGTTGGAAATTGTTAAAAAGACAAGTGTGAAGCTGGGTTTCACAGCACGTGAATGGGTGAAGATATGGCAGTAAGCTAGGCTTAGGTTAGAAAAGGGATAGGTTTATTATCTTATAGTTTATATATATTTCATTCTTAATAAAACAGATCTTTTACGGATTGGTGCTGTGGTTGAGGCCTAAATTGTGATATGAAGCATGCCCATCTTTCCGGTTAGCATGTTATTATTGTGTGTTTCATGGAAACATGACGCAAGAGGGAAGATGATCGCAGCCTTGTTCAAAGTGCAGACAAAAGTCTTCAGTTACAATGATACATATATATATATAAGGTGTGTGTGTACGGGAGACGTGTGTGTGCGTGAACAGCTATGGGGTGATTCGGCCATAAGTCCAATAAGGCTAGGGTTTAATAGGTAAAGATTTGAATTTAATCTACAGGACTTTAATAGGTTTTAATAGCAAGTATTATTAGGTTTAAACAAGGGAATATCGGCTAATCAATTGGCTTAATGGGTTTACAATAGGAAGATTTCATTTGAGGAATCAAAGTTTTGAAATTTGAATTCTAAGTTTAAAATTGAAATCGACTAATAAGAGATACTTAGCCAATAATAATAATAATAATAATAATAATAATAATAATAAAATGAAAATTAACCTAGTGCCATGAAATAATGATAGTGATGATTAACATGGAAGAGTTGGCACGTGCATGGGGACGGAAACGTCTATCTATGAATACGGAGAAAAATATACGCTAGGGAAACAGATAGTATCATCGATAAAAACCGGTCGTTACATCCTACCCACCTTAAAAATGATTCCGTCCTCGGAATCTTATCCGCTTAAGGTACCGGGAAAATATTAGGGTAACACTCACATCTCTCTTCTAGTGTATACACACGATAAATAACCAACATGCCACATCCAAATAGTATTTCTAATACCCACATCAACTCCTATAGTATTACCACTGATAAGACTAATCAACGTACATGCCATTAGTAGTAGCAATACACATACACACATTACTAACTACGTATTAACATAACACATTTAATATAATACCATCCAACATCATACTCGGGTGAATAGTGACACCCGACCACACCGATTTACTAGTTGTAGGTGTGCCATCACCTCGCACTCTCACATTATTACAAATTCACAACGTAATACCCTATATCTTATACACTTTCAATCTATACCGACATAGCATCACATGTCATATAAACATACCGCTAATAAAAATACAACCATTCTTAGTCAATTAATCACTTCAATCGTACAGCCACTTTTACATATCGCATATTACCATATACACACGTAATATTACAAATCACTACACGTATATACATGCACGTAATACATTACACCACACACAGATTTATACAAGCCTTACTCCTAGCACTAGGGTCATCGTAATCTACCCACCTTAGGATCAAGTCCGTCCCCTGACTTCCTTAAATAGGCCGACGTAGGGGGGTGGGGGACTTAGACACTAAAGTCGCTCTATCCCAGACACACGTACATTATAATGAAACCATATACATCCAAATACATACACTTAATCATATAGCACACACTTTCAAATTTCCATACATATATCAATTTTACATACATATACATACTCACATTACCACACTATTATCTTTTATCTATATAGGTCACATATACACTCGCCGTACACAAAGCCATGGTAATTTGTATAGGGCTAGCATACTATTTCGTACATTCACATATACGTAGTCACAACCATACTGCCATGCAAACCTCCTGGTATACACATGCTCACACATCATCTCGTAGGGGTAATACAATATTATAATCCTACTATACGTACAACACACTTATTCACACAATATACATATATACACCTATAGCTAATCACATACATATATACACACGAGCACACGCCGGACATACTAACATATAGATCGCATAATGAACCTGCACACATAACCATACTTACATTCATTTATCATTTACATGCACCACAACACCACAATCAAAGCCAAAGATCTCCCTAAGAAATGATAAGTTCTAAAGTGACAACTAAGCAAGTGTAGGATTCAGAGTTGAAAGATGTGACGAACTAATGTTGTGGTGGACGGTTCCGGAGGTGGTATGGTTAGGAGAGTAGTTTGGTTGGGCGACATAAAATATTTAAGAATAATTAAATAGTTAAGAAGATAATGATATGTGTAAAATAATAACATCATAAAATAGTGATCATATGGAATAAGTTAAAATGTAAGATGTGATTAGTCGAATAATGAGTGAAGAGTAAATGGGCCTAGCGATGCAGTGCTTCTTTCACAAATGGAAAATAGGTTTGTAAAAAGAAATTTTTTTTAAAATATTTGAAGACAATGATTATAAAACTGACACATAGGACTTTGAAGTTCTATTTAACTTAGGAAAGTATTTAAAAGTATATATCAATGACCGTTTCGAAATACATCAGTAAGAAAAGGGAGGTGACATTTGGACAAGTGAATTAGAAATAAGGTTTTAAAAGTCCATTGCATGAGGAGAATAGAGTAGTTATGTGAAATAGAAGTGTGAAAGATGTATGTGAGGAAATCGTTATAAGATCGTAATTAAAGATCGCATCAGGAGAGTTTCACAATCAAGATTGGGTTTAAGTTGACTGATGTGTAGAGAATCTAAGTAAAAGTTTTCGAAAGAGTTTTAAACTTAGCGAAGAATGAAACATCGGAAATACTTTTTAGAAGGGGAGGTTCAAGGTTAAAGCTGGAGGATCTGAAGAGTTTATGTGAATCGAGGACAAGAATCAGGTTCGACGATTGAAACGTAAGGACGACTAAGAAGTAACTCTGTGAATACGCTACGATGACTTCTACGATTCACTAACATGGAAGTGCAATAACTAGGATATAGTAAACTTCTGGGGAAAATTAATCATTGGGTCGACTAAGGTTTAGCACTAGGGTTCTCCAACGAACTAGACTTCGTTAGGAAGGCCGAGGTAAGGGTCCGTTGAGTATCGAGATTGAGCTCTTATCTATAGATTCTAGAATATCCTACGCTTCAAAGTCTACTGGTTGTGGGCGTCTCAGGTTCGATATTATACGGATGCGAGGATCGCTACGTTCGGTTGGGCCTTAGATTTGATAAACTTGAGCGAACGACTAAAAAACACAAAATGTCTAATAAGGTCAGAGCTGGTTGATCAATTGACAGGATGACTCCTAAGATAATAATACCAAGTCGTGGCAAGGGTGTCTAACTAACGAGCACAAGCGTCTATCTATTCCTATCATCCTGGTATCGGTTTCCTATCGTGCGGAGACAAGATATTCGAATAATTTCATGTACGAACTATTCTGGATGTTTTTGGCTAATGAAAGGTGTTCTCATTGTTCCGAATTTTCGCAGTTGCAAGAGACCTGCATGGGCCACCAATAAAACCTGTAACGCCCCGCTTCCCAAAAGACACTGGAAGCGAGAGCGTTACGCGGCCCGCTTGAACTGGAGCGGTGAAGCTCGAGTTCAATAAGCATCTGTGATAAAAACACAAAAAATGGTCCTTGCATTTTGCGTATCAGAACAATCAGAAAACATTTCATTAAATTAAAAGGGCACTTCCAGAATTGTTCATACAAGAAAATAATACAATTGGGCCTCAGCATGGCCAAAAAGGAAACTATGGCAAGGCACTAATCCTACTACAAGGAACTAAACTAAAACTCAAAGCAGTGACGAAGGCTCTAGTCTTCCGCAGAAAGCGGCTCGACTTCTACGACCAACTCTGGCTCTCCGAGCCAGGCGTCACATACGAATTCCCCGGGTACTCAAGCGCTGAATCTGACATACATCCACAAACAATGAATGTATGTCAGCAAGGGCTGCAAGAGAAGGTTAGCAACCCAAACAAGATGTGCAGTTGAAACGAATTTAAGAAACATTAAACATTTTAAAAAGAAAGGTGACTGCAGTAATATAAAGAGACAATTATACTGAAATGAAAAGTAAACATCCCTAACATGTAGTTCTAAACAGTTGCAAGAATTATAGTAGGGTTTTTCTTTGAGTTCATTAGCATTTTAATTATCAAGATGACCAAGTTAGCGTTGCAAGTTTTCATGTCAAGAGTTAGCATTCTAATCTAGGGTTCACGCCTGTAGGTCGTGATGAGAAGGTCGTTCCTCTCACGGGGGCTTACCGTGATTGACACTAACCCACCACATGCGGGTGGTGCTCTTGAGGAGAGTACCTTTCATACGCCTAGTGGCCGCTCAACCGTAACCCCACCCAAAAGTTTGCCGGAACACGAGCCGGCCTAGTCGACTCACACGACATCACGATATCACTATACCGCCTTCGAGGCGCACGATTTTCACGATGTCCATATTTGTTAGGCATTTAAAATGTCCAGACAAGTTGTGTACCAATTTAACAATGTCAACATTTCTTATATACAACGTATTCAATCATTAAGAGGGGGTTGCCGACATTTACGATAATTTAATGAGAGTGTTGAACATGTGAGTTTAACGAACAGGTTGCAAAACTGAGTTTTCTTGCCAATGTTTAAAGTTGCACACTAACGAATTGTATGTCCAACCGTCACATTTTTAGTCTAAACGTTACGGAAAAGATTTCATGCGTAAATTAACATGTAGTTTTCAAGATATGCAGATTGAAGTAAAAATAGAGTACTAGTCATCAAACTTCAAAAATTCGTATTTAATTGCACACTTGCCTGTTTGGAGCGTTGGATGACCAGTAGATTGTTACGAGAGATGCGTTTGATCTGCGTCAATAAATTTACGTTGTTAAGCTATATGGTTCATTCTGGATAATAAAACTAACAGCACCAACTATAAACCACTATCGAACTAATGTTACCAACTAACTTTATATACCCTCTACTAACATGTCGTACATAACATCCATTACAATAACTACCGTATTAAGAGCATCACTTGTTACATTATACTAATAACATATTGCATAATTCACTAACTTGAGTACTATCATCACGTGAAATCCTTTATATATTATAATAATGACTTTATAATAATATAATAGAAAGTAGTTTGAACTGCGCAATAACCTACATACATCTACTGCACTGATCATGGGGCAAGGGGTACAGTTCATATAATCTCTCAATTTTTACATTACAAGCTCTCATAGTTAATAACCTATATGAGTTAACTGCTCACGGTGAAAATTATAAATTGTTTATGTGGAAGTTTATTGTTGCCAGAAGAAGCCTACAAGTATACATGAGTGACACAAAATAACGTGCAGTTACGTAAGCGTCCTATATGTGAATAACAATGAAGTAACCTATATCCACATTACATAAAATACCCTGAAATCTTATACTCGGTCCATCAGCTTATATAACATGTTGCTAGAGAACTAACGTAGAGGAATAGGACTTACGTGTGTGGCTTGCGAGGGTGAGGAAGAATCCGAAGATGGTGAGCGGGGAGGAGGAGCACGGAGCGTTCGTCGGAAATGGGTTCGACGTCGGAGATGGGTTGTTGGCGAGGCAAGGGAGGGCTCGGGGAGCGGCGGAGTGCGAAGTGGCACCGGTGTTCGACCTCGGAGGGGAGAGGTGGCGCGTCAGAGGAAGCCGCTGGGGAAGCTCGGAGGCGGGAGACGCTGTGGGAGTGCGGCTGTCGGTGGGTTTCCTTGGCGATGATGGCTGGAGCAGGTGAGAAACAGGGGCGAGAGGCGAGGTGACGATGGCTGCGGCGAGGTGGGGCGTGGCGGGATTCGTCCTGAGGTGAGGCCGGAGAAGGGCGCCGTTCTGGAGGCAGTGCGGATTGGCGTCGAGGTGGGGTCTCAGCGGGAGGTTGGAGGGAGTGGTGGAAGAAGAGGGGAGGCGGTTCAGGGGTGGTTGTCGGCCGGCGTTGGGCTCTCGGAGAAGAAGGAAGGAGGCGGCCTGGGGGTTTGTTGATGGCGAGGAGAAGAGAGGGGCACCGGAGTTCTCACGGCGAAGGAGGTGGCTGCTGCGACTTTTGTTGGGGTGTGGGCGGGTTCTGCAGGCGGAGGGAGGCCGCCGGCGTCACGTAGGTTGCTGCGGGCTCGCGCGAGGCCTTGGATGGCGTGGGGAAGAAGGCGACGCTGTGTGCCTACGCATGGAGATGGGAGAGAGATAGGTGGCGGCTACTTGTGTAGGGCTCCTCTAGGGTTTATTAGCTAGGGTTTGTTTATTTATATAGAAACTGATGTAATCGGTTGCCTGCACGTAGGTAATAGGGTTTATATAAATATATAAGGATGTTGGGAGCTAGGTTAGTTCAAAAGAGAGTAGGTGGCTGCCTTGCTTGTGTGGAGAAGGGCTAGGGTTGGTAGGGAGCGGCTGTACATTGAGTCCCTATGGGTTTTTTTTATTTATAAAATTAACTTTAGGAAGTGAGCAGCACGTGAAGGTGTTGGTTTGGGTTATTTCCTTTAGGTTTGTTTTATAAGTGTAGGGTTCAGAGCTCATGTGTTGGCCTAAGTTGTTTGTTTGTATACTTTTTTTTATATACGCAAGGAGTAGGGTTCAAGAGAGACAGTAGGGTGTCCTTGGTTGGAAATTGTTAAAAAGACAAGTGTGAAGCTGGGTTGCGCAGCACGTGAATGGGTGAAGATATGGCAGTAAGCTAGGCTTAGGTTAGAAAAGGGATAGGTTTATTATCTTATAGTTTATATATATTTCATTCTTAATAAAACAGATCTTTTACGGATTGGTGTTGTGGTTGAGGCCTAAATTGTGATATGAAGCATGCCCATCTTTCCGGTTAGCATGTTATTATTGTGTGTTTCATGGAAACATGAAGCAAGAGGGAAGATGATCGCATCCTTGTTCAAAGTGCAGACAAAAGTCTTCAGTTACAATGATACATATATATATAAGGTGTGTGTGTACGGGAGACGTGTGTGTGTGCGTGAACAGCTATGGGGTGATTCGGCCATAAGTCCAATAAGGCTAGGGTTTAATAGGTAAAGATTTGAATTTAATCTACAGGACTTTAATAGGTTTTAATAGCAAATATTATTAGGTTTAAACAAGGGAATATCGGCTAATCAATTGGCTTAATGGGTTTACAATAGGAAGATTTCATTTGAGGAATCAAAGTTTTGAAATTTGAATTCTAAGTTTAAAATTGAAATCGACTAATAAGAGATACTTAGCCAATAATAATAATAATAATAATAATAATAATAATAATAATAAAATGAAAATTAACCTAGTGCCATGAAATAATTATAGTGATAATTAACATGGAAGAGTTGGCACGTGCATGGGGACGGAAACGTCTATCTATGAATACGGAGAAAAAAAACGATAGGGAAACAGATAGTATCATCGATAAAAACCGGTCGTTACACTCGGCAAGATTTAAAACGTTAGTAATAAATGACCCTCGGCAAGGTGATAGTATAGTTTTCAAAGCTTAAGGAGATGAGAAGCACAATATCATTACAACAAGATGAAACTTAGCATCAGAAGGACACATGAGAACGTAAGCAATGTGTAATGTGCAAAGTAATGAGCAGGCGAAGTGTGGTGTGCATAGCAATAGTCGATTGTGACAATATTTAGCAGTTTGCGTTGTAGCATCAACAGAGGTAAAGAGAAGGGTGCATCAATCATTCAATCAATCTCCTATCTAGTGACAAGCCCAGTGTCTGAGGGGGAGATGACCAGCATCACACCCAAGTCAACGGGAGCTACCTGTGACTCTATACTCACCGACCCGGCCAAGTGTCGGTCAAGTTCACCACTAGAGTGTAATCCAGCTTTCCAGCCTCTACTACACTAGACTACCCCACCCAAAGTGTCCATAAGCCAATCCGTAGTTTAATGTTAGCCGAGTGGCAACCATTCCGTAAATGCCCCGCGGGCCCATATCCGTATTGTCCGAAGGCCCACTAGTCCGTGATTTTCTCAAAGGCACAACAGTCCGTAAATTGTCCGAAGACCCAAATATCTGTGATTGCCCTGAGGGCTAAGTTTTTCACAATTCAAAAGGATGCACATCACGTAATAAATCAAATAACAAGAAAGAAAAGCATTTCATGCGTATCATTTAAGTGGCTAAAGCAAACAACACATTAACAGGATTCATTAAAAACCATATCGAATATAAAAGTTATTTACTTGACAATTTCGCGACGTACGTGATTTTAGGAGGTTTGAAATAATATACTTCCGCCATCAAAAGTTGTAGGAAAAACCATATACTTGCATGTTGTATATACTTGCCTGAAGCGATGTGAGTTGGGTATCCGAGCGGACGTACGAGGGGCGTGTGAAATCTGTGCCAAAGGATACACGATATCAAGCTTTCAAGAAATAAACAGAATTTCTAACTTGACACCCACACCTTATTACTGGTTAAATAACATGTCCTACTGTTTATTTTATGAGAACTGACTAGCATGTAAACAACCAAACATAAATCGACAGTATGTGCAAGTTTATATAAACTAATTATTTCAAGTTATAGGCTTAACTCAAGTGTAACAGCAGGTATAAGAAACGAAGCACATAACAAACTAATTTCTAATAATAACAATTTATTATTATTATACGGTACTGTCTGCATTGCAGCCAAATCAATCATTTCTAAAATAGATACCGTAAAAGAAAACACTAGTGCATTCACATCATTTAAATAAGTGACTTGCACTTCCCCTGGCTATCCCAATGCAACTGTTATTCATATAATAATTTACCAATAAGATCCCTCGTATGATCTCCCCACGCCCAGGGCATCAAACCAAATGCAGCAAAGCAAGCCTCGCCCTTTTCAGCAATCACTGTTCCTACCTCAAGAATGTATTGGCTCTGGTAGAAACAAAATCAATCTCACATCAAAATCTCTTCCTCTCAGTAGTAGACTCACCAATCAGAATCTTAACATACCTTTGGAATAAGATTAACCTGTAATCACTCTCCCATGCCTGTTGTTGAGCTCGCAGCTGGGAGGAACTTGAGTCGGAGAGCGCCAACGGCCTTGGATGCTAGGTGGCGCCTTGTCAGGAAGGGGGATCTCGTAGTCGGTGCCGGCGCGAGGAGGAGTCACCGGCGTGGTTACCTGCGGGCTTGGGGTTGGACGGAGAGGAGGCGGAGGCGGGGTTTGGGGTGGAGATCCGGTGGCGGGATCGGAGGTCTGGCGTCGGCGGCTTGCGTGGGCGACATTGCGAGTCATGGCGGCGTTCGGTTGGGCTTCGAACGGGGCGGATGCCGCCGCGGCGCTGGTCGAAAGGGGGTTGGCGGCGAGGGTCGCAGGCTCCTCTATTCCGAACAGAGGAGGGGAGCGGAGACAGGGGAAATCGCGGCGTTGGATCTGAGCTCGCCGCCGACAGAGAAGGGACAAAATCGGGGTCGCCATGGGTGGAGGAGGTCGTGGGCTCGTGGGCGCTGCGGGCTGCGAGGCGTTGGGCTTGCGGTTGTCGGAGCTCGGCGGTAGGGTGATGCTGCTGGTCGTGGGCATGATGGCGGAGGCGGGGGTTGATCGGGGACAGGGCGATTTGGGGGGGGGTGTTGATGAAGAAGGTGAGGGGAGCTTCGGGTCGCCGGAGTTGGGAAGGCGGAGGAAGAAGGAGGAGGCCGCGGGGTTTAGTAGAGAAGAAGAGAGGGGTGCGTGAGTTGCGGCCTGGGGATTATGTTTTGATGCGTGGAGAAGAGAAACGGGGGTAGGCTGAGAATTGTTGAGGCAAAACCAAAAGGAGGCTTAGGATTTGTTTTTTTAGGAGGTAGAGCCTAGGTTTAAATAAAGGAGAATAAAAGTAATCAGTAAATTTTAATAGGATTTAGCAAGGAAGGTTTTTGAAAATGGAAGTAATAATTATGGGAGAAATAATGGGCTAGCTAAAATAGGGAAAGATTTGAATTATAGGATTTAATAGGTTTAAACAAGGGAATAAAAGCTATTTTAATTAGGTTTAAAAGGATTTATAAAAGGAAGTCTTTTCAAACATCCAAAAGTTTTAATTTCGAATTTTGAATGCAAAAGAAAAAATTGAATTATTTAAAATAATTATCTATAAGGGATTTTAGAGCTATTTAATTAGGTTTAAAAGGGTCTAAAATGGGAAGCTTAATTTGAATTTTAAAAAGTTTAAAAAAGATTTGAATTAGAATTTGAATTCGAATTTTGAATCGAAGATTTAAAACATAACTACAAGAAAAGATATTAAAAATAATTTTGGAAATGATGGTGATAATAATAATAATAAGTATGAGACAAAATATAAGTGGTGACGGGTACGGGGACAAGACATCTAACAACGGATACGGAAAAATATACGGAAGAAATACGGATAATAGTAATGATAAAAACCGGTCGTTACAAGTTAGCTCCCGGGTGTAATGGAGTTTCACTACGAAAATGCAAAGTGACTAGAAAAAGCTCTCAATAACTTTTGAAAATGATTTAAAATATATTTAAGATGTTTTGAAATCATTTGTGTATGTGTGTGTTGTCTATATGATTGGCTTTAACATAACCCTAAGAAAAACACAACACACTCACTATAGACTAGGACACGTCTTCGGAAACTTGATCAACTGCTGGAGTAGATGTGAGCTTCACTTGAGCTTCTGTTCCATTTGAGCTTTGAGCTTCATCATTGATCTAGCAATGTTCATCCTTGTCTTTGAGCGTAGATTGCGCTTCTCTGGAGTATGCATAAATCTTTTCATTTGTCGTACAACCTGCACACTTAGTCGTAGTATAGTTAGTACACTAAGCCTCATTTGGTGTGCTCATCATCAAAATCACTTGGGGGTGGAATTCAATTTCCATCAATTTTGACGACATCATTAATATGCTTTTGATGATAACAAAAGGGGAGAAAAGAAAGATTTGGTATTGTTGAAGGGGGAGCTTGAAAATACTTGTAAAGGGGGAATTTGGAAAACCAGGGTGCATGATTATTTCACTGCTACATTGTGTGCATGCTAGTAATGCTTGAATCCTATTTGTCATTGTATGCATTACATCCTTCATCACACTTCACACACGCACATCTAGCACATCTATTTGCTCAAATCTTTTGATGAGTTTGTCATCATCAAAAGGGGGAGATTGTTGGAAGCACGATCTAGGATTCTAGTTTAATGATAACAACCCAATGAGAAGCTATTAACGTGTGTGCTAAGTGTGTTTTTCTGCGGTAAATCCTCAAAGTGATGACTAAGTCAATCATTGGTGGAATTGCTATCCACATAGCTAATGGACTTGGTCAAAGAGCTATACACAAGCAATTTGACGTGTTTAATATGGAGAGAGATGGAATCAATTTGGGATTTGTTCAAATCAATTAGAAAGATGTGCAAAGATTTTCTACTATCCAAATCCCTATTCCCATTCATTTTCCTATTCCTTGTTGGGTACAAATCCTTGCTCCAAGATCCAAGGGATTCTCCATATCCTTGCACCATCCATCCCAATGCTCCAAAGACCTAGCCGCACATACCCTAGCCTAACCTATTTAAGCCATCACCAAAGGGATTGAAAAGTTGTGGGACCAAAAAAAACCAAAAGAGAGCAAAAGTTAGGTCGGCCATCTTTTATTCCACAAGCTTAAAATTAGAGGCCGGCCATTAGAATATTAAAACAAAAGTTCTCCTTCATTGCTAAAGCTTGAACGTCATACCAACAAATCCACGACAACAGACCCATGGAAAAAAATCTTGAATGTCATCTCCTTCAAGTGAAGACCATCTCAACGTTCATCATCTTTGCTCACACACAAGAAGAAGAAGAAGCGCCAAAGAAGCATTGCCGAGACGGTGGTGTGCCCAAGCCCCTTTCCGATGACTATGACAAACGAAGCATCATCGTCGTGATCCCGATGCGTAAGGAACCCAGGTCGTCACCACTGAACAGTCAGAGAAGATCAAGAACCCCTCGCATCTGTCGTTCTTCATCTCAATCAACGAGGAGCTCCAGGATGTGTTGATGACTTCTGCCGTACGTGCATCCTCGTCCTGGAGTCTCCAATCGCCGTGAAGAACGCCAAACTGTGCCGTCACTTTGGGGGGTTGAAGAAGTCGTCAAGCAGTCGGAGAAGATCACCTTGCAGTCGTCGTGCATCGTCTTCAACCCTCAAACCAAAGTGCTACTGTTGTCGCTCGGAGCAGTCGCCATGGAGAGCTCGCCCATCCAGCTGCAGTCGCAGCTGAGTTGCTGTGACGAAGATGACGCATCATCGCTGCTAGAGTCGCCATCAAAAGGAAGCAACATCGAAGTCGAACGACGAAGTTTTTTTACACGTTGCATGCCCTAAACAAATCGACGATGGGAAAGAATAGATCGGAACAAGCTGATGTGGAGTATTATTAAAGGAATTGTTGTGCGCACAGATCGTAACTTAGTTAGTTTTGAACTGAATTTCTATATACATAGACCAGATTGCAATCAAGCCATATTGCGAGATCCAGAAGTCAGATTGAGACACCGGTTGCGTCAGACTGGAGCTGACAACGTGCTGATTGATAGAAACGACTACACGGACATGAACTGAGCATTTCTAAACCCTTTACTCCTTATATTCGTGTTTTAGTGTGTTGATCTATGTAGGGTAAACTTTACCGTTACTTGTGATTTTTGGGGACTTGACAAGTTGGGGCTCGTCAAGGGTGAGAGCATCTGACTAGGTTGATAGTGTAGAGCACGCGAGAGTGCGTACGAGCTAGGTGAGAGTTGAGTTGGGGCTCTTGACTTATTGTAGTTGTACCTTGATTACATATCTATCTAGTAGCTGCTTTCGGTGTTGGAGTATGTCATGGGGACGACCGAACCAGGGTATATTTGTGCTTACTCTGTGATTGCATCTTATTTACTGTGCATATGCTTATAACTGCGTATGATTGTTCGTGGGTTACACGAATATTTTTATTCGCCTATTCACCCCCCCTCCCTCTAGGCTACGATCCAGATCCAACACCCCCCAATTCGAAATAACTTCAAAAATTGAACCCCAATTTTGAATTACGAAGGGATCGATGAGCTCACAGGAGATCATCGACAAGCTTGGGGGACATCACACACTAGGGCACGAGGAGCTCGCGGATTTAGGACTTTGCTAATCACTGCTTGGAAATACTCTTTCCACACTAGCATTTATAATTATATATCATTATCGTTTGTGGTTTAGTATTGGTTTGCTTGAGCACGTACACCATGACACGTAGGGCACACGTCCACTCACCTTCTCCCACGACATCACCTCCTCCTCCTCCTCCTCCCCCAGCCCCTCCCCCTCAACCACCTAAAAATAAGAAGGGTACCCTCCCTATGGCATGCACCTCCACATGTGATCCCACAATATCACCACCCACATCACCTATATGCCCACCTGCTAAGAGGAAGCGCACGGCTCCTGCTTCCTCATCTAGGACACAAGTCACCACATGAGAGACTGCTCCTCCTCCTCCTCCCCCTCCTCCTCCTCCTCCTCCCCCACCCGTACAGCCCAAGGGCGCACCCTTAGAGGCTTACGGCATCAAATTCATGGATGATGCACATCGTCACAAATTTGCCAAACTCTCTAAGCGCCAAGTCATTTCCACCAAGTTCACCAACTTAGAAGCCCTAGAGCAGCTAGGTCTCTTGCCAAGGGTTAGGCAGCTTTATCGAAACTTAGGCCTGGAGCACTTCTTAGTGTTGACAGTAAAGACCTACACTCGCCTCTCCCTAGAAGCCCTCAGCTCCTTGCATTACACCGATAGAGGGATATCGTTTAGTTTACTGGAGGATGAGCTAGAGTTTACGTACGGAGGACTCCTAAGCTATTTCGGTGGCCCTCTGTCCCTGTTGATGGTTCTGCCTACCATACTGGCAAAGATTCTTAACCCGCTATTTACCCCCACTCACTTCTGGGAGAGGATCTCCGGCCTGCCCGTTTTAGCACCAGCTGCTCCAAGTCATCATCCATTATCCATCCCTGCATTCGATTTGCCCAGTGCCACATTTCCACAACCATCCTTTGCATGTCTGAAGCCAGGACCATGTCACCGTCCAGCTTGTCCTTTTGTGGGCACTCACTCTCCCCACTGAGGAGCAGCTAGATGGCACATACCTTCCTGCATATTCTATAGACCATGCCGAGGGTTTATGTGACCGAATGATCTTTGCTGCTACCCTGCAGAAGGGCCCCATTTGTTGTGGTGGCTTCTTCACCCTCATCGCCCAACGGGCCCATCTTGCTCTCCCCGATGACATATTACAGGCATCGGGCCCGACCACCCTATCACTTAGCATGCTCTCTCGCATGCATATCATTAGGGCCCATGGTTACCGTCACTAGGTATACCTCCATGGGTGTTATAACGCTGACTACATGGTTCTTCCGAGCCCCGAGCAGACTTCTATTGATCCCCAGCACATTGATTGGTATCCCCATGGAGCAGCACATTCCTCCCTTTTATGAGCTGGAGCCCGATGACGAGAAGGCTGCCCAGTAGCATGATCCGTAGACAGGCGCTACCCCCACCATACATTGAGGAGCTGCACCCAGTGAGCCCTTGTCTAAGCTAGCAGCGACCCCTTCTGTCCCCACTTCTATTGAGGGCCCTGCACTATCTACAGAGATCATTGTTTCTGATGTGAGCATTGACCCTTCTGTCCCCACATCACCAATTCTCAAGATCATGTCAGTTTCTGCCTCATTACCTACATCTGTCCCACCCACTGTGTCTGCCATCCTTACGGATAGTGTGGTGGTTTCTGTCCACACTTCTGCTGCCACCACCTCTACCGTGTTAGCCCATGTCATGTCAGCCCCTATCTTCTCTACTGCTCCTATCCCCATAACTCCAGCTTCTACACAGCCTACACTCCGCCTGCATCATATCTTCCCCATACTTGGGCCCCCTTTGAGGTGAGTCTAGCAGCTCTCACACTCCTGGTTTCTCTGCTCGATTATATGGAGTTGAGCATGATGTTGTAGAGCTACACAGATCCGTTGAGGCTCTTCAGCATCTTGAGCAACAGAACAGCGAGAAGCTTGATCGCATCCTTCAGCTTCATCAGACACCGCCACCACCCCCACCAGGTGGTGGTGTTGCCTGATTATCCATTCTCGATGTCTCTATGCCTCCCCTATTTATTTTGGTGCCCTATGTCCTCACGGGGCCCAGCTTCGTCTAGCTTAGGGGAGACACATTTTGAGGTGTCCATCATCATCATCATTTGCATACCATGTACTTATGCATCATCACCATGCATCTGCATCTTTTGTTTCATTTTCTATGATTTCTATTTTTACCTTTATCCCACACATCTCGCCCGTAGCGTCATTCTCCGTCTCTACGCGTGTGTTCTCAGCAGTGCGGACACTGCTGCGTTCAGCTTGGGGGGATGAACGTCATCGCTTTATATTTCTTTTTATTTTCGCTTTTTATTTCATTTCTTTCCATTTTTGCCCCATTTTTCTTTTTTTAGAATCATCATTTTATTTTTCTCTTTTAAATGCTTGCATGTATGTTTCTCTTTTCTCTTATTTTTAGACTACAGATGATTCTCCTATGATTGCACTATAAGCTACGAACACTCAACTGATTTCTCTAAACACTCACATAGAATTTTTCTAAGTCTATTGTGCTACGTTGAAAAAGAATGGATTTTATTTTGAACTCCACGCCTTGATGAATTAGAGATACTTCCTTGATTAGAACGTGATTTAATTTGCTATTTCATGATCTGATTTCGTTTCTCCACAATGAGTATTCTCGAAATAGTTAAGCTTAAACTGCATGATTAATTAAAGATTGAATGACAAATTGCATGATTGTGTGAATAACAATACATTTTCATAATGAATGGTAATTCAAAAGAATTTGGATAACCCATGACACTTGAGTAGCGTTGATCAGAGATTCTGACATTAAGCCATGTCCCGAATTCTATCTTTTTCTTTTCTTTTTGTATATAGCCAATAACGATCTTTGATCGTGCTTTGCATTCCATCGCGTTTACGTGAGTTTGCAAAAATCCCAAAAACATAAAAAATCCTAAATAAAAGGCCCGAGGGGTTCTTCGTAACCCGATGCCCTAAGATCATTTGGTCTGGAATGCATAGACTACCTTTTATATATATTGAGTTTATCTCGTGTATTTAAAGAAAAAATATACAAAGAAAAAATATGTATATATATAAAGAAAAAACGTATAGCCAAAACAATTGTAAAAAGAAAAAAAATCCCATATCCTTACCCCATTTTCTATATAGAATAGGGACATGGCAAGGTTGAAGATCTCTAGGATTCGTGAAAGGGTTTAGTGCGGTAATTTCCAAATTCAATTGAATTTACTATTTTCATTTACGAAAAACCAATAAAGAAGATTCATATTGCATGCTTGAAAGATTAATCATGATATTATAAGCTGGATAGAGAATGAGTTGTAGAGACTTGAATTCGAATCATGATATTTGGTATATTAATTACAAGCTATAATGGGAATCTCTCTAATTTCATATCGTATATTCGATTTCGAGTTCTCCTTAATCGTTGAAAATACATCCTTTATAATCGATGCTAGACTTGATAAATTCTTGTGATTCGTATGTTTTTAATTGTTATGTTAGAGTGTTGCCACGTGCTTATGAGATGATGAGATGATTTAGTCACTTTATCTTATCTTTGACCTCCTTTCCGTTTATTACTTTCATCATCCGACGAGCTTTTTATTCGTCTTCCTCGAGGACGAGTAAGAGGTAAGCTTGGAGGATGTAACGACTGGTTTTTCATGTATGGATTTTATTATATATATATTATATTATTAGATTACTTCCCCTTGATTGTGATTTCCATTTCCGTCTCCGTAGTTCTCTTTTCGTTCGTTTCATCGTGATTTCCTAGATTCTTCCGTCGGTCGGCGTGTTTGAAGTAAGTCATTCGTGACGGGCTTCATAACGTCGATATCTTAGAGTTAGAACGAGCCTATGAGACTTAGGAAACCATCCCGGAGCTTCGCGCTCCATTTCGGAACTTTCAGTGCACATTAGCCGGTGTAAGAAGGGGCACCGACCGACTAGATGACGATCCAGTCGGTCGGAAAACCTTCTTGAACAGACTAGTGGGCTTTGTTAAATGTTCAGGAGTTACTGTTTATCGTTAGTCGGTCTAAGAACGTTGGTTGACCGACTAGGTTGCAAACTAGTCGGTCGGCAATACTTCTTTAACCGACTAACTCATTAACTATTTTTGGTACTAGTTACTGTTTACTCTTAGTCGGTCTAAGAACGTTCATCGACCGACTAGATGTCGAACTAGTCGGTCAGTAGTTGTTCTTTGACTGACTAAATCTAAATCCTAATTTTCGTCGGGGGTTACTGTTTACACTTAGTCGGTCTGCGTTGGTCAACCGACCGACTAGTTTCCAAATTAGTCGGTCAGTGGTTGCTCTTTGACCGACTAAACAGTACAGGAAACCCTAGTTTTGCCCTAGCCGCCACCAAACTCTATAAATACCCCTCCAAACGTTTTCTTCTTCTTCCTCATGACCTTAAACCCTAATTTCTCCCCCATTGAGCCCCCATCTTCCTCAAACACTCAAACCTTCATCCCAAGCTCATCCTCCATCATCCAAACCCTCCCTTGTCACAACCCACCTTCCATCTTCCCCAAACCTTCATCAAACACCCAAAATCCACATCCAAACCTATTTCTCCAGATTTTTCCCTCATTTCCAGATCTGAGCCAGATCATTCTTCCGTTGCCGTGGTTGCTCGGCATCGTTCCTCCGCTTCTTCACGGTAATACTCGATTCCTTTAGTTTTAGCATAACCCACATTGACATTTGTGAAACCCTAATAAAATGGATTATTAGACAATTAGGGTTCTATTAAGAAATCGATTTAGAATCATTGTGCTAATAATTGTTTTGCCATAACAGTGATCCATTCCCTAGTTAGCTTGTGTGACGATCTTCATTGCTCATCAACCCCGGTATCAGGCAAGTGAAACGTGCATCTCTTGATTTGGGCCATGTCTTAGGCCATTACCTTGCTTTAGCGTAAAAGAGACTAGACGGTGAAAGGATAGCCGTCTAGACGCCATTGACCTAGCTTGACAACGAAGCTTGGTCCGTCACCCTCATCATGCTTGTATGTCACGTTTAATTTCCCTTAACGGTATGTGTATTAACTGTTCATGTCATCCATGCATCCTTAACTGCTATTGCGTTTTAACTGCCATGTTTAATTTGAATTAACGGTACGCGAATATGTTCATGTCATTGCATTTTGCCTGTCACGTTTAATTTCAATTAACGGTACGCGAATATCTGCTCATGTCATTGCATGCTTGAACACTCATCATGATTGCGTAGCTTCGCTACATACTTGTACTATTTGTACCGGCTAGGCACCCGTTTTGCGGGCACAATCCTAGGCCAATTACAATTCTGGCTCGTGGTCCAGAAGACGAGCTCACTACAGCCTGCGGGCAATAGGGCACTCTCTGAGTGATCCCTTGTACATGACTACAGCCTGCGGGCAATAGGGCATCCATGTGTGGGTGATCCCTTGTACTTGCACTTGTTACTTGCTACTTGTACTTGTTACATGACATTACGTGTCACAACTACCACTTGCCACTTGTACTTTACTTTACTTGTTACCACCTTACTTTACTTTCCATGCACCATACTTTAACTGTTAGGTTGTTAGTTTACCTTTCTTTCAGTTTCCTTGCACAAGTCTTTCGACTTGCTGACATGTGCCCCTTTTCTCTTTTGGGTGACACATGTTAGAGCCCGAGCCTGAGATACTTGCTGTGGACGCGGTGTTCGCTGACGCTGAGTCAGAACCCGCGTTGATCAAGGACTTCGTAGACACTGAAGATCAGTCTTAGTGTCTATGTCTGGTTTTTGTTAGACTGCTTAGGTTGTCGGTGCGTGGCACCTAGTTTGATACTCTGTTATGTTTGTGTTTTGTTTGGCCTTGTTTTGGGCCTTTAGACTCTTTCCTGTTAGCCTGGTGGCTTTTTCTGTGATGTTGAATTGTTGTGGACGAACTTTGAGATTGACATTTCATATCCGTCTCATTTTATTATTATTATTGTTGTTGTTCCGTTTGCGTTTACAGGGACCTGCTTATACTAAATTGACGCTTATCGGGCGTGTAGCTTCACAGCTCCACGTCTGAGCGGACCTTCTCACGTCTCGTCTCCATTTCAGGGAAGCGGGGCGTGACAGGTTTTAGTGGTGGCCCATGCAGGTCGCTCTGTAACTGCAATTATCGGGATAACGATAATAATATAAGATTGTCCAACAAATAAATTCGACATCCGAGCCCTAAGCTATGAGTCTAATTGTTTCGTTTTCTGTGTCATTAGATGGCAGGAAGGCGAATCACCTGTGGTGGAGGTAGTGGTGCACCCTCTCATGACGAGGAGACTGAGAGGGAACCCACCAATGGAGAGATGATGAGGATGATGATGCAGATGATGCAGGTTCAGCAGGGTGTGCTGCTGCAGGTCCAGAATGCTCCGGCCGCTCGAGCTGCTCGGGCAGTGGAAGCCCCTCGCCCCGAGCCTGGAGCGAAGCAGTTCAGGGAGCTGGGTCCTGCATATTTCGATGGTTCTGAAGGTCCTTTGGCTGCCGATGAGTGGATTCAGAACATTGAGGATAACCTGGCGATGGCGAAGATTAACCCGGCTGGATGGGTTGATTTGGCTAAGAGACAGCTGAAGGATGATGCCAGAAACTGGTGGGATGCTGAGGAGAAGATGTTGAAGGTGCCTATAGTTTAGGCTACCTTCAAGGCCAGATTTGATGGAGAGTTCTTTCTGAAGGCTGCAAGGCAGGTGATGCTGCAGCGCTTCATAGATCTGAAGCAGGGGAGCTTGTCGGTGGATCAGTACCACCAGGAGTTCACGAGGCTCAGTCGGTTTGCACCGAAGATGGTGCAAGATGCCGATGAGAAAGCTCAGCGATTCCTTCAGGGACTTGCCTTGGAGCTTCAGAGCTTTGTGACCTCTTCTGACCTAGAGACATATCAGAAGGTCCTGGTTGCCGCGAGACGGCAGGAGTTGAATTTGAACCAGAGGAAGGGACATGTTTCAGGAGCTGGGAAGAGGCCTATGGAGCAGGCCAGGGCGGTGGTTAGGCCTGGTTTCAAGCCTAATCAGCATGTTCAGTTCAAGAGGCTAGGAGGGCCTATTCTGAAGACTTGCCATTTCTGCGGCAAGACCGGGCACCTCAGGGATCAGTGTAGGAGGTTCCTGGGGCAGTGTATTGTCTGTGGAGATCCTGCCCATACCATCAGGGAGTGCCCGAGGTCGAAGCAGCCTTGGCGGGCTCCTATTGCTGCTCAGCCATTGCAGCAGAGAGCCCCTGTGCCCGCAGGATGTGGAGCGCCTCTTGTTCCACAGAGACAGGCCTTTCGGCAGGCTATTCCGCCGAGAGGGCAGGCTTTTCTGTTGACTGAGGAGGAGAGCATGGCCATGGATGAGGTTATCACAGGTAACTTCCCTCCTAGCTGTTTCTTCCTTAGTTAGGTTGATTGTTGATTATGTTGGTTGCTTGCTCATGTTTGTTGCTAGAATAGGATTTGATTGTTAGACTGTTTGCTAGGTGTGGTTTTGGTGTGCACATTTCCTGCACGAGTCCTCTTTGACTCAGGTGCGTCAATGTGCATTTTGGCCCGGAGCTTCGTGGAGGAGCATTCCTTGTCGACGTCCTCTCTTCCTAAGAGTTGGAATATCGTCACAGGGAACGGTGTGGTCACGGTGCATCGTGGGTGCAATTCTTGCCCGTTGGTGGTTTGTGGACGTGAGCTTTGTGCTGATTTCATTGTCCACGACATCATCAACTACGATGCGGTCCTTGGGATGGACTGGCTTGCGAGCTTCTATGCTATGATTGACTGTCGGAGGAAGAAGGTCGTGTTCGAGATTCCCGGACACCCAGTGTTTGAGTTCAGCCGTGGTAGCAGTTCGCTTGGTCCTGTCAGATTTCGGGCCAGACCGGTGGAGGTTGTGGCTATGCAGATGGAGTTGGAGAGGCCAGCTGTGGTGCGAGATTTTGATGACGTCTTCCCCGAGGAGATGTCTGGACTGCCACCTGATCGAGCTTTGGAGTTTTCTATTGATCTTATTCCAGGTGCGCAGCCCATTTCGAAGGCACCATATCGTATGGCGCCAGTAGAGTTGGAAGAATTGCGTAGGCAGTTGGATGAGCTTATGCAGAAGGGTTATATCAATCCTAGTGTGTCTCCGTGGGGAGCACCGGTGCTGCTGGTGAAGAAGAAGGATGGTTCGCGTCGCATGTGCGTGGACTATCTGGAGCTGAATGCGGTGACCATTAAGAATAAATACATGTTGCCTCACATCGATGATATCTTTGATCAGCTGGGAGGATCAAGGGTGTTTTCTAAGTTGGATTTGAGGAGTGGTTACCATCAGTTGAAGGTGAAGAAGGATGATGTGCCGAAGACAGCTTTCAGGACGAAGTATGGACACTATGAGTTTGTGGTTATGCCTTTCGGCGTAACTAACGCACCCGCAGTTTTCATGAATCTGATGAACCTGATTTTCTATGAATTTTTGGATAAGTTTGTCGTTATCTTTATTGACGACATTCTGATCTATTCGAAGTCGGAGGAAGAGCATGCCTCGCACTTGAGGACGGTGCTGGAGATTTTGAGGAAGCATCGGTTGTATGCTAAGTTTTCGAAGTGCGAGTTTTGGCTGGACAGAGTTGCTTTTCTTGGGCATGTGGTGACTGGAGATGGTATTTCAGTGGATCCCGAGAAGATTAGGGCCATCAGGGAGTGGCCTGTTCCGTCGTCTGCGTCTGAGATTCTGAGTTTCCTTGGTTTGGCGGGATATTATCGGCGTTTCATTAAGGACTTTTCCCGTATTGCGGAGCCGATGACCAGGTTGACGCGGAAGGATGTTGCTTTTGTTTGGTCGGGTGATTGTGAGGATGCTTTTGGTGTTCTGAGGGAGAGGCTGACGACTGCCCCTGTTCTTGCTGTGCCTGATCGCAGTGGAGGATTCGAGATCTTTTGCGATGCTTCTGGCAAGGGTCTCGGTTGTGTTTTGCATCAGCATGGACATGTGGTGGCTTACACTTCTCGTCAGCTCAAGGTTCATGAGAAGAATTACCCAACGCATGATTTGGAGTTGGATGCCGTTGTGTTTGCTCTTAAGATTTGGAGGCACTTCTTACTGAGTGAGAAAGTGAAAATCTTCACCAATCACAAAAGCTTGAAGTATATTTTTACCCAGAAGGAGCTCAACATGCGACAGCGTCGATGGTTGGAGCTCATGGCAGATTATGAGATTGATCTGCAGTATCACCCTGGCAAGGTGAATGTGGTTTCAGATGCTTTAAGTAGGCTTCCCGCGGTGATGATGTTGACTTCGCAGTGGAGATTGCAGCAGGATTTTTGCGAGTCTAGAGTGGAGATTGTTCTTCCTAGGGAGGATTCCTCGTTGATGTGTATGCAGATACAGTCGACGCTTGTGGATCGGGTTAAGGCTGGCCAGGCCGGGGATCTGAAGCTGGTAAAGATTCGGGGGCAAGTGGAAGCCGGTCTGCGGACTGACTTTTTGGTTCATGATGATGGCTCGTTGAGGTTCGGAGCCAGGCTGTATGTGCCAGCTGGGGATATCAGAGAGGAGTTGTTGGTGGAGGCACACAGTTCGCCGTATTCCGTGCATCCTGGTGGGACCAATATGTACAAGGATTTTCGTCTGAACTTTTGGTGGCACGGCATGAAGAGGAGTGTGGCACGGAGTGTGGCCAAGTGTTTGGTTTGCCAGCAAGTGAAGGCGGAGCATCAGCGTGCGGCCGGGTTGCTACGACCGCTTCCGATTCCAGAGTGGAAATGGCAACACATCACTATGGACTTCGTGACTGGACTACCCGGAGTCCGAAGCAGAATGACGCGATTTGGGTGATCGTAGACCGATTGACCAAATCCGCACACTTTATTCCATTCCGAGTGGGACAGTCCACTGAGGCGCTAGCAAGGAGATACATGGAGGTAAATTCTTTTACTCTCCGTTTTTATTTTCTTTTTCTAGTTTGGATAGTGATGTAACGTGAATCGTGCAGGAGGTCGTGCGACTTCATGGAGTCCCCGTGAGTATCGTGTCGGACAGGGACACGAGGTTCACGTCTCAGTTCTGGCAGAGTTTGCAGAAGAGTTTGGGTATGCGTCTGAGTTTCAGCACGGCGTACCATCCGCAGACGGATGGCCAGTCCGAGAGGACGATTCAGATCTTGGAAGACATGCTGAGGGCGTGCATGTTGGATTTCAAGGGTTCATGGGAGGACCATCTACACTTGGTGGAGTTCTCTTACAATAACAGCTACCAGGCGTCTATTGGCATGGCGCCTTTCGCCGCTCTTTATGGGAGGAAGTGTCGGTCTCCATTGAGTTGGGATGACGTTGGTGATAGGGAGCTGTTGGGACCTGAGATGATTGTGGAGGCTGTGGAGGTTGTCAGGAATATTCGGGAAAGGTTAAGGATTGCTCAGGACCGTTTTAAGCATTGGGCGGATGCTAAACACCGTCCTTTGGAGTTTCAGCCTGGGGAGAATATTCGGGAAAGGTTAAGGATTGCTCAGGACCGTTTTAAGCATTGGGCGGATGCTAAACACCGTCCTTTGGAGTTTCAGCCTGGGGATCATGTGTTTCTAAGGATTTCCCCGAATCGTGGAGTGATTCGCTTTGGGAAGCGAGGGAAGTTGAGCCCGCGATACATTGAACCATTTGATATTCTGGAGAGAGTTGGCGAGGTAGCTTACCGCTTAGCCTTGCCGCCATCTTTGGAAGGAGTTCACGATGTTTTCCATGTGTCGCAGCTTCATCGATACATCAGCGATCCATCTCATGCTGTGGATTTCTCGGAGATCGCCGCTCGCCCAGACTTGACGTATGACCAGCATCCAGTGCAGATTCTGGACAGGCGTCAAAAGTCACTTCAGAACAAGGTCGTCGATCTTGTTAGAGTGATGTGGCGGCACGGTTCGCCGGGAGAGTCTACTTGGGAGAGAGAAGATGAGATGCGAGAGCGCTACCCACTTTTGTTCCCAGACACGTGAGTGTTGGGAATTCCGAGGACGGAATTTTTCTTAAGTTTGGGAGGATGTAACGACTGGTTTTTCATGTATGGATTTTATTATATATATATTATATTATTAGATTACTTCCCCTTGATTGTGATTTCCATTTTCGTCTCCGTAGTTCTCTTTTCGTTCGTTTCGTCGTGATTTCCTAGATTCTTTCGTCGGTCGGCGTGTTTGAAGTAAGTCATTCGTGACGGGCTTCATAACGTCGATATCTTAGAGTTAGAACGAGCCTATGAGACTTAGGAAACCATCCCGGAGCTTCGCGCTCCATTTCGGAACTTTCAGTGCACATTAGCCGGTGTAAGAAGGGGCACCGACCGACTAGATGACGATCCAGTCGGTCGGAAAACCTTCTTGAACCGACTAGTGGGCTTTGTTAAATGTTCAGGAGTTACTGTTTATCGTTAGTCGGTCTAAGAACGTTGGTTGACCGACTAGGTTGCAAACTAGTCGGTCGGCAATACTTCTTTAACCGACTAACTCATTAACTATTTTTGGTACTAGTTACTGTTTACTCTTAGTCGGTCTAAGAACGTTCATCGACCGACTAGATGTCGAACTAGTCAGTCAGTAGTTGTTCTTTGACCGAACAAATCTAAATCCTAATTTTCATCGGGGGTTACTGTTTACACTTAGTCGGTCTGCGTTGGTCAACCGACCGACTAGTTTCCAAACTAGTCGGTCAGTGGTTGCTCTTTGACCGACTAAACAGTACAGGAAACCCTAGTTTTGCCCTAGCCGCCACCAAACTCTATAAATACCCCTCCAAACGTTTTCTTCTTCTTCCTCATGACCTTAAACCCTAATTTCTCCCCCATTGAGCCCTCATCTTCCTCAAACACTCAAACCTTCATCCCAAGCTCATCCTCCATCATCCAAACCCTCCCTTGTCACAACCCACCTTCCATCTTCCCCAAACCTTCATCAAACCCCCAAAATCCACATCCAAACCTATTTCTCCAGATTTTTCCCTCATTTCCAGATCTGAGCCGGATCATTCTTCCGTTGCCGTGGTTGCTCGGCATCGTTCCTCCGCTTCTTCACGGTAATACTCGATTCCTATAGTTTTAGCATAACCCACATTGACATTTGTGAAACCCTAATAAAATGGATTATTAGACAATTAGGGTTCTATTAAGAAATCGATTTAGAATCATTGTGCTAATAATTGTTTTGCCATAACAGTGATCCATTCCCTAGTTAGCTTGTGTGACGGTCTTCATTGCTCGTCAACCCCCGTATCAGGCAAGTGAAACTTGCATCTCTTGATTTGGGCCATGTCTTAGGCCATTACCTTGCTTTAGCGTAAAAGAGACTAGACGGTGAAAGGATATCCATCTAGACGCCATTGACCTAGCTTGACAACGAAGCTTGGTCCGTCACCCTCATCATGCTTGTATGTCACGTTTAATTTCCCTTAACGGTACGCGTATTAACTGTTCATGTCATCCATGCATCCTTAACTGCTATTGCGTTTTAACTGCCATGTTTAATTTGAATTAACGGTACGCGAATATGTTCATGTCGTTGCATTTTGCCTGTCACGTTTAATTTCAATTAACGGTATGTGAATATCTGCTCATGTCATTGCATGCTTGAACACTCATCGTGATTGCGTAGCTTCGCTACATACTTGTACTATTTGTACCGGCTAGGCACCCGTTTTGCGGGCACAATCCTAGGCCAATTACAATTCTGGCTCGTGGTCCAGAAGACGAGCTCACTACAGCCTGCGAGCAATAGGGCACTCTCTGAGTGATCCCTTGTACATGACTACAGCCTGCGGGCAATAGGGCATCCATGTGTGGGTGATCCCTTGTACTTGCACTTGTTACTTGCTACTTGTACTTGTTACTTGACACTACGTGTCACAACTACCACTTGCCACTTGTACTTTACTTTACTTGTTACCACCTTACTTTACTTGCCATGCACCATACTTTAACTTTTAGGTTGTTAGTTTACCTTTCTTTCAGTTTCCTTGCACAAGTCTTTCGACTTGCTGACATGTGCCCCTTTTCTCTTTTGGGTGACACATGTTAGAGCCCGAGCCTGAGATACTTGCTGTGGACGCGGTGTTCGCTGACGCTGAGTCAGAGCCCGTGTTGATCGAGGACTTCGTAGACACTGGAGATCAGTCTTAGTGTCTATGTCTGGTTTTTGTTAGACTACTTAGGTTGTCGGTGCGTGGCACCTAGTTTGATACTCTGTTATGTTTGTGTTTTGTTTGGCCTTGTTCTGGGCCTTTAGACTCTTTCCTGTTAGCATAGTGGCTTTTTCTGTGATGTTGAATTGTTGTGGACGAACTTTGAGATTGACATTTCATATCTGTCTCATTTTATTATTATTATTGTTGTTGTTCCGTTTGCGTTTACAGGGACCTGCTTATACTAAATTGACGCTTATCGGGCGTGCAGCTTCACAGCTCCACGTCTGAGCGGACCTTCTCACGTCTCGTCTCCATTTCAGGGAAGCGGGGCGTGACAGAGGATTTTGATGTGTCCATATTTTCTAAGTTTTTATCGCACATTTCCATAACATTTCGATCACCCGAAGTTCACATTTTAATATTCTATCGCGCTTTTCAAGATATATTTGATTAATGGTTGATGGACACGAATATTGGAAGCCGGAGCTTACGTCGCCATGCTCGACTACTCATAGGAGCTAAGGAAGAAGGAGAGAAGAGAAGGAAAGAAGAAGGAGAGAAGTGAAGGAAAGGAAAGGAGAAAGAGAGAATATGGGAGAAGAAAGGAGGAGTAGTAGGAGGATTTCCAGATCGCTCGTCAAGCGTGCCACGCGCTCGACCGAGCTGTGACCTAGTAGAATTAGGGGAAATTTGTAAGGGGCCGCTCGGTCGAGCGACCCACCTCGCTCGACCGAGCGACCCTCTACAGACGACCCCCCATTTGGCCTTGGGGCTCCCTGTCTACTACGCTTGGTCGAACAGCTTTCCCGAGCGGCCTTCCTCTCTGACAAGCAAAAAGGGGGGCAATTCTCTTCCTACTACGCTCGATCGATCGGCCTACTGTGCTCGACCGAGTGACATCCTTTCCCCAAGCTAGAAGCTGAAGCCCAAAGATGCCCATCGGCCGAGCGCCTCACATAGCTCGACCGAGCGGCCCCTTCTCCAAGTGCCCAACAGGAAGTAGCAAGGGACACGCTCGACCGAGCGGCTACCCTGCTCGACCGAACGTGTCGTCGATAGCCTCCAGAAAAGGGTATTTTAATGGGTTTCGGGGCGAATTTTTGGGAAACCCGCAACTTATTGGGTTTTGTATATAAGTAAACTATTTTTTTAGATTAGGTTAAGTTTTTAATTACCAGATGACTCTTGAGCCACCATTGGGAAGGGAACTCTTGAGTTGGTTTTCTTCAATCAATTTCTTGTTTACCGGTTTCAATTCCTCAATTTTTATATATTCTTCTTTTGCAATGAATTCTCTGCATATTGATATTAGTTTTGTTATGCTTGCTCAGTTTTTGATGAACTTCTCTATTACCCCCATTGCTATGGCTATTATGATGCTAGAGTAGTGCAATTCTAGGGCTTAGGGATGAACCCTACGACCCTAGGGATTGGATGTTAGGCTAATCTCAGCTGGACCAATCTAGGGTTGCTCTATGGTAGTTTGAACAAGGGTTTGGGTGATTAGCCTCAGAATTGGAGGATTGCGAAAGTAGCTCCACATTCTAGGGAGAATCCCCATGAATCCTATTAGGGATTAGTGGAGGTCTCCGAGGCTCGTAATTACGGGAGTGCCTCGAGCGCTAGGGGTGATTACTAATCCCCAATCTGCTAATCTGTGACTACGAAAGTAGCCCGATTGCTAGAACCAACCATAGTGTAGCGTCACAATCCGCAGATCACACAAGTGGATACGGATTGTGATGCGGGAACCAGTGTCAATCGTAATGCATGCATTCCCGTGCGAAGCTGATTGCAAAAGTAGAGCCATGCGTGGGAATGCATTAGACGAGTAGGCCAACGAAAGTTAAGTATTCGTTCCCATCCTCGGATGTGATGCTCCTACCCTCATCTATCATCCAACGAAAGGACCCTTGACCTGACATCCATAACCGAAAGGCCTAGTGGGGACTCCAGAATGCCCGAGACTTTTATTATTTCATTAACCCACTTTCATGGCAATCAAATTCTACGTGAAAACCCTCGACCATGCATTCTCACCCTTCCAAAAAGCATGCATTACGCTTGACACTGGTTCCTGCATCGTGATCCATATCCACTCGCGTGATCTACGAATTGGGACGCTACACTACGGTATGTTCTAGCAGTGGAGCTACTTTCATAGTCATCGACTAGCGGATCGGAGATTAGTAAACACCCTCAGCGATCGAGTTACTCTCGTGATCACGAGCCCTGAAGGCAGCCACTAAGCCCTAATCGGTTCGTGTGGATTCTCCCTAGAATATGGAACTACTTTCGGAATCCTCCAATTCTAAGGCTAATCCCACAACCCTTGTTCAAACTACCATAGAGCAACCATATATTCATCCAACTAAGTTTAACCTAACATCCAATCCCAGGGTCATAGGGTTCATCCCTAAGCACTAGAATCCAACTACTCTAGCATCACAATAGCAATAGCAATGGGAACAATAGAGAGCTTCATCACAAACAAGGCAAACATATCAAAATCAATAATAAAATGCATAGAATGCAAAAACAACGAGTAATCTAATAAAATAAATGAGTTTCAACTATTCACCAATCGTTGGATCGAAGAAAATAAACACCAATCTCTTCCTCTCTCCAAGTGATGGCTTAAAACTCAAGTCAAAAAAGCTTAACCTAATATAAAGAAACTATTCACATATATACAAGACCCCAAAATTTGTGGGTTTCCCAAAAATCAGCCACCAAAACCCGTTAAGAAAGCCCCAACTGGAGGTTGTCGGCGATGTGCTCGATCAAGCAGGGAGACCGCTCGGCCGAGCGCATCCCTTGTGACTCCCGCTGGGCGCTCTGGAGAAGGGGCCACTCGGTCGAGCGATATGAGCCGCTCGGCAGAGCGCCATCTTGGGGCTTCAACTCCTGGCTTGGTTGGAAGGATGTTGCTCGGTCGAACGACGAAGGCCGCTCGTCCAAGCGAATTAGGCAAGGAGTTGCTTCTTATTTTAGCTCATCAGGGAGAGAGGCCACTCGGTCGAGCAGGGAAGCCGCTTGACTGAGCAAATCAGGTAGAGAGTTTCAAGGCCAATTTGGGGGCCTTCTGCAGCGGGTCGCTCGGTCGAGCAAGGTGTGTCGCTCGACCGAGCGACCCCTTTTAGCTTTTCCCTTCCTTTACAACATCTCAGCTCGGTCAAGCGTGTGGCACGCTCGACCGAGTGACCTGGAAACTCTTTGCTGGCCTCTCTTTCTCTTCCTCTCCTCTTTCTTCTCTTTGCTCCTTCATTTCTCTTCTTTCTTTGATCCTCCCTACCTCAGCTCCTTTGAGTCGTCATACGTGGTGACGTGAGCTCCGGCGTTAGGTATCCATGTCCATCATCCATTATCACTCCGAATCGTGCCAAAGTTACTGAAAATCCACGAAACATTGCAAGAATCAAATATATCGTGAAAAGCCCGATAGAATATAAAAATGTGAACTTCGGGTGATCAAAATGCTATGGAAATGCACGATAAAACCATGGAAAATATAGACAGATTATAGCCGTTGGGAAAAATTTAGTCGTTGATCAGTCGACTGTCAATCCTTTTACAGTCACATGTTCAAGCCGTAGTTGCCAAAATCTAGTCGTTGCAGCTTTTCTCATTTGGCCTTTTTGATTGGGTTTAAGGGTTTCCCTTGGCTTCCTATATATAGGAGAGGGCCTAGTTTAATTAGAACCTTGGTTGAGATTGCATATTATTAAGAATCATTAAGCCACTCTTAAACTCCCTCATTTCCCTCTTAGAGCTTAATCCTCTTCATGCATTGAAGCTAGCTCAAGGGAAATCATCCAAGTGCATCAAAGCTCATCTCATCACTCGAAGATCCTCTTCCATGCCTTCATTTTCATATTGAGTAAGTTTATCTCAAGGCATAGGTAAGAGTGTTTGTTTCATTTTTTCTAGAAACCTGATCGCGTCGAGATGTACTCACAAAACAATGTAGTTTTTCTGCAAGCGCACTGTCTAGTGGCAAGCTGGTATCGTATCCACAGGAAGGTGGTTTTGGCTCTAATCTATCTTAGGTTGGCTCGACTACGAAGGTTTATTGGTGGAGATGGTTATGGTATGATGTAATGGCAATGGTGATGGATGTCGGTGTCGATGATAAAGATATCGGTTGTATATTAAATCAATAAAAATGTCTAGGACTAGGGAATCCCCACTATAGATTTTTGAGTATCAATGTGAATGTGAACTCCTAATTACTAACTCTTAGTTTAGGATGAAATTTTCCTAACTATGTTGACAGCTAGTGCACGCTCTCGCTCTACGCAAGTCTATAATAACTTAAGCTAGAACTTCTCTCTCTCTCACAAGCCTAGTTTAAATTATTAGCATTATGATCAACAATATAATTCAATCCCCGCTCAAGTTCACTCTCATTCAATGTGAGTTCGAATCTAGATTATGATGGTTTGTATTCATCTTACCGTCGTACAGACGAATATAATCATCGAAATATAATAAAGATGCTAGCTTTGGTCGCTCTCAATGACTACTACAAAGTTCTATTTATAACTACCACAAATCCCTAAGGAAAATTTGACCAAAATACCATTTACCCTAGTTGTAACAGAATTTCATAATTCTGGCCGTCGGCTCGCTCGGCCGAGTGGAAATGTCACTCGGTCGAGTGGAACTTCCTGCAGAAACTCCAAAAATCAGCATTCTGTTTTTTCTAGTCACTCGGCTGAGTGAGATCTCACTCGGTCGAGTGAAAGTGTCACTCGGTCCAGTGACACTGATACGCGAAATTTCAGTACTGCTACCCAATCTTGCAGAAATTCTAGAAAATTCATCCGACCTCCGTTTTACATGTTCTTGGCAATGTTGGAACCGAAATAAAGTCTACTATAACTAAGAAATATTCCCAGGTCGAGATGGCCTATGGAATGATAGTAGAAATCAAAACAAGGTGGATTTAGTGCATAAATCTTTAGTGTTTCATGCGTTTTAGCTTTGTTTCTTCTTCGTCTTCTTTGCTACAACTTTCATAGATTTTTCTTCCTTGTCTTTTGGTGCTTCCAACTCATATCCAATGGTATTTTTGTTGCTCTTGCATCATAAATCCTTGCTTCATTTCCAGATTGCACCGTATCGCTCCAATTCGCTCCAAATTCCCTGAAATCAACTTAAACACTCCGAAAGTGAAATAGGTCCAAATATTCATCGGAAAGCGTATAAAATTGGTATTTGAAGAGTGAAACATGATATGAATGTATGAGAATAAATGTGTAAAATACAAGCATATCAAAATCCACCAAGCTTACATCTTACTCGTTCTCGAGGAAGACTAGCAAGGAGTAAACCAGAGAATAAAAATAATAATAATACAAGAAAGCAAAGAGTAGGAGTGACAATATTATTTCCTCATCTCATGTAGCAAACACAACACCAACTGAGCAATAAATGAGAATGCACATCTACACATAGCATCCTAGTCCTGCATCATGCATATATCATGGATTTTCAATGAAGTATAGAGAACTCAACACTAACATGAAATTAGAGGAGAAATCCTATCATATCTTACCAGACAATATTCTCAATCCATAGAATTTAAATTCAAACTCCACAACGGATCCTTTATCCTGCGTAAATGTATCATGATCAAATACCAAGCATGCAAGATATAAATTTGTTGTTCATGAAATAAGATAATGAATTTGATTGAAGTTTGGAGATCACCACACTTGACTTTTTCACGAATCCTAGAAAAATTTCAACTCTGCACATGTCTTTATTCTAAACAGAAATGAAGATGAGGATATGGAATTTTGTGTTTTTATACTTTTGGCTATTTTTTGGCTATTTGTCTTGCAAACTTGCGTAAATGCAATGGAGTGCAAGGAGCGGTCTATGCATCCCAGATCAAGCGATCATAGGGCATCGGCTTACAAGGAACCCCAAGGACCTTTTATTTAGGGATTTTGTTTGATTTTTTTCTTTTTGTTGTTTGGGATTTTTGCAAACTCACGTAAACGTGATGGAATGCAAAGATGGTATTTGACTATTTATTTGGCTATATACAAAAGAAAAGAAAAAGCATAGAATCTAGACAAAGGCTCGGTATCAGAGTTTCTACTCATCAATACTAAATCTTCATGGGTTATCCTATTTCTCTTGAATCACACTCATTCATGAAACATACTTAGTTATCATACAAATCATGCAAATAATTCATTCATTTTCATAATTAATTCATGCAATCTTTTTGACTGTTTCGAGAATATATATTGTGGAAAAATGAACTTATCTATGGAAAAGCATATTGAAAAGGCAATCTACTCAAGAAAATAACTCTATATCAATCAACTTAGAGTTCAAGATAAAATCCATCATATAAATGTAAAATTGAAGCATATAAGACTCAAGAAAAATGCTACATGAGTGTGTAAAGAAAATCTCAGTGGAGTGTACATAGCTACAAAGTGCAATCATAGGAAAATCATTTCTAGTCTAAAAATAGAAAAGAAAAGAAAGAAAAGAAAAACAAGTACACAATATGATACATGAACATGCACACAAAAGGAAAATAAGATGAAAAATTGAAAAATATGATGCAAAAAAATTGAAAAATTCTAAAAATCCAAAAAAATAAAGTAAAAATGCAACTAATGTACCTAAATGGCATAAAAATGCACTCCCCCAAGCTTAAACTATACATTGTCCTCAATATGATCATAAAAGATAATTTTGAGGAACAACGATAAATATGAGGGGAGTGAATGGAAAATGATGACATGCATGATTTGAAATCATAATGCAATTATATGCACATGCAATGATACATGAGAGTGCCTTCCTCCAAGCTAAAACAAACAATGCCGTCCATTGACTTGATCGATAAAATCACGGCTTTGCTAAGTGTGATCAAGTCAATTGAATAAGAAAGTTAGTTTATCATGAAAGAAGTGCTCGATGGGTGATGAGCAAAAGGGTGATACATATATAAATGTGAAGAAGATTGCCATCACTAGCATATAATGAGTTTGGGTGTAAAAGATTATTATTGCCAATATTAGGGTGAATTTATTCTAACTAACTAAGGAAGCATTAAACCGATACAGTCCTCTCTCTGTAGAGCGGATTTGAGATTATTGAAAGCATAATATTTTACACCACTACTACACTACTGGATTGGTATCACCTGATTCAAACAGTGGATCCAGAATCTTCAGCTGTGCAGGTAACTGTTCCAACTGCACTTTCTGTGGCTCCACCCGATGCATACCTCCATGAACACCAACAAACTCCAGCAATACATCCTCCAGCATTCCTACAAGGAATCCACATGTACCCTGCAAAGAATAGGATGCATCAGTTCGCTGCAAAAATTTTACCCTTATAATAAAAGTTTTCCAAAGAGGATCGTCTACAGAAATATTTGAAATAAATAGTGGTGGATGATTCTTCCCTAAAAATAATTCAATATTCTCTTGTGTTGTGACAACTATCTCCATGGTGTCCACTCTTAGCTGCTCAGGTAACTCTGGATCATAGGTGTGGACCTCATACTCATTTTCAGACTCATCCCAGCGTACCGCCTGATCATATACAATAGCGTCTGTGGTAGGTAGGTCCTTACTCACCTCATCGGAAGCATCACATAGCACATCTTGCTCATCAGGGTACACTTCTCAATTACTTCTTTCTCATAAGTGGAAGTGTCCTGCAAAAGATATGGTGTGTCATTAGTATCCGAATCATCATAATCATCATAAATTGGAATAGATTCTGATAAAGGAAAAAAGTGGATAAAAGATTCTCCCAGAATGGGAGCCACAAGCTCTGGTGAATGCTCCTCAGGTGGCTGCTCAGCCTCAGTGGAAGGTAGAGGTGGCTGTAGAAGCTCAACTACATGTGGGCAAGGCTCTAGATCTATATAAACGAAGATATCCTTGTCTGAAAGTGATTCCTCCTCAATGGTTTGCTCTGGCTCCGCATGTGAGGCCTCCTCATTAATATGCTCTATCTCAATAGGGTGCTCTTTTGCCTTCTTATCAACTATCACTGTAGGCTCTTGGTGATGTTGGCTGCTCATGTGTATCAACTTGTGATGATGTATCATGTTGAGAAGATGGATCGCAAGCAATCCAAAATATTTTCCATACCTCTCAAGAATGACATGGATGTCTTTCTCAACTGTTCCTGCAGCCGAAACATGGTTCATAACAAATCTGTAAATCGTAGCTCAAATTCATCATCTGCTGTAATGCTCTCTAAACCGGTGAACCTCACTGACTCCAAGATGCCCTCTAATAAGTTCTGAAATGTGTCCTCCTCTGGACGAAATGTGGTCCACATAATATCACCCATAACACCTTATCAATAAAGATAAATACTTGAAGAAAAATATCAGTGGCACAAAAAATATAGAAATGATAATAATGGTGCCGGGGGTGAAAAGTCCTTTTTGTTGAATTTTTTTATTGTTCAAATGAATTTTTCGTAGTTTAATCAACCTAATTGTGACAAACTGGCACCCAACGGGAAACACCTCTCCCGCAACGGTGCCAAAAACTTGATCGGCTCAGGATTTGCTCCCGGAAACAATGTAGTTTTACCGAAAGTGCACGGTCTAGTGGCAAGCGGGTATCCTATCCACAGGGAGGTGGTGTTGGCTCCAATCTATCTTAGGTTGGCTCGACTACGAAGGTTTATTGGTGAAGATGGTTATGGTATGATGTAATGCCAATTGCGATGGATGTCGATATCGATAATAAAGATGTCAGTTGTATATTCAATCAATAAAAATGTCTAGGACTAGGGAATCCCCACTATAGATTTTTGAGTATCAATGTGAATGTGAACTCCTAATTACTAACTCTTAGTTTAGGATGAAATTGTCACAAATATATTGAGAACTAGCGCACGCTTTCGGGCTATGCAAGTATATAATAAATTAAGCTAGAACTTCTCTCTCTCACAAGCCTAGTTTAAATTGTTAGCATTATGATCGACAATATAATTCAATCCCCTCTCAAGTTCACTCTCGTGCAACGTGAGTTCGAATATAGATTATGATGGTTCATATTCGTCTTATCATCGTACATACGAATATAATCATAGAAATATAATAAAGATGCTAGCTTTGGTTGCTCTTGTGCACCAATTCTAGGATATCCCAATTATAGATCTAAATCAAATATCTAGGGCTTTATATAGATCAAGAACCTCTCTCGATCTCTCAAAATCTAAGTAGAAACCCCAAGCTATTTGTAGTCAATCGACCATAATCTAACCCTAAACCAAGTTTAGCAACAAGGATTTCAATCAATTTCACATATCAAACCCTAGATCCATAGGGTTCATCCCTTTGCACTAGAGCAATAATCAACCAAGCATGGAAATAATGATATAGAAATCTATAAGAAACATTGCTTGCATATAAAAAAGATATCAAATCAATGATTCAAATAACAATAACAAAGATACTTACCTTTCATGTAGAAATCCAATCCAAATACAAGCTTTTAGATCCAAGAGGGGGCCTAGGGCATGGCCTAACCTTTAAAAAAGTCTCCAAGGAAAATAATAGAAACTCCCCCTCAATGACGGCTACAAAGTTCTATTTATAGCTACCCCAAATCCCTAAGAAAAAAGTTGACCAAAATACCATTTACCCTAGTTGTAACATAATTTCATAATTCTGGCCGTCGGCTTGCTCAGCCGAGTGGAAATGTCACTCCGTCGAGTGGAACTTCATGCAGAAACTCCAAAAATCAGCATTCTATTTTTTCTGGTCACTCGGCCGAGTGAGATCTCACTCGGCCGAGTGACATGATACGCGAAATATCAGCACTGCTACTCAATCTTGCAGAAATTCTAGAAAATTCATCCGACCTCCATTTTGCATGTTCTTGGTATCGTTGGAACCGTCATGAAGTCTACTATTACCAATAAATATCACCAGATCGATATAGTCTCTTAAATGATAGCAAAAATCAAAACAAGGTGGATGTAGTGCGTAAATCTTTGGCATTTCATCCGTTTTATCTTTGTTTCTTCTTCTTCTCTCCAACTTTCATAGATCTTTCTTCCTTGTCTTTTGGTGCTTCTAACTCACATCCAAGGGTATGTTTGTTGCTCTTGCATCATAAATCATGTCTTCATCTCCAGATTGCACCGGATCGCTCCAATTC
Organism: Scilla litardierei; assembly: GCA_030789695.1. Classification (NCBI taxonomy): domain Eukaryota; kingdom Viridiplantae; phylum Streptophyta; class Magnoliopsida; order Asparagales; family Asparagaceae; genus Scilla; species Scilla litardierei. The sequence goes on along the minus strand of CM061139.1, from coordinate 33,095,680 downwards.
GCTTCAAATTCTCTAAAATCAATATAAACGCTCCGAAGTGAAATAGTTCCAAATATTCATCAAAAATCGTATAACATTGGTATTTGGAGAGTGAAACATGATATGAATGTAAGAGAATAAATGTGTAAAATACAAACATATCAAAACCCTAACTTTCTGTGTGAGAGTTGGTTTCTCTCTTTGTGAAAGATTAACTCTTGTGTAGGGTTGGTTATGTACTCTCTTTGTGAGAGTTAAGTTCTCTCTATGTGTGAGTTAGGACATCACTTTTTGAGAGTCCAAATCCCTTGTGTAGGGTATCCCTTTGCGGGATTGTATTCACTACCTTGTGTAGGATTATAGTGAATATTTGGTGTGGCTGGATGTACCCAAGTTAGGGAACCACGGTAAAATCTTTGTGTTAGCTTTTACTTGATTGTGTTGTTTAAATTCCTCTTCCACTTATAATTCTGCATTTGCGAGTTTAATTTATTTTTAATTACACAATTATTGTCATTACTCTATCCCCCCCCCGCTAGAGTGTTTGTTGTTAGTATTGCAAGGCATAGAGGGTCCTTACAATTGGTATCAGAGCAAGGTTGAAGCATACAACAACGATGGCATTCAATGCAACAGGTCATCTCCCTACTCTTCGATGGAACAGACTACCCGATTTGGAGGAGTAAGATGATCAATCACCTCAAGAAGAATAATCTCTTGGATTCGGTGACTTCGGATGTCTCAAAATCAAACTTTGTGTTGGACGTCCACGCCAAAAGGGCTTTGTCCATCTCTACTTGGGAACATCAAAATGATGAAATTAGAGGCATGGAGACTGCACATGAAATGTGGAGCTATATTGAAACCAAGTACACCGAAGGTGATGAGATTGGGTCAACCGATAATGAGGTATCTCAAACTCAATATACTTATGAGCTTAATGACATTAGTGATAAAAATCTTTGATTGCACATAAGTGCAGTGCACATACTTTGCATGATAAATCTCATGATTGCACTTCTTTGCATGCTTCTCATATTGTTATGATTGATTCTTTGCATGCCGAGAAAGAAAATTTTCTTTCTCAAATTCGTGAGTTACGTAAAGAAAATGCTTCACTTAAACATACTCACATCTCTGATTGTGATACCTTGAGAAATGAGACAATTGCTCTTAGATCTCAATGTCTTGAGCTTAGCTCACGTCTATCCACTAGAAATGACGACATTTCTTCTCGTTTGAAGAAATGTGGGCTCTTGTCCACTCACCTTGAGAGTATCAACTTGAGTAAGGACATTGATCGCGTCGGTATGTACATCCAAAATAATGTATGTTTACCGCACACTCACGGTTAGTGGTAAGCGGGTATCGAATCATGGGGAGGAACTATTGGTATTACATTGGTCACTTGGCATAGATGGAACAATGGTGATGGAATATGCATGTCACGAACGTATAAAAATGATGGTTGCAAATTCGATTAATAAGAATGTCAAGGACTAGGGAATCCCTACTAAAGATTTCTAGTATCAATGTGAATATGAACTTTCATATTACTAACTCTTAATTTAGGGTGAAATTGTCGTAAGTATATTGAGAACTGGTGCATGCTCTCTCGCTACGCAAGTCTATAATAACTTAAGCTAGAGCCTCGCTCTCTCGCAAACCTAGTCTAAATTATTAGCATTAAGATCGATAATATAATTCAATTCTAACTCAAGTTCACTCTCGTGCAACATGAGTTCGAATCTAGATTATTTTGGTTCGATTCATCTTACCATCATACATGCGAATATAATTATAGAAATATAATAAAGATGCTAGCTTTGGTCGCTCTCGCATACCAATCTAGGGTATCTCAATTATAGATCTAAATCAAATATCTAGGGCTTCCTATAGATCAAGATCATCTCTCGATCTCTCAAGATCCAAGTAGAAATCCCTAGCCATTCGTAGTAGATCAACCATAATCTAACCCTAAAATAAGTTTAGCAACATAGGTTTTCAATAGATTTCATTTATCAAGCTCTAAATCCATTGTGTTCATCCCTTTGCTCTAGAGCAAAGAGACTACTCACAAGTATTCATGATCAAAGTAATAAAATTGATAGATGTGATAGAAATCATCATAAACAAAAGAAATATTCATAAAAACTAGAAACAAATAGAGTTTAGACAAACCAATGAGTTCCAAGCTTCAATCCAACAAGAAATTTAAGAACTAGCTCTCCAATTCAAAAATTATATCAAAATAAAGTCGAGTCTTTTCTAAGATCTCTAGCCATATCGTCTCCCCTTTTGACGGCTCATAAAACTACCTATTTATACTAACTCAAAAACCTAGGAAAAAGCTGACCAAAATGTCCTTAGACCTAGGAAAACCCTAGTTTTCAATTCTGGGTTGGGGTTCACTCGACCGAGTGAAAATGTCACTCGGTCAAGTGGTATTCCCTGCAAAAAAATCCTCAAAAACTGGTGTTTTGTCTTCTCTGGCCACTCGATCGAGTGGTCGGCTTACTCGGTCGAGTGACCTTCTTACTCGGTCGAGTGAGAGTTCATGCAGAAATCTTCAGAATCCGCATTCTGCCTCTAACTTTTCTTCCCTCACTTGGTCGAGTGGGCTTCTCACTCGGTCGAGTGAAAGTCTTACTTGGTCGAGTGCATTTGCATCACTTTTTGGCTGGGCCTGGGGCTGTGAGTAGCCTGAGTGTTAAGCTTTTTCTCTCTTTTCTTGCTCCATTCCTCCTCTTCTCTTCCTTCTGCTTCTTCTCATCTTCAAGCACTGTGAGGTCCTCAATATCATCGCCGCTGATGCTCCGGTCCGCGTACATATGCTCCTAGCTCCAATTTGCTCCCGATTGCTCCATATTTCCTAAAAATCCAACAAAACATAGAAATGGTGAAATTCGTCGAGAAATCTTCGTTTAAGCTTTAAATGTGCAATATGAGCAATCGATATGGCATGGAAATATGCAGAAATAAAGTGTAAAATATGATCATATCAAAATCCCCAAGCTTACCTCTTACTCGTCCTCGAGGAAGATAATTAAAAAGCAAACTTGGCGAATAAAAATAAAGAAAACTAAATAATCGAAAAGAAAGTGAAGAGGGTGAAATTCTAGATCATTCTCTCAGAACTCGAATTCACTTACTCAAATGCACCAATAAGGAGTATAAACATCACTATCGCTCTTATTTCAATATCATTTCATACTTGGCACACTTGATATAAAACTGAGAACAGTGTGAATCTTATGAAATATGAAATCATTTTAACGTTAAACATCGTCTAAGGCATAGAAAACGATATACATATTCATAGACAACAAACTTTTCAATTGACTGCTTCTACTTGGAGTATAAGAGATATCACACAAATTCATACATATAAGAATAGAAAGATGTGGTCTTATGAATTTCATGTCTATTTTTCAACTCATAAATGTCGTCAGACTTAGAGTCATCTCCCTAAGTATTAGAGATTACCTACCTTTGGTAGTCATGCACATATAAGTAATCACTCTCTCACTCATCATTGGATTTTCTCCCCTAATCTTATATATAAGCGTAATGGCATCGAATGTATATAATAAGGTTTTTCCCAAGTATTGTGGCTCCATAAAAGAAAAGTAAGTAAGAAAAGAACGGAAGGAATTATGTATATACAATGAAATTCTATTTTTCTTTCCTTTTTGTTTTTGTTTTCTTTTTCTTTTTCTCTCTTGTTTTCCTTTTTTTCTTTTTTCTTTTGTAATCCATATATACACAAGTACAACTCACAAAGAGTGATAAAAAAATTTTGTTTAGTGTTTTGGGGATCATGGAGCTTTTTGGCTTTTTGTCACGGTTGCTTTTCGATCGTACGTTTTTCATGCGCGTACTTTTGTTCGTATGCGTATTTATTTTGAACTCTTCTTGTATCCGAACCGTACGATGAGATATGTCATTGTGACCCTCTAGAAGAGTACTTATTTGTGGAATTATTTTTGAACCTCATTTCACGGGTCATTCTCCCACAAAATAACTTTGTTTGAAGAGGTGTCATAGCTTACACCTTCGTCGTTGGACCTTTCTATTTTTTAGTTCCGATGTCCGTTACCCTAGCCCGTGACCGACCTTCTTAGTCTCAACCCTCTTGTCGACACGGTCGTCCCGGTATTTTTCTTATAATTATCGTATACCGTTAGACCCACTTTTTCCACTAATCCCCTTCTAAAACACTTAGCCTAATTAACTTGATAATTTAACTAACCTAATTAAAACTAGGCCTACTACGTTTATATGAAAATAATTCATAGCTATTCGCCTTTCCATATTAACCTAAGTCTACCATCTCCCTCTCACAACTTCTCTCTCCAATCACCAAAGCGTACCCCACTTTCAAAACTGTTTATCAAAACAACTTGCTTATGTTCACCACTTTTGGCTATTCATCATTCCATTGGGACTAAACTATACCCCCTCTATCTCTCCCTCTCTCCTCCTATAACCCTTAAAATCCCAAAATCATAGAGCTAATTAGCAACTTTCATCTTCAAATGCAAACAACGCAGCCTAGGTTAGATGACTCACGCAAATCTTCCTCCAGCCGCCAAAAACCCACGCACGACCTCCCCCACTCATGTTAGGGCTTCCTCCCCATGTCCTCCACCTCCAAAAACCCTCCTCTCGTCAACCACCCCCTCCTCCTCGCTTTAAAACCCATGCTAACATCCAAAACCCCGAAAAAACTGTCACAGCCACCTCCCATTCAAACCCCACGCCCGGCTGCCACGGCCGCCGCCGACCCCCACCGACGTCGGTAACCTTCCCTCGACGTCCCCTATCCACCCGTAGCCTCCCCTCGCGTCAACTCTTCCTCCTCCTTCTGCAAACAACGTGCAAACACCCGTTTACGTTAGAAAAACTGGCGTTTGCCTACCAAAACCCAACAGCCTGGGCTGTCCTGTCACCGTCGGCCACCCCGCTGCCGCCGGCTGCCCCTCAGGCCATCCCCTGTCCGTGCAGGTCCTTCCCTAGCCGCTGCAACCCCTGGAACTCTCTCCTTGCGCATGCAAACTTCATATTCGTGCGTAACTTCAGATCTGAGCTACTCGGATCCGCGAGTTCGCTGTCCGACATCTCCCGTGCCTCCCGTGCCGCTGTCCGTGCCTTCCCGACGCCGTAGGACGCTGTGCCGCTGTCCATCCCCTTCGCATCGCTGTACGGTGATCATACCGCTACCTGGTTGATCTCGTTCGTCGTTGCTATCCGTCGTACCATTCGTGCTATCGGAGTCCAACCCCTTACGTTACTACCCGATGTTAGAGTAGCTCTCGCGTCTGTTGAGGTATACCTGGACCATAGGAACCCACACCCACATGTTAACAAGATAAAAACTTTGTTTTCATTGCTTTGGTAACTCACTAATTGAAGATTAATAATATGGGACTGTAGGCTGGGCGTTGATTCAGCACATTGAGAATATCTGGACTCTTTGATCGTGTGGCTTGCAGCACGTCTCTTTCAGGCAAGTGAAACTTGCACAGTAATTTGTCAGGCTGTGTTTTAGGCCAATTTATGAAATAGCATAAAAGAGACTAGGCGATGAAATGATAGTCGCCTAGACGCCCTTACTAGATCTAGCTTGACAACGAAGCTAGATCCGACACCATTGTTATGCTATCATTTCATGATGCCTGTCACGTTTACTTTCTAAATTAACTGTACGCACTTTAAACTGCTTATTGCCATGTTCATGCATCTTGCCATGTCATTTCATCCATCATCTTGCTCTATCATGATTGTGTAGCACACTCTACAATAAATTGTAAGCTGCGGCGAGTAGGATCTTGACTCATACATATTGATTGAGGCTAGGCGCCTGCTTGTCGGGTACAACCCTATGCCAAACCAAAAACACTTCCTGGCTTATGATCCAGAAGCGAGCACAGTGTAGTTGGGAAACCAACGCTCGATACACGTGGAGGGATAGGGTTAAGCGATCACTTGAGTGTAAAAGTGTGCATGTACAGCCACTTCAGCCAAAAGGCGTAAACCCTGTGCACATCGTGAATACAAGTTAATCGTGAAATAGTGAATATTGTTTAGCATCTCTCGCTACGACGTGTCGTGCATTGCAAGCATCATGTTCATGTTTAAACTGCTGCATTCATTAAAATATCATGTCATGTCATCATTATTTTAGAATTGTTAAGCTGCATTTACCTTATACCTGGTGTGCCTTACGTTTCCTTGCACAGTCTCCCTTCCCTCTTTGGAGATTTTTGCTGACATGTGCCCTTTTCTCTTTAGGTGTCATATGTCAGGTTTGAGACTGAGTTAGTTGCTGAGGACCAGCTTGCTGACGTCCAGTTCGAGGACACTGGTCCTACCCTTAGTCTCAGCTAGTGACTTTCTTTTAGTTGTTGTTTACTTTCTTAGTAGTTATTGTTAGGTTGTTCGGTGCGTAGCACCATTCCTTATTGTAGTTTCGGCCATGCTTAGGCCTTTTTACTTTTAGACTCTGTACTCATTTTACGACTATAACTCTGTAATGTTTGGAATAAAAAAATCTGTGGATGTCGAATGTTGTATAATTTTATTTGTTTATCCCTCATTATTATTATTGATGTTTCGTAGTAATGCAAAGAACCTGATAATGGATTAAATTACCAAACGCTTATCAGACTGTAGCTTCACAGCTCCAAGTCTGAGCGGACCTCTTCACGTCTCGCCTTCCATACATAGGAAGCGGGGCATGACAGGTTTTAGTGGTGGCACAAGCGGGTCCTCTTTACATCTGCGAAATATCGAAACAACAATAATGATAACAACATCCACTTAAATATTCAGAACATTCAATTCATGAATTGAGTCTAATCTGAACATTTCCTTGTCTTAGATGGCTGGAAGACGTATAATAGGCGTAATCCATTAGACCTGGACTATAAGAAGATTTAGTAAGACACCCGTGCTTGCTAGTTAGGCATCCATGATTGTTAGTTAGACATTCTACTAAGAGTTGGTATAATCATCTTAGGAACTTCCTTAGTAGTTTCTTACCTAGCTCAGACCATATTAGATTTTTAGAGTTTCTTTAGTCGTTCGCCTGGGTTCATCAAATTTCGGGCCCAGCAAAACGTAATCATGATCCCCTAAGGACCCATCCCTGAGATCTCTAGTATAGTATAGTTCATTAGAAAGTCTTAATGCTAAGTTCCCCTAATCTTTAGTCGGCCCGGTAATTAGAACCCCTTATTTTTAGCTTCTTCCTAATCATTACACTTCTGTGTTATGATTCGAGGTGAATATTGCGTATTAAACACCCCAAATTAGCCCTATTTCTGCCTATATGATGCTTAATTGGTCTCTAATACGTTTGTATTTTGTGTACCATCATTTATTAGAGAAATAACTTGATTTAAGCACAAAACAGCAATAAACTGAGTATTTCTACACTTTTTTATATTTTTCATGACTATGTCTCGATCTCACGATTCCAACGACTATTTATTTGTATTTTTTGAATATCTGTGCTAATTACTGTGAATTTTTGAATGCAGAATACCATTTAATTGAAGAAATACGGAAGAAATATGTTTAAAATACGGATATACGGTCAACGCATGAATTTTGGCGGCCACAAGTTGTAATCTTATCGATTCTCGCTCAATCGAGCGGCTCTCAACAACAGAGACGCGGTGTAATGTTGTCCATTGGATGATCATCCAACGGCTAATACTGCGCCGATTGCAACGCGAAAGCGGGCTCAGATGAGGGCAACGTGGACGAATCTATGCCGTCGTAACACGATCCAACGGTCAGCAATCGAGGTCCTTGATGAATTAAGCGGGCGAATCTATGCTCGCTTCATGACGATTATCGTTAATTTTTTTAAATCTCCCCCATTGCAAATCCTGATTCCTCTAAAAGTATTTTCGACATCCCTTATTAAATTCTTCGCTTAGTTTAACTTCTTTGAAAACCCCTTATTATATATTTATATTTCTTGCTTTTCGGTTGAATTAAAATTCTTTCTTGGAACTTGAAACCTTCTTGGTCGTAATTTTTAATTACTATCCCATAACCATTTTCTAACCAGTATCTTTCGTATTCCAGTTTTAAAACCTTGTTACCATTTTGATAATTCAATATATCATCCTTTTTCTAAACTATGAAATTTATTTTAACCACTTACCGTATGTACTTTTAGAATATTTTTCTAAGCTAAATAGAACTTCAAATTTTTTTTATATATCAGTTCTATGTTCATCGTGCTCATACTTCCAAGAATCCTTGTATAAATCTATTTTCATTTGCAAAACAATCACTACCTCACCCTTCTCATTATTTTCTTCGTCTAAAAATTTTCCCGTGTCTTCAAATTTTACGGCCTGCTCACTATTTCTACATATTTTTATTAGAATAGATTTATACGATATCATATTTTACACATGTCCCTCTTTCATCTATTTAATTATTTAGAGCAATATTTTTGTCCCACCCAACCAGCTATCTCCTTATCCTCGCCTTATCTGAACTCGTTCTTCCGATCTTGTTTCGGTACGCTTCTGGTTTCGGTTTCCTTTCTATTGTTTAGATAGTAGTGCTTGTCATTGCCTGTGTCAACTCTAGTTTAGTAGCGGACCCATTGGTTTTTGTGATGTCGTCATGGTGCATGTATATAGGTAGAGTGTGTGGACCTGTATGAGTGTGCTATCCTTAGGATATTAATGATTGTCTCTTGTGTTATGTATGTATACGCAGTGTTATTCGTGATATATGCATGAAGTTGTATGAATGATGGTATTTATATGTGTAGATAGCTATACCACTTTAGGGATGTCTGTGTATATTAGATTTAGTATTGGAATATCTACTAGTAGAGTATGTGGTTTGAAGATACTTGTAAATGCTTGAAATAATATACTAGTAAGTCATGTGCATGTTAAGTGTAATGATAATAGGTGTGCTTATAGTTAAGTGTGTATGCCTATTATGTGATCAATATGTTAGTACGTGTGAGCGTGTGCTCGTACGTAGATACGTATGTGCTTAGCCTTGAGTAGATATGTGCTTACTATATGAATATGTGTGATATACGTACGGTAATAGGGTTATAATTTTGTTTGGCCTTTACGGGATGTTGTGTATGTGTATACCATGATGTATATACAACTATTGTATGTCTTAACTATGTATGGATAAGTATATGTATTAGTATCCTAATTATATGTAAATTGCTATGGTGTGAATACATATTATAGGTATGTGGCTATACGATGCATGCATATATGGGATAGTGTATTTGATTATATACGTGTGCTGATGTTTGTAATATTATTATGGTATGTATGTGGTTACGTAGGTAGATATATATATATATATATATATATATTGGAGTGGTGTTGGTATAGGTATAAATATCATGTTATGTATATAGAGTATTCTGATATGGGTTTTGAGTCTCACTCAAGCTTAAGTGGGTATACTCTAAGTATATTGTTACATATGTTTATGGTTTGGGTATAGTACTATGAATATTGTAATGGATGATGTATGTATAGTGATAGGATTGGTTGTGTCTGGTTGTGTTACGCACATGATTGTGGGTGGCTATACCATTGTATAGTTATAGGTGTTGGTCTCGTAGTATAGTTATTTACTAAGGTTTTACATGTTGAATGTATATCTGTTAGCTAAACTTGCTGTGTAGAATGTGCTAAGTATATAGTGGTATGAGTGGCATGTATGAATGGTATGTTAGCGTGTGTGGGCGTGCACCATGCACGGGTAAGTATGTGCTTAGTTATAGGTATTTGTGACTATGGTATGTGTGGTGTGCCTTGAATATAGTTATATGACTGTATGTGATGTGAATATATGGTGAAGTATCTGCGTGAATTTGAATAACTATATATTTGTGAAATTATAGTAGTGGTGAATGTATATTAGATATAGTAAACATGATTTAATATTGTGTGGTGTGATTACATGTGTTGATATGTTTGGTGTTGGATGTATACTAGAAGATATAGGGAGTAGTATATCCATGTTTGTTTGTACATAGGTAGTTATCTATACGTGAAGAATTACGATTGTATTTGCTAGCGTGAAACTATTTTTTTGTAAGTATGTGTAACTTGGTTATGTGACAGTATGTGATAGCTATGTAATGGATGTACGTGACTATATGAATGATTGAATTACGTGTATGATTTGACTGTCTATGATAGGTATAAATATACAATGTGGATATATATACATGTTTGTAGTGTTAATGTTTAACTATATAAGCACTTGTAGTGACTATACCTGGTTTGAAATATAATGTGATATGATTAGGGTAGTTACGAGAGTGGCTAGATACATTTATAGTTAGAAAGTCCGAGGACGGACTTTATTCTAAGGTGGGTAGGATGTCACGGTCGCTTTTCGATCGTACGTTTTTCGTGTGCGTACTTTTGTTCGTACGTGTACTTATTTTGATCTCTTCTTATATCCGAACCGTACAATGTGATATGTCGTTGTGACCCCCTGGAAGAGTACTTATTTGTGGAATTATTTTTGAACGTCATTTCACGGGTCGTTCTCCCACAAAATAACTTTGTTTGAAGAGGTGTCGTAGCTTCCATCTTCGTCGTTAGACCCTTCTATTTTTTTAGTTCCGATGTCCGTTACCCTAACCCGTGACCGACCTTCTTAGTCTCAACCTTCTCGTCGACACGGTCGTCCCGGTATTTTTCTTATAATTATCATACACTGTTAGACCCACTTTTTCCACTAATCCCCTTCTATTACACTTAGCCTAATTAACTTGATAATTTAACTAACCTAATTAAAACTAGGCCTAATACATTTATATGAAAATAATTCATAGCTATTCGCCTTTCCATATTAACCTAAGTCTATCCCCTCCCTCTCACAACTTCTCTCTCCAATCACCAAAGCGTACCCCACTTTCAAAACTGTTTATCAAAACAACTTGCTTATGTTCACCACTTTTGGCTATTCATCATTCCATTGGGACTAAACTATACCCCATCTATCTCTCCCTCTCTCCTCCTATAACCCTTAAAATCCCAAAACCATAGAGCTAATTATCAACTTTCATCTTCAAATGCAAACAACGCAGCCTAGGTTAGATGACTCATGCAAATCTTCCTCCAGCCGCCAGAAACCCACGCATGACCTCCCCCACTCACGGCCGGGCTTCCTCCCCACGTCCTCCGCCTTCGGAAACCCTCCTCTCGTTAACCACCCCCTCCTCCTCGCTTTAAAACCAGTGCTAACACCCAAAACCCCAAAAAACTGTCACAGCCACCTCCCCTTCAAACCCCACGCCTGGCCGCCGCCAGCGACCCCTACCGCCGCTGGTGACCTCCCCTCTACGTCCCCTTATCCACCCGTAGCCTCCCCTCACATCAACTCTTCCTCCTCCTTCCGCAAACAGTGTGTAAACACACGTTTACACCGAAAAAACTGTCGTTTGCCCACCAAAAACCCACGGCCTGGGCTGTCCTGTCACCACCAGCCACCCCGCTACCGCCGGCTGCCCCTCAGGCCTTCCCCTTGTCTGTGCAGGTCCTTCCCTAGCCACTGCAACCCCTGGAACTCTCTCCTTGCACGTGCAAACTTCAGATTCACACGCAACTTCAGATCTGCACTACTCGGATCCGCGAGTTCGCTGTCCGCCATCTCACATGCCTCCCGTGCCGATGTCTGCACCTTCCCAATACCGTAGGACGCTGTGCCGCTATCCATCCCCTTCGCATCGCTGTCCGGTGATCGTACCGCTACCCTGTTGATCGTCATTTGTCGCCGCTATCCGATGTACCGTTCGCGCTACCGAAGTCCAACCCCTGACATCTCTATCCGATGTCAGAGTAACTCTCGCATCGTGTTGAGGTATACCTGGACCGTAGGAACCCACACCCTCATGTTAACAAGATAAAAAATGTGTTTTCATTACTTTGGTAACTCACTAATTGAAGATTAATAATATGGGACTGTAGGCTGGGCGTTGATTGAGCACATAAGGAATATCTGGACTCTTTGATCGTGTGACTTGCAGCACGTCTCTTTCAGGCAAGTGAAACTTGCACAGTAATTTGTGGCGTGTGTTTATATTTTATATATTCACGCATATCTTCTTTGTGCTTTTCCGTTGTTTTCCGTCGTCCCGTACCCATTTTCTTGTGATTTCTAGTTTTCTTTCACTTCTTTGTGTTTTTGTGTATATGCAGGAGATTGCCAGTGTTGGGGACGTATAAAGAAGATATCATGAGTCCCCGAAGCAACGGAAGGAGTCACGCACGATCCATAGGGTCAAACGATGAAGATTGCTATATCTCAGCCCTCAACCAATCGGGTGGACCAGCCACCCGATCGGTTGAAGCACGTGTATCCGACCCGGACAGAGGCTGAAGTGAAGAGCAGCTCAACTGATCGGTTTGCTGATCATGTGAAATCGATAGAGCTCTCTGTATTTTTGGGAATAATTCCAACCGATCGGTTGAATACTCAACCGATCAGTTCATCTGAAGTTGAAAATCAACAAACGACGACCCGGTCACACCACCCGCTCTCCTCAGCACCCGGTTGAAGTTCTGACGCCCGATAGCGAAGCATCAAGCAACTCACCCGATCGGTTGACATCGATTTCTATAAATAGTCGACCTAGGGTTGCTGAAAACGGATGTTGTTATTTTTCTGTCTTTTTCTTGGGTTGTGACAGCTGGAATTTTATCTGTTTTTGTAAGTGTTCCGATTACTTTGAAACTTTAATATTGTCTTAATACCATTGATAGTATCTCATTTCAATTACTTGATCATGATTTCTACCGTTGATTTTTGTTTAGATTGCATTTTAGCTATAATTGTGAGTAGTTCCCAAATCTAGGATTTTGGTGGAAACCCTTTCATGGGTTCTCCCTAGAGCAACCATAGGAATAGGATTTCGATAGGGATTAGGAATTTAGATGGTTATGCGGTGTGTTTCATTGTCATTGGCAGGAAAAAGACCGCCTCTGACCGTCGGGCCAAGGGGGAATAAACTTGGTGGTTGACTCCCGAGCCACATCTCACGCCATTAGCGTAGACATTGAATCCTAGCACGTGGGAATGGCAGGATGAGATGTTGGGAGTAATCATTGCGAGCTTAGTGCTCCCGGAGTCGGTCGGTGTTAATGGACATGGGAATGCCCATCGACCAAACCCGGGTAGTCCTAGCGTGTCATCCTGGGCACCGACCGGAATATCGGGCCCATGGGATGCTAGGTATCACTCTTAGAGGCAATGTCTCACCACTAAACCCTAAATCCTATCGTATTCATATCCGTCGGTCGTAATAGTGAAAACGTGTGATAGGGTGGAAACCGAAGTCCTAGGTTTCCTTTTATACATTTTACCCTTTGTATCTATATTCTGTGACAATCATCGATCGTTCAGGCTAGCTCACCCATCGGGTGAACCGGTTCCTCTTTGACACAAGCACAATACACGCTGACGTGCGTTTATAATTCATATATTTACGCGCGTTTTCTTCCATGTTTTTCCGTATTTACCGCCGTCTTTTATTCGTTTTCTCGTGTTTTCTCGTATTTTCTTGTTTTCTTTCACTTTTCCGTATTTTCCGTGTTTTGCAGGAGTTTACTGGCATTTAGGACGCAAAACGATGATATCATGTGTCCCCATAGCAACGGGAGGAGTCACGCGTGATCCAGGGGGTCAAACGACGAAGATTGCATCTTTCAGCCCCTCACCCGGTCGGTTGGTCATCTCCAACCGATCGGGTGATGCACGCGTGCACCACCCGGACGCAGCTTGGAGCCCCCGAGAAGTCACCCAGTCGGTTCAGTGACCGGGTCGAAAGCTCAAAGTCTCTGGAAATTCGAAGCTGATTTCCAACCGATCGGGTGACCTTCACCCGATCGGTTCACCTGTAGCTGAATTTCAACAGCCAAGACTCGAAGCTCCAACCGGTCTACTCACCCGGCCCGCACCAAGATCCAACCGGTCGGCACCAAGATCCAACCGACCGCACCAAGATCCAACCGACCGGTTCATACTGACCGGGTGAAACCCCTACATTGCGCTGTGATTTTGTGAAGCGGCTCACCCGACCGGTTGACTTGTCAACCGATCGGGTGATGTCGTTTTCTATAAATAGAACCCTAGGTTTACCAGATTCGAGAGTTGGTTATTTTTTTACTGTTTTCTTCATTTTGTGACGGCTGTAATTTTCCTGTTTTTGTAAGTTTTCGGATCTTTGTAAAACTTTAGTATTATCTTTATTGATCTACTACCTTTGCATTCCTATCGTCTGATTATGATTTCAACGGTCTATTTTCATTTAGATCGCTTTTTAATGAATATTGGTGAGTAGTTCCCAAATCTGGGATTTTGGCGGAAACCCCTTCGGGGGCTCTTCCTGATGCGTCCATAGGGTTAGGAAATCGTTAGGATTAGGAATCTAACTGTTACGCGGGGTGTTTTATTGTCATCGGCGGGAAAAAGACTGCCTTTGACCGTTGGGCCAAGGTGGAATAAACTTGGCGGTTGACTCCCTAGCCATAGCTCACGCCCTTAATATAGACACCGAATCCTAGCGCGCGGGAGCGGCAGGATGAGACGTTGGGAGTTATCGTTGCGAGCTTAGTGCTCCCGGAATCGATCAGTGTTAATGGACACGGGAGTGCCCACTGATCGAACCCAGGAATTCCGGTGTATCATCCTGGGCACCGACCGGAATATCGGGCCCATGGGATACCGGTACCACTTTCAGAGGCAACGTCTCACCATTAGACTCTAATTGATCGACATCCTACCCGTAGGCCGTATCGGCGAGAGTCGCTCGTTGGAGTGGAAACCATAGTCCCGGGTTTATTTTCATATTGTTCATACCTTGCATTCCTTTACCGTGAAAAACTATCAACCGATCTGGGCTAGCTCGCCCACTGGGTGATTTCGGTCCTCCTTGACACAAGCACATCCTAGCCTCCCTGTGTTCGACCCCCAAGCCACACTACAACACCGTGCGCTTGCGGTTACAAATATCTAAACCCTCACGCGGGTCCCCCGGCCATTTGCGGTTCGCAAACCGGGGGCACGTCAAGATTATGGCGCCGTTGCCGGGGAGGCAACGTGCTTGTTATTTTAGGATCTCTTGAACCCTAGTGTCTAGCTCTTATCCCTACCTCGCGATAATTTTCGCATTCTTCTTTTTCCTTTTCATTTTCTTATTTTTATTTCTTATCTTATCTGTTTCTCTCCCACTTGTCGCTTCACGGGTGTTTATTGTTTTTCATGCACAGGAGTTCAAGAAGTCTCGACGACTTGATCCACGTTGATCCAGAGATTAACGCCACCCTTAGGCGTTTGGCCGCCGAGAAGCGAAGAAGAGAGGATCCTGAAGCCATGGGGGAGAACACCCCGCCTCACAAGTCCCTGTTGGAGTACTCGATGCCATCTATCGAGTCCACTTCCGACATCCGTCCTCCAGCTATTACGGCCCAAAGCTTCGAGCTAAAGCCGTCTTTGGTGACGTGGATCCAGCAGGATCAGTTTTCGGTGCACCCATGGAGAGCCCGATCGAGCATCTAGACTCCTTCTTGGAGAAATGTGACACCTTCAGGATTAACGGTGTCACAACTGAGGCGATCCGACTGAAGCTGTTCCCCTTCTCCTTGTGAGACAAGGCCAAGCTGTGGCTTAGGGGGAAGGACCCAAATACATTCAACACCTGGGAGAAGCTCTCCAATGCTTTCCTGACAAAGTTCTTTCCTCCGGGGAAGACCATGAAGCTGAGGAGTGAGATCTCCTCCTTCTCCCAGGCTAGCCACGAGTCCTTGCATGAGGCTTGGACAAGATACAAGGAGATGCAGAGAAGATGTCCCCACCATGAGCTCCCCAAATGGCAGATTATAAATCTGTTTTATAATGGGCTGAGGGACAATTTAAAGTCTTCCATGGACACCGCGGCTGGAGAGTCCTTCATGTCAAGAAGCGAAGAAGATGTCGGGCAAATTTTGGAAAATATGGCATCCAACAATGAACGATGATGTGACGAGAGAGCCACACCAAGGTCTCGGGGCATCCATAGAGTGGAATACGTCGACAAATTGTCAAGCAAATTTGACTTGCTATCGACCCAGATCTCCGCATTGATGGTAGGCGTCGGTGGCGCCGGTACACAACAGATTGCTGCGGTAGAATCCGAAGTTTTTGGGGAATTCGACGGTGGTGACGTCTCACCACCGTTGGATCAGGCGATCGCATTGTTTTACAATCCTACGGGGAATGCGCCATTTCCACCACGGACCAACTCAAACCCGGCCTACTCTCCCAACAACCGGAATCATCCGAACCTTAGTTACTGGGCACCCTACTAAAAACCGAATCAGTAACAACAGCAGATATATCAGCCGGCTAGGCCCCAGCAGCAGTTTCAGCAGCAGCAATATCAGCAACAACCTCCACCATAGTATCAACAATATGCCCCTAGGAATCAGCAGCCCGCCCAGCAGCAATACGGCCAACAGAGGGCCATTTCTCCGGTTGAGTCCCTCTTGACTCAATACATAGCCAACCAGGAGAAAATCAATCTGAAGCTGGAGATGGGACAAAGAGTACTCACAGATCAGGTGACCCAGCTGGGGTTGCAAGTGGCGAACCTGCAAAGTCCTCAGAATTTATTACCGCCACAACCTGAGGTGAACCCTAGGGGGGTAAATCGGACCTTGGCACTCACACATGAACATGAAAACGTGTCCGCCATCGTCTTGAGGAGCGGGACACAAATTCCTACTAGAGCGCCGCCCAAAGAACCGGAAGCACCACTGTCCGTCGAGCGGTCAATTGAAAAAGCTAATGACGACGGTGCCCCGTCGCCAAAAATTGTGGCTCCGGAGGGAACCCCCGAAGAAGAGAAGAAGAAAGAAGAAGGGAATTTGAAGGTATTCAAGCCCGTTGTGCCTTTCCCACAACGGCTCGCCAAAGCCAAAATCGATGAGAAGTATGGCAAATTCTTTGCCATGGTGAAAGACATGAGTTTGCAAATCCCCTTCCTCAAGGCCATAGAGACGATCCCCTCCTATGCTAAATTCTTGAAAGACTTGGTGACACAGGGATCTAGAAAAGAAAAGGTCGTGTTAACGGCGGAGTGCAGCGCACTCATTCAGCGTGCAAATCCGCCCAAGCTCAAGGATACAGGAAGTTTCTCCATCCCTTGCTCTATCAGGGAAGTGCAAATCCATAGGGCGCTCGTCGATCTTGGTGCGAGCGTCAGTTTAATGCCCCTATCGTTGTACAAGAGAATAGGGATGGGAGACTTAAAGCCCACCGGCATGACATTACAACTTGCTGACCATTCGGTCAAGTATCCGGTGGGAGTAGTGGACGACCTCCCAGTCGTTGTGAAAGGGGTGCATGTACCAGTCGATTTTGTGGTGATGGACATGCCGGAAGACAAGCATACCCCAATTATTCTTGGACGACCCTTTATGGAAACTGTCGGAGTGTTGATAGACGTAAAGAACGGGAAGCTTTCCCTGAATGTGGGCCAAGAAAGAGTCGAATTCGACTTGGGCTTGTCGATGAAACATCCAAACCCCTCGGACGATCCTAGTATCAATGTGTTGGAGAATGAAGAAGAAAGAGCTGTTGAAACAAGTGCATGGGAAGTGCTCTCGAGGAATCCCCCCGATAGCTTGGGGGACCTTGGAGAGCAAGTTAGCTCCCCTGAGAATGGAGTGTCAAATGAGGCGGTCGCGTGACATGTGATCCCTCCCGGATTCCCTAAGTCTCCTCCCACGAGGAGAAAAGGAAAAGAACCCTTGGACCTCACTGGCGATGAGGTCCGGATCCTGAAAAAGACGGCGGTGGACGCCAATTTGAGGGAGAAGCCCCCGGATCCTGTGAACAATGGGAGGGTAGTCGAGCAAATCTTTTTACAGCCGCCGACTACACCAATAGCCACAACTTCTGGATCTGAAGAGATGCCGGATTTTGGGCATCACCCGTATCGCCCACCATGAAAATCATCAACGGGCGTCGAGCTAAACAACATTAAACAAAAGCGCTTGATGGGAGGCAACCCATGTTCTAAACTTTTGCTTCGCTTTTTAGGACTTTTTCTACTTTATTTTTATCTATTTTTATTATTAAATCCAGCCGAAACAGCTTCCGTGAAGGAACTTAGGCAATTTTTGGGTTTTTTACAGAAAACAAGGCCTCAATCGATCGGGTGAGTTCTCACCCGATCGGTTGGGATGTATCAGCTAGCAGTCGTGTCTGTCACAAAATGAACCGACCGGGTGAAGAAAGAAATGACCGGGTGAGCAGACCGGGTGACCTGGGGGAACTCTCGGAAAAATTTCAGAATTCATCAACCGACCGGGTGGCAAGATGAGAGACCGGTTGATGGACCGGGTGAAAAACTCTGAGTTCTCGAGAAAATCTGTGGAGCGGCGAACCGATCGGTTGAGTTCTCAACCGATCGGGTCACCTGTAGCGCTTCTTCAGCAACAAATTTTCGACCTAGGGTCAACCGATCGGGTGAAAACTCACCCGACCGGGTCGACTTAAAACCTATAAATAACCCCCCGACCACCTGCTCACAAACCCTCGCCCGACCCACTCTACTCGCCGTCGTTTCGTCTCCTCCAGCCACCCGACTGCAAAAATCTCTCTCACACTACCTCAAACCCTCCATCAACCTCTCTCTCCACCTCCCCCTTGCATTTCTCCATCTCTCCCTCTCTCCCCCTCTCCTATTTCCTAATTTTCTAGCCCTAATTCCCAACACCCACCCCCACCTTCAAATTTTTCGCTGAAGAAGAGTGTCGCGGCTCCACACTTCCCCAATTGCACGGCATTGGGTCATTTACAAGCAGGGAGCTCTATTTGCTACGGGGTAACTTCGTTCCACTTCTCAAATTTCGATTTTTACCCTACTATTTGAATTGCTTGGTTTTCAGGTGTGTGCACTTTAATAGTATTTTGCACCCATTTGCATCGTCCACACACACATGGCCCGGGAGAGGGATAAAGGAAAAGGTATCTTGCGTGAGGAGGAACCGTCTCGTAAGAGACGGAAACAAACACGTCCTCCTCACCGCACACGTGAGCTGACACTTGCCCCTCCCCCGCCTATCATTCCCCCTGTGGACCCCATGTTGGGCCCGCATGGATACATATTTAGGAACCAAGAGCAGAAAGACTTCTACCACAGACTTGACACTCGGGGGCATTTATCAACCAAGTTTGCCCACTCCCAATCACTCGTCAACCTCGGTGTATTCACCGAGGTCGAGACTCTTTTTGCTAATCTAGGTTGGTTGGCCTTCCTTAATGCATCTGCGGTATCTTACTCGTCACTCACCCTAGAATTCCTCTCCTCCCTCGTTTGTGAGTCGGGGTCGACCGTCACTTTTCGGGTGCGTAACCAAACCATTCGCACAAACCTAGACACCATCTGCGATATATTTGGTTTCCCTATTCTAGGGAATGACGCTATCCGTCACTACGGATATCCCCCGGAATTTGACGTCGATAATTTCTGGTTCCGCCTCACCATACTCCGCCGCTATCCCCGGGGGAAGGCCAAGGCCTCCTCCATCATCCATCCCATATTTTGTCTGGCCCATAGGATCATATCATCTGCATTTTTTCCGTGGAATGAGTCAGGCACCGTGACTATCCCCGATCTTTTTATTCTCTGGGCCATGACTTTCCCCTTTGTTCGTGATGATGATGGAGTTAGTTTCAGGGCCCCGGTTGTCCCTGTCCATGCTGGCGATTGGCTTGTTTACAAGCTTCTCGAGATTAGCAGGGCCGGGAAGGGAAAAATTTGATGTGGGGGCATTATCACTATCATTGTTACTTACCCCCCGTTCAATATCCATATCCCCCGTGGTCTTCCCATCGCCGCAGGACCCTCACGTATAGATCTTGACGTCCTGCGGCACATTCACATGATTAAGCCCCGCCCCGACGGTCGTTTCGAATTCAATTACGGCCACCCCCCTCGCCCCTACACTATTCTCCCCAACCCCGTTCGCATGACTGTGGCTATCGTGGCGGATTGGACTTTTCCACCCGACCCTGAGTTCTTTGAGGGGTCGCACCTTCCTTTCCTTCCCCCTGACGCATGTAGACCTCCTTCCCCTACCGCCCACTTAGGCGAGCAGGATATTCCTGCATCTTGGGGAGATATGGGGGCTGGCCCGAGTCGCCCTGTTTCTGTTCCTGGCCCCATCACTTCTGAGCACCTCTTAGCGGCCATTTCTGGCCTTGTCTCCTGTGCCGACATGACCACCGCCGCCGGCACCACTTCCACCTTACCTGCCGGTACCACTTCTACCTCACGTCAGTCCACATCCTTTGGTCGTCGCCAGGTCTCTGTCCGTCTTGGTCTTGAAAGGGAGGTCGCTGCCCTCCGTGATCTCGCCATGTCCTCTGCCTCCTCGGACCCATCACCGTCCTCCTTTCTCACTCACCCACGTTTCCTCGCACTTGAGAGGAACGTGGCCGCCATTCTTCGCCTTCTCACTCACATCCACGGTCCACCTCCACCTTCACCACCTCGACGATCTTCTCCTCCACCCTCCCACACATCCCCACATTCATCACCTCCCCCACCACATCCTTCTCCTCCCTCCTCTATTCCCATCCCGGTATCCACTCCCCCCCTCCCGACCACTTCCATCGCACCCACACTACCTCCTCCATCCTCCTCCATCACTTCATATGTGCGTCGGAGGAAATTGCCGATGCGCTCCAAATCTCTCCCCCCACCACCCACTACCGTCACCATCACATCTTCTCCCCCCATTTCTATTCCTTTCACCACCGCCTTGATCGCCGTCCTACCACCACCACCCACCTCTACCGACACTCCTCCCATCGTTCACACCACCGCTGCACCTATTCCTCCACCTCTTTCCCCACTTCTCCGCACACACACACACACACCCCCCCCCCCCCCCCCCCCCCGCCTCCCCCGACCACCCAGCCACACCCTCTTCCGAGGAGGGCAAGGATTCGCCTTCTCCTGATTTTTGATTTCACTTTGTTTGTTTTTGACTCCCCCTCGCATATTTCTGCATTTCACGATCACATTTTATTTGCTAGCATTGTCATGTCTAGCTTGGGGGAAGTCTATTTTGGGTGTGTTATGACGTTTTATTTTCTTTTGGTGTGTGTGTGCTTGTTTTTTTTTTACTTTTTGTCGTGTCATGTCGTGTATTTTGTTCGTGTCGTGTCGTGTCGTGTGGTTTTATTTCTATTTTCATGTCGTGTGGTTTAATCTTTATTTTTCTTTATTTTCAGTTTCATCTCTGTGTTTTCCTCGTTTTTCATTTCTTTTTGTGTCGGTGCGTATCCCCCCATCTTCATTGCCCTCTCGTACTCATTCTTATTGCATTGAGGGCAATGCAAGCTTCAGCTTGGGGGAGTCGCACTGTGTGCGCCATTTGAGTCTTTCTTTTTCGTTTTTGTGCCGTTTTCATCGTGTTTTTATTTTTTTTTCTTTTCTTCGTTTTATCTCTTTCTCCTAGAGATGAACCCTATGATGAATTGCCACAAAATCACACACACCTAGCATAGCATCGATAATCACATTCACTAACCCTAGGATTTCGAGTTCTCTTGCATTTCACGCATCGTGGGTCCTCTTAGCTTTTTGTGAGTCGTGTATCGTGCCTAGCTGTGTGGTGTGCTTCTGCTTTGTGATTTACTTTATATACCTGTCCAGGAATGACCCCTAGATTATCATGCTTCGATTTGAATATGCGGTATTTATTTTCCCTGTTCTGCATGCTATATATATGTATATATCAAGTACTTCATTTCGCATGTGTCGGGATTCCACAATGAAGGACTAGGATAACCCATTTAGCCCATGCTCTATTTAGAGAGAATAGTTTCCTTTGCCCAAGTGCTTAGATTCCGACTTCTTTTTTGTTTTACTTGGTGCAAATCCCCTCGTCGTGTACCGTTCTCCCACTTGGGAGAGTACACATGTATATATCCCAATATCCAAAAATCAAAAAAAGAGAGAAAAGAAAAGAAAAACCCAAAAAGAAAAGAAAAGAAAAGAAAATTTTTCTATAGCCCAAAATTCAAAAAAAATACAAATACCCAAAACCCAAAAATTTCCCGTGTGAATATTTTCCTACTTGCCGAGAATAAAAGGAAGGCGAGAATTTGCACCGAGTGTTCTACTCCACATCATCTCAACCCCCATCGTTTTCGAAAACACTTGGCTTAGGAACTTTTTAGCTATTATCTAGGCTTTAGTGTGGTGATTTCCTTAACCCTAGTTGTGGAGTCCCTGACGCATGATATGTTTTGATTCTCTCTCTATTCTCATGCATGCATGAACCATATATTTACCGCCTTATTCAATTCGAATTGGTATTTGGGTCATTTCCTGGGTTTGCATATATCGAGCTTTATCGCACATCGTAGGTAGAGACACCGACTGCTAGCGCACAACCACACTCACTCGCGCTTAACCGCGTGGGCCCACGACACTTATTTGGGCTCGTATTCCTAGGTTTAGTGATGTGATTTGGCGTTTGCTTGCTTGGTGTGTCGTTTTTGATTTTGTTGGCTCTGACGGACGATCTAGGATATAGAGTTTTCTTTTTCTCTCTTTCTCTCTATTTTTGCCCTCCGAGCTCCTACTCTCACTCGTCTTCCTCGAGGACGAGGAAGAGTTCAGCTTGGGGGATTTTGACATGCGTTTATATTTCATATATTTACGCGCGTTTTCTTCCATGTTTTTCTGTATTTACCGCCGTCTTTTATTCGTTTTCTCGTGTTTTCTCGTATTTTCTTGTTTTCTTTCACTTTTCTGTATTTTCCGTGTTTTGCAGGAGTTTACTGGCATTTGGGACGCAAAACGATGATATCATGTGTCCCCGGAGCAACGGGAGGAGTCACGCGTGATCCAGGGGGTCAAACAACGAAGATTACATCTTTCAGCCCCTCACCCGGTCGGTTGGTCATCTCCAACCGATCGGGTGACTCACGCGTGCACCACCCGGACGCAGCTTGGAGCCCCCGAGAAGTCACCCGGTCGGTTCAGTGACCGGGTCGAAAGCTCAAAGTCTCTAGAAATTCGAAGCTGATTTCCAACCGATCGGGTGACCTTCACCCGATCGGTTCACCTGTAGCTGAATTTCAACAGCCAAGACTCGAAGCTCCAACCGGTCTCCTCACCCGGCCCGCACTAAGATCCAACCGGTCGGCACCAAGATCCAACCGACCGCACCAAGATCCAACCGACCGGTTCATACTGACCGGGTGAAACCCCCGCATTGCGCTGTGATTTTATGAAGCGGCTCACCCGACCGGTTGACTTGTCAACCGATCGGGTGATGTCGTTTTCTATAAATAGAACCCTAGGTTTCCCAGATTCGAGAGTTGGTTACTTTTTTACTGTTTTCTTCATTTTGTGACGGCTGTAATTTTCCTGTTTTTTGTAAGTTTTCGGATCTTTGTAAAACTTTAGTATTATCTTTATTGATCTACTACCTTTGCATTCCTATCGTCTGATTATGATTTCAACGGTCTATTTTCATTTAGATCGCTTTTTAATGAATATTGGTGAGTAGTTCCCAAATCTGGGATTTTGGCGGAAACCCCTTCGGGGGCTCTTCCTGATGCGTCCATAGGGTTAGGAAATCATTAGAGATTAGGAATCTAACAGTTACGCTGGGTGTTTTATTGTCATCGGCGGGAAAAAGACCGCCTTTGACCGTTGGGCCAAGGGGGAATAAACTTGGTGGTTGACTCCCTAGCCATAGCTCAAGCCCTTAGCGTAGACGCCGAATCCTAGCGCGCGGGAGCGGCAGGATGAGACGTTGGAAGTTATCGTTGCGAGCTTAGTGCTCCCGAAATCGATCAGTGTTAATGGACACGGGAGTGCCCACTGATCGAACCCGGGAAGTCCGGTGTATCATCCTGGGCACCGACCGGAATATCGGGCCCATGGGATGCCGGTACCACTTTCAGAGGCAACGTCTCACCATTGGACTCTAATTCCGATCGCCATCCTACCCGTAGGCTGTATCGGCGAGAGTCGCTCGTTGGAGTGGAAACCAAAGTCACGGGTTTATTTTCATATTGTTCATACCTTGCATTCCTTTACCATGACAAACCATCAACCGATCTGGGCTAGCTCGCCCACGGGGTGATTTCGGTCCTCCTTGACACAAGCACATCCTAGCCTCCCTGTGTTCGACCCCCAAGCCACACTACAACACCGTGCGCTTGCGGTTACAAATATCTAAACCCTCACGTGGCCATTTGCGGTTCGCAAACCGGGGGCACGTCACACGCCTCCATGTGTTCGACCCCCAAGCCACACTACAACACTGTGCGCTTGCGGTATAAATATTTAACTCTGGTATCCCCAATCCTATTGCACTTGTATGCTCAAATCTAGGGGATGTCAAGCTTTATGGCGCCGTTGCCAGGGAGGCAACGTGCTTGTTTATTTTAAGACTCAGTGAACCCTTGAGTCTAGTTCATATCCTCACCTCGCGATAATTTTTGCATTCTACACTTTTTGATTTTACTTGGACATATTGTATATACTAGTTGTATAGAACTGGTAGACTGTGTCGCCGTACTACCAGTACTACTCCTCACCTCTCAATTCATATAACCCGTGCTATTGACATGCTCTCTATCCATCCAGCTCTCCCTCTCTCTCCTTTTCTTACAGGTTTTTTGCTCTACGACAAGGATGTTGTGTGCCGTTTCGGGCGATATCTGGGAACATTCACACCACGTCAGCTGTTTGGCACAGAGTCTGACAGAATCTCTAAGCACCTCGAGCATCATATCCCTTCTATCGACTGCCGTAGAAAATCAGAGGAGGAATCATGATGTGCAGCAGCATCCAATCACGACAACTTCCTTTCCTCCCGATGAAGCGACGTATATTGACTTACCCAGTTCCAAATGCAGTGGGGAAGAATTATGCATCCATGAGGAGTTTTGCCCGGAGGACTATCAGACAGAGTTTATCGAGTACGTTGAACAGGAATCAATATATCCCTCGCTGACATCTATAGAGCACCCTGGATCTTGGGACAATGAGGAAGCCGAAAGTGGTGGTGGAGAATTATCGACTGTTGAGACCTGTTTTCGCGCTGAGGCCTTCTACCCGGATCATTATCATGTACTGAGAAAGACCCAGAGCCTTCCTCCGTTATCCCCTCTTTACCTTGTGAGGCTTCGCCTTGCGAAACCACCGGTGGAAGTGAAGTCCCGAATGCTAGCTTCTAGGAGACCAAGGAAGAAGTCCTTTCACTGGAGGATGCTCAGCTTGAGAAATATGTGTCGGGACCCCAAGAGGTTGAGATGAAAGAGTTACCTTCGGGACTGAAGTATGAATATTTGGGGGAGGATTCGATGCTGCCAATCATAGTGAACTCCTCGCTGCCTGGAGACCAGATGACCAAACTTCTTGGTGTTTTAAAGAGATTTAAGAATATTTTCGGGTATGCAATCGAAGATTTGAAGGGAGTGAGCTTGGGGCTTTGCTCACATAGGATACTACTTAAAGATGAGCAAGCCTCCTCAATTGAGCCACAACGAAGACTGAATCCCATCATGATGGAGGTGGTCGAGAAGGAGATTGTTAGACTCCTCCATGCCGGGATCATATACCCTATCTCCGACAGTCGCTGGGTTAGCCCGGTGCACGTTGTACCCAAGAAAGGAGGAATGACGGTAATTCGTAACGAGAAAAAGAGCTCATACCCACGAGGACCATCACGGGGTACCGAATGTGCATCAATTACCGGAAACTGAACAATGCCACAAGGAAGGATCACTATCCTCTTTCTTTCATTGATCAGATGCTCGAGAGGCTGGCAAAGAACAACTACTTCTGCTTCATGAATGGATACTCCGGCTTTCTGCAAATCCCCATCCATAACGACGACTAGGAGAAGACAACCTTTACTTGTCCTTTTGGGACGTATGCTTACAGGAGAATGCCGTTTGGGCTTTGCAACGCCCCGGCTACATTTCAAAGATTAATGTCCGCAATCTTCTCTGATTACTCCTAGGATATAATGGAGGTCTTCATGGACGATTTCTCCATCTATGGAACAGAGTTTGACTCATGTCTCTGCAACCTGACGAAAGTCCTGGAGAGGTGTCAAGATAAAGGACTAGTTCTGAACTGGGAAAAATGCCATTTTATGGTCCAAGAAAGAGTCGTGTTGGGGCACGTTATTTCTTCAAGAGGGATTGAGGTGGATAAGGCCAAGGTAGATGTGATTGAAAAGCTTCCACCTCCGCTCAACCTTCGGGGAGTTCGTGGATTCTTAGGGCACGTGGGATTTTACCGCCGGTTCATAAAGGACTTCTCCAAAATTTCTAGGCCCTTGACCCAACTCCTTGTGAAAGATACGCCTTTCGTCTTCGATGACGAGTGTATGGAAGCTTTCCGCCTATTGAAGCAAGACCTCATCTCCGCACCTGTGATTCAGCCGCCAGACTGGAGTCTACCTTTCGAGCTGATGTGCGATGCCAGCGACTATGCAGTTAGGGCCGTCTTGGGGTAAAGGAAGGATAAAAATCTACATGTTATATACTATACGAGCAAAACCCTCGACGTAGCCCAAAGGAACTATACAACCACGGAGAAGGAATTGCTAGCTGTCATCTATGCCATGGACAAGTTCCAGCAGTATCTTGTTGGTGCCAAAGTAATCGTGCATACAGATCACGCGGCCATCAAGTACCTTTTGAGCAAGAAGGAGGCTAAGCCGCGGCTCATAAGGTGGATTCTCCTCCTCCAGGAATTCGACTTGGAGATCAAAGACAAGAAAGGGGCAGCAAATGTCGTACCAGACCCCCTGTCGAGGATGCCCTCTCTCGATCCAGATGCTACTCCTATTGACGATTCGCTCCCTTACGTGCATCTTTTCTCCATCTCCTCTGTTTGGACTCCATGGTACGCAGACATCGCCAATTATCTGACATGCGGCATCGTCCCCCATAACATGAGCTATCAGCAGAAGAAGAAATTCTTTCATGAGGTCCAGAAAATTTATTGGGACGACCCTTATTTTTACAAGGCCTGCAATGACGGGGTAATACGAAGGTGCATTCCCGAAACAGAAGCAACCTCTGTAATTTCTCATTATCATGATCAACAGTTTGGGGGCCATGCGAGTGCTTACAAGACAATGGCAAAGATCCTACAAGTGGATTCTATTGGCCGACCCTTTTCAAGGACACATACGCTTATGTCCAGGCTTGCGACAAATGCCAGAGAATAGGAAACATCTCCAAAAGAAATGAAATGCCTCAGAACTACATTTTGGAAGTCGAGATCTTCGATGTGTGGGGAGTTGACTTCATGGGAACGTTCCCCTCGTCCTCTGGGAATCAGTATATATTGGTAGATGTGGATTATGTGTCCAAGTAGGTAGAAGCGATAGCCAGCCCTACTAATGATTCCCGGGTGGTCGCCAAATTCTTTAAAAACAATATATTCCCGAGATTCGGCGTGCCTCGAGTTTTAAACAGTGACGGAGGGAGCCACTTTGTAGAGAATTCGAAGCTCTCTTGAAGAAGTACGGGGTGCAACATCGAATCAGATGTGCCTATCACCCGCAGACTAGCGGCCAAGTGGAAGTCTCTAACAGAGAGATCAAAAGCATACTAGAGAAGACAGTGGCCAACTCTAGGAAGGATTTGTCATCGAAACTTTTAGACGCACTCTGGGCCTACAGGACTGTGTTCAAGACTCTGATCGGCACTACCCCTTACCGACTAGTCTACGGGAAGGCATGTCATCTACCTGTGGAATTGGAGCAGAAAGCGTTTTGGGCCGTCAAAAATCTAAATTTCGAAGCCAAGGAGGTAGGAAGCCACCAAAAGCTGCAACTGAATGAGCTTGACGTGATCCGGCTCAATGCTTACGAAAATGCCCGGATCTACAAGGAATAGTTGAAACGGTGGCACGACAAGCGCATTCTGAAGAAAGAATTCAAGGAAGGAGACTTAGTTCTCCTATTCAACTCGAGACTGAGGCTTTTCCTGGGAAGCTCAAGTCCATGTGGTCGGGACCTTACCGAGTCACCAAGGTCTTTCCGCACGGAGCAATTGAGATAATGGGAAGAGATGAACCGTTCAAGGTCAATGGGTAGCGCCTAAAACATTATGTGATTGGTAATCCAGTAATCTCTCCGGTCGGAATCTCAACGACCGATGGCTCATCTACAAATCCTCCGGATCCGAATTGACGACTAAATGAGGAGTCGAGCAAACGACTATAAACAACAGCGCTTCATGGTAGGCAACCCATGTTCTAAACTTTCTTCGTTATTTTTAGGATCATTTTTTTCTTATTTTTGCTGAATAAATTCAGCAACGGGGATTTCCGTCGGAAGACTTAGATCAAACTTTGAACTTGTGCAGGAAACCATCCCCAACCGATCGGGTTATGAATCAACCGATCGGTTGGACCGTGTCTGAGGATGGCTCGAATTAGTGCAACAGCGAACCGATCGGATGGCAAATGAGGCTGACTGGGTGGAAGATCGGGTGACACAGCAGAGCTCTCGGGAATTTTTGAGATTAAATCAACCGATCAGTTGGACTGAAGCTGTGATCGGGTGGCTGTTCGGGTGAAAAGCACAGTGTTCTCAGGAAAATTTGGGAAGCGGTCAACCGATCGGGTGAGATCTCACCCGATCGGTTCACTTGTAGCTGTTGACTGACAAGGAAGTTTCGAAATCTACCCAAACGATCGGGTGAACCATCACCCGATCGGTTCGCCTACGTCTTTATATACAAATTCCCCCTCACCCGACCTCATTCACCCGACTCCCACATTTCTGTTCGCACATTCTCTCTCTCTCTCTCTCTCTCTCTCTCTCTCTCTCTCTCTCTCTCTCTCTCTCTCTCTCTCTCTCTCTCTCCATCTTCCAATTTGACCTCCTCCATCAATCCCTCCACCCCTAAGATCTTACCACCACCCTTTCCCATACCCTCCCACCGTCAACTCCTACCGACCTCATCACCTGCAAAATCATCCAAACCATAACCCTAGCCCCCAATTTTCGAAATTCCATTTCTTGCCGGATCAGCTGGCGGTGGCTCCCCAAATTGCTCCCCCATAAGGCGTGGGATCTTTCGGAAGCTTGGACTTGCATCATTGATTGGGTAACCCCTTTCCACTATGCATATTTCTTTACATGTCTTGAATTTGTGTCTATCTGCTTCATCTGCCTTATCATCATCATATCACCCTCCCCCGCTTCGTTCATGTCATTACCATGTCTAGAAAGGGAAAAGAGATAGCCTCTTCATCACGCAGACACACCCTACACGGCCCTTTTCCCCAATCATTCCTGGGCATTAACCCAAATTCTGAAGAGCAATCTATGCGTCTGCACGTCATGCGTCATCACCCCATGCGACCTTCCCTTTTCGTTGATTCCCACACACTCGAATCTCTCGGACTCTTTAGGGGGGTCAGCAAACTTTTTAACTGCATCGGTTGCAATTTCCTTCTGCGTGATCATGCCCACACACACCGGAATCTCACACTCGAGTTCCTCAGTTCTCTCGAAGTGTCCGATTGTGGTTTCACTTTCCGTGCTTTCAACTCCAATTTTTCAATGAGTTTTGCTGAGCTTAACAATATTCTGAATTTTCCTCACCCTGATCGCCATGTTGAATGTTCAACTCATGATCGGTCTAATATTTTTTCTTACTTTCGGGATGATGGTGTTTGGCAACGGTTCACCCGGTATACCACCTTTCCATCGGGAGCACTTGTCTCCTACATCATACATCCATGTTACCGCTTCGCCCGTTGCCTCCTTGCCAACACCATCTTCTCCCGCGTTGATGTTTCCACGGTGTCTTGGGATGAGCTTTTCTTTCTTTACACCATGTCCCACGACAGAATCCATGGGCAGGTCCCTTTGCCCATAAACACCGCCCATTGAATCATCCACAAGATTTTATCTGTTAGCCGCGCAACTTCTGGATCTATCTGCTGTGGTGGGATGATCACTCTTATTGTCAGTTGTGTTTTAAGGCTGCCGCCCGACCTCCCTATTTTACTTGGATGATGTCGTATCGATCGCGACTACTTGATCGATATCGATATTATCACCCCTTTCGGCGAGGAGCGTGCAGTCTATCTCTATAGTCCTGACTGTACTCCACTTGCCATCCTCCCACCATCATCTTCTGAGCGAATCCCCATTCGCATTTCCCGTTTACCGTGGGAGTTCTACCCAGATCCTTGGTATGCCACACTCGTACATTTTCCACCCTTGGAACCTCCCGATTGGCAACCGTGTGTCGGTTCACCCGGTGCAATCATTATCCACCACGATCCACCAAAAAATCTCGATCCACTGGTAATCCAGCCTGTTACCCCTCCTACTCCTGTCGACACACGGTCTCCTTCGTCCTCAGAAGATTCCTTCCTCCACTATTCACCGCCCTCCTCACCATCTCCATACCGTTCTACCGACAGCGGCTCAGATTAACCTCCCCCTAGCATATTTCTGCATCACCATGATCACATCATGTTGCTAGCATTGTCATGTCCAGCTTGGTGGAAATCGAATTTTGTGTGTTATGTCGTGTTGTTTCGTTCTGGTGTGCATGTTTGTATGTGTCGTGTGGATGTGCTTTTCTATCTTTTATTTTCTGTATTTCTTTTTCCTCCTTTTTATTTTTTCGATTTCGTTTGTGTGATTTCCATGTTTTTCATTTTTTTAGTATCGGTGCGTCCCCCCCCCCATTTTCATTGCCCTCCCGTATTCACTACAATTGCATTGAGGGCAATGCAAGTTTTAGCTTGGGGGAGTCGCACTTCGTGCGTCAGTTGTGTCTTTTTCTTCGTTTTCGAGTCGTTTTCCTTCGTGTTTTTCTTTTTTCTTCCCATCTTTTGTCCTCTCTCTCCTAGAGATGACCACATATGATGAATTGCCACAGAATCACACACACACCTAGCATAGCCACGATTATCACATTCACTAACCCTAGGAAGCCGAGTCCTCTTGCATTTCATGCTTCGTGTGTCCACTTTGCTTTTATGTGAGTTGTGTGTCGTGACTAGCTTATAGCGTGCTTCTATTTTGTGATTTTGATTTATATGTCCTTGCTTGACCCCTAGATTATCATGCTTCGATTTGAATTTGCGGTATTTGCTTCTCCTGTCTGCTTCTATATGCATGGAATATATTTATATCTTATAATGCAATTCGCATGTGTCGGGATTCCACAAATAGGATAACACATTTAGCCTATGCTCTGATTAGCGAGAAAACTCTCATTTGCCCAAGTGTTTAGAATCCGATTTCTTTTTTATTTTACTTGGTGCAAATCCCCTCGTCGTGTACCGCTCTCCCACTTAGGAGAGTACACATGTATATATCCCAAAATCCAAAAATCCAAAAAAGGAGAGAAAAGAAAAACCCCAAAAGAAAAGAAAAGAGAAAAGAAAGAAAAAAATATGTATAGCCAAAAATCCAAGAAAAAATACAAATGCCCAAAAACCCAAAAAATTCCAGTGTGAATATTTTCCTACCTACCGAGAATAAAAGGAAGGCGAGAGTTTGCACCGAGTGTTCTACTCCACACCTTCTCAACCTCTATCGTTTTCGAAAACACTTGGAATAGGAACTTTCTAGCTATTATCTAGGCGATAGTGTGGTGATTTCCTAGTCCCTAGCTGTGGAGTCCCCGACGCATGATACGTTTCTATTCTTACGCTCTTCTCATGCATGCTTGAGCTTTTATTCACCGCAATTTCAAATTGAATCGATACTTGGGTCATTCCTTGGGTATGTGTATATGGAGCTTTATTGCACATCGTAGATAGTAACATCGTCTGCTAGCACACGACCACACTCACGTGCGCTTCACCACGTGGGCCCACGATACTTGTTTAGACTCATATTCCTTTGTTTAGTGTTGTGTTTTGTCGTATGCTTGCTTAGTGTGGCGTGTTTGATTTTGTTGGCCCTAACGGACGATCTAGGATTTTGATTTCTCTTTCTGTTTCTCTCTCCATTTTTTTCCCCTCTGAGCTCCTACTCTCACTCGTCTTCCTTAAGGACGAGGAAGAGTTCAGCTTGGGGGATTTTGACGTGTGTTTATATTTTATATATTCACGCACGTCTTCTTTGTGCTTTTCCATTGTTTTCCGTCGTCCCGTACTCATTTTCTTGTAATTTCTAGTTTTCTTTCACTTCTTTGTGTTTTTGTGTATATGCTGGAGATTGCCAGCATTGGGGACGTATAAAGAAGATATCATGAGTCTCCGGAGCAACAGGATGAGTCACGCGCGATCCAGAGGCTCAAACAATGAAGATTGCTATATCTCAGCCCTCAATCGATCGGGTGGACCAGCCACCTGATCGGTTGATGCACGCGTATCTGACCCAGACAGAGGCTGAAGTGAAGAGCAGCTCAACCGATCGGTTCGCTGATCGTGTGAAATCGACAGAGCTCTCTGTCTTTTTGGGGATAATTCCAACCGATCGGTTGAATACTCAACCAATCGGTTCATCTGAAGCTGAAAATCAACAAACGACGACCCGGTCACACCACCCGCTCTCCTCAGCGCCCAGTTGAAGTTCTGAAGCCCGATAGCGAAGCGTCAAGCAGCTCACCCGATCGGTTGATGCTTCAACCGATCGGGTGACATTGATTTCTATAAATAATAGACCTAGGGTTGCTGAAAATAGATGTTGTTATTTTTCTGTCTTTTTCTTGGGTTGTGACGGCTGGAATTTTATCTGTTTTTGTTAGTGTTCTGATTACTTTGAAACTTTAATATTGTCTTAATACCATTACTAGTATCTCATTTCAATTACTTGATTATGATTTCTACCGTTGATTTTTGTTTAGATTGCGATTTAGCTATGAATTGTGAGTAATTCCCAAATCTGGGATTTTGGTGGAAACCCCTTCGTGGGTTCTCCCTAAAACGACCATAGGAATAGGATTTCGATAGGGATTAGGAATTTAGATGGTTATGCGGGGTGTTTTATTGTCATTGGTGGGAAAAAGACCGCCTCTGACCGTCGGGCCAATGGGGAATAAACTTGGCGGTTGACTCCCTAGCCACAGCTCACGCCCTTAGCGTAGACATTGAATCCTAGCGCGTGGGAACGGCAGGATGAGATGTTGGGAGTAATCATTACGAGCTTAGTGCAACCGGAGTCTGTCAATGTTAATGGACATGGGAATGCCCATCGACCGAACCCAGGTAGTCTTAGCGTATCATCCTGGGCACCGATCGGAATATCGGGCCCATGGGACGCTAGGTATCACTCTTAAAGGCAATGTCTCACCACTAAACCCTAAATCCTATCGTATTTCTATCCGTCTGTCGTAATAGTGAGAACGCTTGATAGGGTGGAAACCGAAGTCCTAGGTTTCCTTTTATACATTTTACCCTTCGTATCTATATTCTGTGACAACCATCAATCGTTCGGCCTAGCTCACCCATCGGGTGAACCGGTTCCTCTTTGACACAAGCACAACACACACCTCCCTGTGTTCGACCCCAAGCCACACTACAACATCGTGCGCTTGTTGTATAAATATTTAAATCTGGTATCCTCGATCCTATTGCACTTGTATGCTCAAATCTAGGGGACGTCAATTTGTCAGGCCATGTTTCAGGCCAATTTGTGAAATAGCGTAAAAGAGACTAGGCGATGAAATGATAGTCGCCTAGACGCCATTACTAGATCTAGCTTGACAACGAAGCTTGATCTGACACCATTGTTATGCTATCATTTCATGATGCATGTCACGTTTACTTTCTAAATTAACTGTATGCACTTTAAACTGCTTATTGCCATGTTCATGCATCTTGCCATGTCATTTCATGCATCATCTTGCTCTATCATGATTGTGTATCACACGCTACAATAAATTGTAAGCTGCGACGAGTAAGATCTTGACTCCTACATATTGATTAAGGCTAGGCACCTGCTTGTCAGGTACAACCCTATGCCAAACCAAAAACACTTCCTGGCTCGTGATCCAGAAGCGAGCACAGCTTAGTTGGGAAACCAACGCTCGATACACGTGGAGAGGTAGGGTTAAGCGATCACTTGAGCGTAGAAGTGTGCACGTACAACCACTTCAGCCAAAAGGTGTAAACCCTGTGCACATCGTGAATACAAGTTAATCGTGAAATAGTGAATATTGTTTAGTGGCTCCCGCTACGACATGTCGTGCATTGCAAGTATCATGTTCATGTTTAAACTGCTGTATTTATTAAAATATCATGTCATATCATCATTATTTTAGAAATGTTAAGCTGCATTTATCTTATACCTGATGTGCCTTACGTTTCCTTGCATAAAAGTCTCCCTTCCCTCTTTGGAGATTTGTGCTGACATGTGCCATTTTCTCTTTGGGTGTCACATGTCAGGTTTGAGACTGAGTTAGTTGCTGAGGACCAGCTTGCTGACGTCCAGTTCGAGGACACTGGTCCTACCCTTAGTCTCAGCTGGTGACTTTCTTTTAGTTGTTGTTTACTTTCTTAGTAGTTGTTGTTAGGTTGTTCGGTGCGTAACACCATTCCTTATTGTACTTTCGGCCATGCTTAGGCCTTTTTGCTTTCGGACTCTGTACTCATTTTATGACTATAACTCTGTAATGTTTGGAATAAAAAAATTTGTGGATGTCGAATGTTGGATAATTTTATTTTGTTTATCCCTCATTATTATTGTTGTTGTTTCGTCGTAATGCAAAGAACCTGATAATGGATTAAATTACCAGACGCCTATCAGACTGTAGCTTCACAGCTCCAAGTCTGAGCAGACCTCTTCACGTCTCGCCTTCCATACTTGGGAAGCAGGGCGTGACAGCTTTTTAGTAGTTTGGAAAAGATGCTAAAATAAGAGTCACTTTAGGGGAGAATTTCCGATGATATAGTATGTTTAAAAATGTTTTCAAGATATGTGGAGAAGGAATAAATTACATCACTCAGTTCATTCTTTGTATGTGCATAACTACTTCAGCATGGTAATGTCCTCTACTTAGTTTTATTTCTAAAAGCAAACTAGTCTATTCATATCGAATGACATTCATTTCATTAAACCTGAAGATTTAATACACAATTCATGCAATTAAGAAATGATATGGAGATATGAAACTGGTACTTCAAACATAATGCAGTCAATGCGTGAATCTTGGTGTCTTTTCTACAAAGAGTATACAATAAAGTAATTCTCAGACGAGTGAACATTAGAATTCATTCATAAACAGTAAATTTCACATTGGAAGTCCTTTTTTCTCAAGTGCACACAAATATATCGGAAATGATACTAGAAATAAAGACTATAGCGTGGCAAAAGATATGTGCACAGGTAAAGGGAGATTCAAGCTAATTTCTTCACAGCAAATTCATCTTTAGCAAAGAAAGTAAAAGAAGCAAGGATAAAATAAAATCTAACTATACACATGCAAGAACTCTAAAAGTAAAGAAAATATTATGCATGGTAAAAGATGAAAAAAGGTGCGAAAATAAGTGAAAAGTTAAGAAAAGTGAAAATAAAACGAAAATAAAGAAATTAAAAGTGCGTGAGTGCACTCACTCCCCCGAGCTAAACAACACATTTTCCTCAATGTGCAAAGTGTGGCACATGGACAAATAAGGTAGGGGTGGTGGGTGTGGATGCGAAAATGGTGCAAATGAAAAGAAAGGTAATGATAAAAGAAAAGAAACTAATGAATCTACATGATGGTATATACAATAAGGTTTGCCAGTCAAGCATGCAAAATGATGGCATGGATGCAAAGGTGGTCAAAAATACTCTCCCCTAAGCTAGAATATATAGTGCCCTGATAGAGTGAAGACAAAGGGGCATGCAGAATAATGGGGAGAAAAGGGAGCAAAAGTAGGTCAGGCATCAAGTGAAGTGCCTACTCAGGTGATGCGCCATCACCTCCCTGTGGTGGGGTGGTGGTGGCAGATGGGCTGGCTGCTGCTGCTATTGCAGATGCTGCAAAATCTGGGTCAGCGTCTGCTGAATACTAGGGATAAGGGCAATGTGGTTCTGCTGGGCAGCAACAGCCTGGGTGAGGGCTCGGAAATCTCCTTTAAGTCTAGATAATGCAGTCTCGACTACACAAAGGCACAAGTCTCTATCGACAGAAGTGGAGGTAGAGGGAAGTGAACGTGTACGAGTCGGATTCACACGTCCTCCAAAAACTAGTGGGGAAACTATAGGGTGCATGTGTGGAGCGGGGCTCACAACAGGATGCTCAGCCTACATGTGAGGCTGAGACACAGGAATGCTCATTGAGGTGGGTGCAACAGATGAGGTGATCGGAATATCGACAGAAGTGGAGGAGGGTGCAGAGGTCGTGGCAACAGATGTGATGACAGACACCACGAAACTCTCAGAAAATAATGCGGCGGTAGAGACGGGAATATCGACAAGTGGGGTAGGCGTGAAAGCTGAAGATAAGGTCACTTCAGATGTCGGTGTCTCAAGCGAGGCAGGGGTCTCTACGGACAAAGGAATGGAAGGATCAGCACTCGTAGGAATGGAAGGGATAATAGGCTCAACACTCTCCGAAATGATAGGGGCAGCATCAGACACAGTAGTGGTACTCTCAGGGATAGACGTGGATGTGGAACCCTCGGACAAGAAGAAGTGGAGACAGATGTGCGGGTCTAGGAAGGGGCTCAGAGGCAGGCTGAACTATGGGGATCTCAGGTAGGCGAGGCTCGACGGGATGCTCCTGCTACTCATCATCGGGCTTTAGCACATATACAGGTGGGATGAGAAAGTCCATGGGGAACCTCCACTCCACACCTACTGGTCCCACGTGAGTCTGAACGAGGTTCAGAAGCATGATATAATCTGCATAGAAGGGACCATGTAGTCAGACACAGTGGCATTGTCCGTGTGCTCGGATCAAGTGCATACGGGTTAAAACATAGTCAGAGAGAGAAGTGGGCCCCGTAGCACGGTGCAGGCCAGCAGGGAACTTGATGTCGAAGATAGGAGCCAGAAGGGTGATCAGAACGCCACAACAAAGTGCCTTGATGGAGGCAAGCATGGAAAGAATGCGGTTGAAATACCAGCTGGCGACATCAATAGATATGATAGGGACTAAGGTGTCCCCACCAGCCTTATATGCTCTCTCCCGTGTCATAGCCTATATGATGAATAGCTCAAGTGTGGACATAGGCCAAACCTCTGGCCTAGCTCAAGTGTGGACATAGTCCTAACCTCTGGCCTAGCTCAAGTGTGGACATAGTCCTAGCCTCTGGCCTAGCTAAAATGGTGGTCGTTATAAGGCAATGTGAAAGGCATAGGCAGGGGTAGACTATGGAAGAGGCCTTCACCCTGCTAGAGTCGAAGTGTGGGATGCATGTGATCAGCTCCCAGAATGCATCAGCAGAAAAGACGGATGGGGTGTGATGACTAGGGCCATAAGCCCTATCAGGGTTTGGGACCAGGGGCCAGTGAAAGTAAGCTCGGACCATGTCGTGGGAGATCTCACACTCAAGATCGATGATTCTAAAGGAATAGCCCCTAGGATTCATATGAATAGAACTCAAGACCTCAAGTATTGGGTGACCGTAGGTGTTTGCCGACACGGACAAAAAATCGCCCCAACCGACATTGTCATACAGCTGGTGTAGCCTCTGGAATACCCCTAGGTTCTCTAATATCTAAATGTGAGTGAATCTATAAGGAATGATCTGATGTTTATAGATCCTCTCAAATTTGGCGCGGTGTGTATCATCACTTAAAGTAATCACATATGTCTCTATGGGTATAGGTGGCTATGCTGGTGGTGCAAGAGGTGCTGGTAGTACTGGGATAAGATCGCTATGTGGGGGTGGTTGCGTTTATCCCATAAGAAGAAGGGCTGGGGTCGCCGGTCTTCCTCTTCTTGGCAGCGGGCTGCCTACCACCAGACCTAGTATGTGGAGGCATGGTGTAATACTGTGAATATGGTGCACTCCAAGAGAAAATGTAGAATGTAATCACTCGAAAATAATGTGGAACGAGTGTACCAAGCGAGCGATGCGACTCCCAAGCAATGCTCCAAGTGGAGGGTGGCTCTCCCAAGCTGTGTCTCCGCAATCTTCAAAAAGGATCTCCCCCAAGCTTTCCCGTTACACAAATAAATGTCAATTAGTGTAAAATTCGAATTAATTGGGGTAGATCAAGATAAAATGGAGATTAATAGGGTTGATTTGGTTTAGGGCTTGAATTAGGGCTTACGAGATGAAGGGGAGGAGAGAGGGTGCGAAATAGGTTTTGATGGAGGACGAGGTGTCGGACTCGGCCGGAGCTAGGTGGCCGGAGGTGGCCGTCGATAATCACCACGGTCGAGTGACCGTGGAGCTCGGGCGAGTCGATGGAGTTTGTGAGGGGAGTGGGGGAGCTGCTAGTGATTTAGGGGTAAAACCCGTCGGTCGAGTTCAAATTCCACTTTATATTCGGTTGTGCCGACTTAAGTCACTCGGCCGACAGATCTGTTGGATCCTGTAGATGGCAAACAACACTATAAGGGGGTTGAATAGTGTTGTATGAATTAAACTTTTTCAACAATAATTAATACACAATAGATTTCCCGTCCAATGCTGCCTAAGGAACCAATTAGAGTGATCTACGCTTGGTCATTAATCAACACGATAATCTTAAAAAGAATACACGATGAGATACAAAGATCAATGATAATGAAAAGAGAGATCTCACACCAGAATAAAGAATACAATCTTTGCAATAACAAATTTATTAACAAGGAATTATAAATGACATATATTATAAACAAGTTAATACAAAGTAAATAATAAAAGACAATCACTGAAAATCACACAAAGAGACAACTGATTTTATCCTGGTTTCCCACAACCTGGGTATGTCCAGTATCCGACCGTCTCAGGTCGAGATTTAATCCACTATTGCCTTAGCAATACAGTACCTAACTTCACTCGTTAGGATTTCCAACGACCTAGTATCACCACCAGGATTTCCAACCACCTAGTCTTGACTAGGATTTACAACACCCTTATCACCAAGGGACTACAAGAAAAATCAAATCCAATTCACCACAATAAATTAGTGGAGATTGGTTTACACCCAATAATTCTATAGCCAAGATAAATTTGCAATGTGCTTAATGTGGCTAAAGAATTTTAAATCGTTCTTAGATCACACAAAGAATATGAAATAATTCAATGTGATCTAGAATCTTATTGTTTCACAAATCCTTTGAGAATATGAAAAATCAAAGAGAAGGATTTTGAAAAACCAATTTGCAATAGCCAAAAAATAATAATGATCTTAAAACGAATTTATAGAAGAGTATGAAACAATAAGATCAGAGATTGAAAAACCGTTTTGGCTACAAACAACTTTGAGAGCGCTGAGAACGTTGAGAATTGAGAGAATTTTAGCTTAACTCAAGAATGAAAATATTGGTGAGGAAAATGTTCTTATGGGGTCTCTATTTATAGAGCCAAAAGAGAATTCAAAAGAATTCAAATTGGTTTGACTTCAGCCCAAAAAGCAAGCACGGAATAAATGAGAGAGGCAATCAAGGAAGTCAAAACGCACAACTGGTAGTTGACTCCCAGAGGAGGTAGTCGACTCCCAGAGAGTTTTCGGTGAAAACTCTGCTACAGTAGGTAGTCGACTCCCTCCTTTGGTAGTCGACTCCCAGAGCAGTTTTTGAGAGAAACTCTGCTATAAGATGTGTAATCAACTCCTGGGTGTTTGGAAGTTGGCTACGAGATTTGAATCAATATCTCTCAATCAATAAGTTCTCAAAAAGTTTAAACCAAGTTAAAAACTATTTCCGAAAATCATTGTGTGTGTGTGCAAATTATTCTTGGCGTTAACATAGTCCTAAGAAAAAGACAACTCACACACTAGACTTAATGAAGACTTTGAAGCCATGGAGATCTTGATGAAGTTGCATGTGCTTCTCTTGAATTTAAGCTCCTCTTTAGCTTGAGCTTTGAGCACGTTCATTGAGCTTCATCTTTGAGCTCCTTTTGTGCTTAGCATATAATGCGAGCTAAATTCAGCTTCATCTTCTATAAATGTGGTTGAGGTTCTTCTTCTCGGAGTATGTTTTGATCTTTCATCATTTGATTGCACAACCTACACACTTAAATAATGTGATTAGTATATTAACAACATTTGGTGTGATCAACATCAAAACCACTTTGGGTGGGACTAGATTTCCTATCACTCTCCCCTTTTGATGATGACACCCAAATGAAAAACAAATGAATACTATGAAATAAAAACTGATGAGTAAGTGTACTTACTCCCCCTGCTTATATGAGGTATGAAATATCATACTCCCCCTACATCAAAGCTGGTTAGCAATATATTATTCATTTACGTTTTTGCTCTCCTATTTTTTTACCCCT
Source organism: Scilla litardierei (assembly GCA_030789695.1). NCBI lineage: Eukaryota > Viridiplantae > Streptophyta > Magnoliopsida > Asparagales > Asparagaceae > Scilla > Scilla litardierei. Next base: position 33,055,281 of record CM061139.1, on the reverse strand, counting down.
GTCATCATACAAAAATATGATAACATTCACGACAGATTTCACAAAGTTATTCTAAGTGTTGAAAGAAATAATCAACTCAAGCATTTCAATAATATAACCAAGTGTATTAATAACAGAAGTTAATCAAACCAAGTGTTTGAATAGACTTATAAAAAATAATAATCAACCAACTCAAAGATATCTGCAAAGAAAAGTTAGTATATACATATATTCCATGCGATCTCATTTATAATTAAGCAAGAAATGGGGGTATCAAGAGTTAAGCATGGCAGAGCAATTTAGGTACTGTAGGAGCATTGTATCAACATATTACATACCAAGTGTTGATACCAAATTTGTAACGGTCTGTTTTCGTTGTACGTTTTACGTGCACATAGTTTTGATCGTGCACGTATTTATTTTAGACTCTGTTTGTTTGTGAACACTTTAGTGTGATATGTCGTTGTGTTCGTCTCTGAGAGTATTAAATTGTGGCACTAATTTGGAACGACATTTCTCGGGTCGTTCTCCCACGATTTGATCTTATTCGAAGAGACGTCGCGGTTTTCACTTTTAACGTGAGACGTTTCTATTTTTAGTTTCGTCTCTCGACGTCGAAATCGAGATCCGTCTTCTTAGTTTTCTTTCTCCCGTCGTCCCGATCACCCCAATATTTATTTCACAATTTTTGGATTTCATTTGACCTATTTTACATTTTTGGCCAAGCTTATAATATTTTTAACTACTAAGTTTTCAAGTATTTTTAGCCAAATATAATTATTATTATATTATAACACTTCAAATTAATTTTGACCCAAGCCCCTAGCCTTGGCCGCACCCACACATGCTTGGGAGTTAGAGAGGGTGAATATTTGGGTTTACAATTGATTTTTAAATCAATTTTAATTCAAATAAAACCCTAGACCAAGTCAACCCCATCTACACTATATATAGGAGGCTTAGGATACCCATTTCCCTCAAGAAATCAACCCTAGCCGTCACAAACCCCCCAAACTTTTGCATCCACACTTGCGACGTTCGTCACAACCGCAGCTCGCGGCCGCCCGCGCCCGACCGACGGAATTTCGTGATTTCCCTCCGTCTGACCGAGGCCCCGCCCCGCACCGTCGCTCCGCTCCGTACCATGCGCCCACTGCATCGCCCGCACTCGCTACGACCGAGAGCATCTCTCGGTCTGACCGAGAGAAAGCACCGCATCCCGCTCCGCACCGCAACGTTGCAACCCCGCAGCGACCGACACCCCCGCTCGGTCTGACCGACCCACTCCCCCGCTCCGTTGCAACCCGCATCGCTGCAGCCCCCGCTCCCAAGCGCCCGACCGAAGGATTCTCCCGCACCGGCCCGCTGTGACCGAGCGCCCCCTCCTTGCAACACACTCTGCAGCGCAGTGACCGATCGTGCGCTGTGATCTCTCAGTCTGACCGAGAGATTCTCTCGCAGCGGCTCGGTCTGACCGAGTGAAGTTAGTCGCAACCCCGCATCCGTCGCACCGCTTGCCACCGTGGGCCCCCCAAGTTCTCCAGAGTTGTCGTGGGTCCCCCATTGACCCCTAGAACTGCTGTGGGTCACACCCAAGTGTTTCCTCTCCGTTGTTTTGACGATTACGACGTTGCAACATGTCGTAGCCCTTCGTCGCACGTGCTACCATTGGAATCTTGGTTCGTTGATATGGTTGCTGCCCAGACTATTCGAGCGAGGAATCTGATCTGGAAATTGGACTAGGAGCGTGTTCTTATATTCCAACCCCTGGCGTCGCTACCCGACGCCAGTGTAGCTTTTGCGTCGTGTTGAGGTAACGTTTTGCACCCCTAGGACCCCCAACCATAGCCTGTTAATCAAGACTAAAATTGATATTTTTAAATGTTTTAGAATCACTTATTAAGATAATCTAAATTGGGAATGTAGGCTGGTGGACTTGTGCACGTAGGTTGTTTGTGACTTTGGACTCTTTGGACGGTGTTTTTCAGACGTTTGAATTCAGGCAAGTGAAACTTGCACGTTGCTTGTTTAGGCCATGTTTTAAGGCCACTTTTTGTACCGTAGCGTAAAAGAGACTAGGCAGTGAAATGATAGCTGCCTAGACGCCTATTTGATCTAGTTTGACAACGACACTAGATCCGTCACCTCATTTGATCTAGCTTGACAACGAAGCTAGATCCAACCCCTTTTACTTATTTTGTTCATGCTGCCATGTCATCCATGCATTTGTAACTACCATGTTTAAATTCCTTAATTGTTCGCATTTAAATTACAGCTTGCCATGTCATGCCATCCATGTCTGATTTGTTGCATCCGTAGCACACGCTACGATACCTGTACTTCCTTGTTCAGGCTAGGCACCTGCTTTTACGGGCACAACCCTATGCCAAAAACACTTCCTGGCTCGTGATCCAGAAGCGAGCATTCATGTTCGGGGGTAAAGCCCTGGCTCGATACACGTGGAGGGGTAGGCTTGAGCGTCCACTCAGCGTAGAAGTGTGCCCGTACAGCCACTTCAGCTGTAAGGCGTGAACTCTGTGCACGACATGAAAACGTGACTCGTGGTTGTTAGTAGTTTGCTACTCTTGACATGCCATGCTAGATGCTTGTTGTACTTTACTTTACCTGTTGCACTCGTACTTTAACTGACATGTTATTGCATCATGCTAGAACTGCTAGGTTGCTTTGCTTTACTTTTAGTTTCCTTGCACAAGTCTTTGTAGACTTGCTGACATGTGCACCTCTCTCTTTTGGGTGTCACATGTTAGACCCTGAGCCAGAGACCGTTGCCGAGGACGAGGTGTTTGCTGACGCTGAGCCGGAGCCCACGTTTGACGAGGAGTTTGTGAACACCGGTGACCAGTCTTAGAGACTGTTCTGAGTTACTTCTGTTTTAGGTTGTTGTTAGTTGTCGGTGCGTAGCATCTTTGCTTTCCGTACGTTGTACTTTTGTTGGCCATGCTTGGGCCTTTAGACTCTTTTGCTTTCCAGCCTGGTGGCTTTTCTGTGATGTTGAAACTTATTTGGACATTCTGAGATTGGTTATTTATGTCTCTGTCTTTATTATTATTTTTGTTCCGTATAGCACTTACAGGGACCTCTACTTGGTTTAAATCTAGAAGCTTTACATAATGGAGCCTCACAGCTCCACGTCTGAGCGGACCTTCTCACGTCTCGCCTCCATTTTAGGGAAGCGGGGTGACAGGTTTTGTTGGTGGCCCATGCAGGTCCTCTTGCAACTGCGAATTATTGGAACAACTATAATAATTATAGGACGTCCAATAAATAAATTTCGACATCCGAGTCATAAGCTTTGAGTCTAATTTATTCGTTTTCTGTGCCATTAGATGGCTGGAAGACGACAGACCCGAGCTGGTGGTTGGCCCAATCATGTTGAGGTGCCGGATTGTCACGCCCCGCTTCCCTAAAATGGAGGCGAGACGTGAAAAGGTCCGCACGAGAGTTGAGCTGTGAAGCCCCAAACCCGATAAGCGTCAATAAAACATAAGCATGTCCCTGTAACCACAAACGGAACAACAATAATAGCACAAGGAGAGACAGAATTAAAATCGCAAATCTCAGAATTTGTCCAACATTAAAATTAAGTTCAACATCCAGAAAAGCCACCAGGCTAAAAGGAAGAGTCTAAAGGCCCAGAACAAGGCCAACAAAAGGGACAACATAACAAAGTATTGGTGCCACGCACCGACAACAAAACAGTCTAACAACAACACGAACAGTCTCTACGACTGATCACCCGTGTCCACAAAGTCCTCGTCAAACACAGGCTCGGGCTCGACGTCTGCAAACACCTCGTCCTCAATAATGAACTCAGGCTCAGGATCTAACATGTGTCACCCAAAAAAGTAAAGGGGCACATGTCAACAAGTCTAAAAGACTTGGGCAAGGAAACTGAAAATGAAGGTAAACTAACAACCTAGCAGTTATAGTATGCATGACATGGCAGTTATGGTATGAGCGCACAAGTAAGACATGGTGAAACAATAAGTGCAAGAGAACAATTTATCAGGGCATGTCAAGAGTAGCCAAGCTACTAACAATCTCAATCTTTTCGCTAGTCACGTTTCAAGTTGTTTGTAGATGTTTACGCCGTACAGCTGAACTGTTGGACATTCACACTGATTGGCCGCTTAACACTACCCCAGAACCCAGAGTTTACGCCTTACAACTGAAGTTGCTGATCGGGCATACTCCCAGTTGAATGGCCGCTAACCCTTACCCCATCCCACACGTAAACAAGCCAGGGTCCCTGTACACGATGCTCAGTAAATGAGCCAGGGTTGCCCCGCACAAGAGCTTGTTATTAGGTTCACAATTTGGCGTAGGGTTGTGCCCGCTAAAAGCAGGTGCCTAGCCTCAATCATTTCACAAGGTGTAGCGGAGCTACGCAATCACGGGAACACTTAAAGAATGCAATGACATGACAATTAATTCGCGTACCGTTAATTGAAATTAAACATGCCATGGTAGTTGTGCAACATGATAAATGTCGGATCTAGCTTCGTTGTCAAGCTAGTTCCTGAAATTTGCGCCTAGACGAGTATCATTTCGTCGCCTAGTCTCTTTTACGCCTACAACAAGCAAATGGCCTAAGACATGGCCTAAAACCCTAAGTGGCAAGTTTCACTTGCCTAGCACCGAGGATGACGATCAACGAGGCCGTCATACAAATGCTAACTACGGAGAAGAGATCGCTGCCATGGCAAAACAATATTAGAACAACATCCAACCTAGTTTTTATTAGGGTTTTACAAAAACACAAACGGGTTAAGAGATCTCTATAGGGTCGAGTTATTACCGAATCGTTAGCGGAAGAACGATGCCGAGCAAGCACGGCGACGGAAGAAACGATCCGGGGAACCTACGGTTCAGATCTGCAAAAGGGGAGAAAATCTGGAGAAATGGGGTTTTGGGGATTTTTGGGGGTTTTCCGGTGACCTAGAGGTGGTGGCCGGCCAAAATGGAGAGGGAGAGGGGCTCTTGATGAAGGAGGAAGGCTAGGGGAAGATGGATGATGGTTTGGGGAAGAAGGAGGCTCATGAGAAATGAAAGAAGAAAAGAAAACGTTTGGGGGGTTTAAATAGGCACAGCCGGCGGCTGCCCAAAAATTAGGGTTTGGACACTGATTAGTCGGTAAAAGAAGGTTGGCTGACCGACTAGTTTGAGAACTAGTCGGTCGGTCGGATAACTGTGACCGACTAAAACCAAACAGCGAAAGTAGGGAAAAATCTGGGTAATGAATTAGTCGGTCTGTGAAGGCCTGTCGACCGACTAGTTTGCAACCTAGTCGGTCGGTGAGTGTTCATGGACCGACTAACGATAAACAGTAACGTAGGTGAAATTTACTGACAGAAACTAGTCGGTCTGAGAGCAAGTTCTGACCGACTAGTTACGCATCTAGTCGGTCGGTGGTGGTTCTTAGACCGACTAAAAGTAAACAGTAACTCATGTACAATTGATTCAATGAACTAGTCGGTTCCAGTAGAGTTCCTAACCGACTAGATCTCAATCTAGTCGGTTGGTCCCCCTTCTTGAACCAACTAAAGTGCACTAAAAGTGCCGAATCGAAGCGCGAAGCTTCGGGAAGATTCCTACGGCTTCTAGGATCAAACTATCTCTAAAATATGAGCGATATGAAGCTCGTCACGAGTGACTTACTCCAAAACTCAACGATTCTAAGGAAGAAGCTAGAAAATCACGACGAAACGATCGAAAACGAAAGCTACGGAGACGAAAACCACACATGAGGAGAAAATCCACCAAACATATATATATAATATAGATAATCCAAATACATGAAAACCAGTCGTTACATCCTCCCCAACTTAAGAAAAATTCCGTCCTCGGAATTTCCCAACACTCACGTGTCCGGGAACAAAAGTGGGAAACGCTCTCGCATCACATCCTCATTCTCCCAAGTAGACTCTCCTGGCGAGCCGTGTCACCACATCACCCTCACAAGATTGACAACCTTGTTCCGGAGTGACTTCTGACGCCTGTCCAGAATCTGCACTGGCTGCTGGTCATACGTCATATCAGGGCGAACGGTAATCTCCGAGAAATCCACAGCATGAGATGGATCGCTAATGTATCGACGAAGCTGTGACACATGGAAAACATTGTGAACTCCTTCCAAAGATGGCGGCAAGGCTAAGCGGTAGGCTACCTCGCCAACTTTCTCCAGAATGTCAAACGGTCCATTGTATCGCGGGCTCAACTTCCCTTGCTTCCCAAAGCGAATCACACCACGATTCGGGGAAATCTTCAAGAACACATGGTCCCCGGGCTGAAACTCCAAAGGACGATGTTTAGCAGTTGCCCAATGCTTAAAACGGTCCTGAGAAATCCTCAACCTCTCCCGAATGTTCCTGACAACATCCACGGCCTCCACAATCATCTCAGGTCCTAACAGCTCCCGATCCCCAACGTCATCCCAACTCAACAGCGATCGACATTTCCTCCCATACAATGCGACGAAAGGCGCCATGCCAATGGACGCCTGGAAGCTGTTGTTGTAAGAGAACTCCACCAAATGCAAATGGTCCTCCCACGAACCCTTGAAATCCAACATGCACGCCCTCAGCATGTCCTCCAAGATCTGAATCGTCCTCTCGGACTGGCCATCTGTCTGCGGATGGTACGCTGTGTTGAAACTCAGACTCGTATCCAAACTCTTCTGCAAACTCTGCCAGAACTGAGTTGTGAACCTCGTGTCTCTGTCTGACACGATACTCACGGGGACTCCGTGAAGTCGTACAATCTCATGCACGATTTACGTCACATCACTATCAAAACTAGAAAAAGGAAATAAAAATGGGGAGTAAAAGAATTTACCTCCATATATCTCCTCGCTAGCACCTCAGTGGACTGTCCTACTCGGAACGGAATAAAGTGCGCGGATTTGGTCAATCGATCTACGATCACCCAAATCGCGTCATTCTGCTTCGGACTCCGAGGTAGTCCAGTCGCGAAATCCATAGTGATGTGTTGCCACTTCCACTCCGGAATCGGAAGCGGTTGTAGCAACCCTGCCGTACGTTGATGCTCCGCCTTCACTTGCTGGCAAACCAAGCACTTGGCTACACTCCGAGCCACGCTCCTCTTCATACCATGCCACCAAAAGTTCAGACGAAGATCCTTGTACATCTTGGTGCCACCAGGATGCACAGAATACGGTGAACTGTGTGCCTCAACCAGCAACTCCTCTCTGATATCCCCAGCTGGCACACACAACCTGGCTCCAAACCTCAGCGAGCCATCCTCATGAATCAAAAAGTCAGTCCGCAGACCGGCTTCTACCTGCTCCCGAATCTTCACCAGCTTCAGATCCCCGGCCTGGCCAGCCTTGATCCGATCCACAATCGACGACTGAACCTGCATACTCATCAACGAAGAAGCCTCCCCAGGAAGAACAATCTCCACACCAGACTCGCAAAAATTCTGCTGCAATCTCCACTGTGAGGTCAGAATCATCACCGCTGGAAGCCTCCTCAGCGTATCAGGAACCACATTCACCTTGCCAGGGTGATACTGCAAATCAATCTCATAATCCGCCATGAGCTCCAACCATCGACGCTGTCGCATGTTGAGCTCCTTCTGAGTGAAAATATCCTTCAAGATTTTGTGATCAGTGAAGATCTTCACTTTCTCACTCAGCAAGAAGTGCCTCCAAATCTTGAGCGCAAACACGACGGTAGCCAACTCCAAGTCGTGTGTCGGGTAATTCTTCTAATGAGTCTTGAGCTGACGCGAAGCATACGCCACAACACGCCCGTGCTGATGCAACACACAACTGAGACCCTTGCCAGAAGCATCGCAAAAGATCTCAAATCCACCCTGCGATCAGGCACAACAAGAATAGGGGCAGTCGTCAATCTCTCCCTCAGAACACCAAAAGCATTCTCACAATCACCCGACCAAACAAAAGGTACATCCTTCCGCGTCAATCTTGTCATCGGCTCAGCAATACGGGAAAAGTCCTTAATGAAACGCCGATAATAACCAGCAAGCCCAAGGAAACTCCGGATCTCAGACGCTGACTGCGGAACAGGCCACTCTCTGATAGCCCTGATCTTCTCGGGATCCGCTGAAATACCATCTCCAGTCACCACATGCCCGAGAAAAGCAACTCTGTCCAGCCAAAACTCGCACTTCGAAAACTTAGCATACAGCCGATGCTTCCTCAAAATTTCCAACACCGTCCTCAAGTGCGATGCATGCTCCTCCTCCGACTTAGAATAGATCAGAATGTCGTCGATAAAGATAACGACAAACTTATCTAAAAAGTCATAGAAGATCAGATTCATCAGATTCATGAAAACTGCGGGTGCATTGGTTACACCGAAAGGCATAACCACAAACTCGTAGTGTCCATACTTTGTCCTGAATGCTGTCTTCGGAACATCTTCCTTCTTCACCTTCAGCTGATGATAACCACTCCTCAGATCCAACTTCGAAAACACCCTCGAACCTCCAAGCTGATCAAAAATATCATTGATGCGAGGCAACGGGTATTTATTCTTGATGGTCACCGCATTCAGCTCCCGATAGTCAACGCACATGCGATGCGAACCATCCTTCTTTTTCACCAGCAACACCGGTGCTCCCCACGGAGACACACTAGGATTGATATAACCCTTCTGCAAAAGCTCATCCAGCTGCTTCCGCAACTCCTCCAACTCTGCGGGTGCCATACGATAGGGCGCCTTCGAAATGGGCTGCGCTCCTGGAATAAGATCAATAGAAAATTCCAGAGCTCGATCGGGTGGCAATCCTGACATCTCCTCAGGGAAGACGTCATCAAAGTCCCGCACTACCGCTGGCCTCTCTAGCTTCATCCGCATAGCCACAACCTCCACCGGCCTGGCCCGAAACCTGACCGGACCAAGCGAACTGCTTCCACGACTGAACTCAAATACTGGATGTCCGGGAATCTCGAACACCACCTTCTTCCTCCGACAGTCGATCGTAGCATAGAAGCTCGTAAGCCAATCCATCCCAAGGACCGCATCATAGTTGATGATGTCGTGGACAATGAAATCAGCGTAAAGCTCATGTCCACAGACCACCAACGGGCAAGAATTGCAACCACAATGCACCGAGACCACGCCATTTCCCGTGACGATATTCCAACTCTTGGAAAGAGGGTACGTCGACAAGGAATGCCTCTCCACGAAGCTCCGAGAAATAATGCACATCGATGCACCAGAGTCAAAGAGAACTCGTACAGGAAATGTGCACACCAAAATCACACCTAACAAGCAAGTTAACAATCAAGCCCTAGCCTAGCAAACAATCATGTTCAAGCAAACAACATAACCTAACAATCAAAACTAGCTAGGAAAGTAACAGCTAGATTGAGGATTACCTGCGATAACCTCATCCACAGCCTCGCTCTCCACAGCGGTCATCAGAAAAGCCTGCCTCCTTGGCGAAAAAGCCTGCTGAAAAGCCTGCCTCTGTGGAACAAGAGCTGCTCCACGTCCAGCAGGAACAGGCGCTCTCTGCTGCAACGGATGTGCTGCAACAGGTGCCCTCCGCAACTGATTCGCATGCCGACAATCCTTCGTGACATGAGAAGCATCACCACAAACCAAACACTGGCCCAGAAACTTCCTACACTGATCCTTGATGTGGCCAGGCTTGCCGCAGAAATGGCAAGTCTTCTGATTAGGCCCTCCTGGCCTCTTGAACTGAGCTGGCTGATTAGGCTTGAAACCAGGCCTAACCACCGCTCTGGCCTGCTCCATAGGCCTCTTCCCAGCACCAGAAACATGTCCTCTCCTCTGACTCAGGTTCAGCTCCTGCCTCCTCGTAGCGACCAGAACCTTCTGATAAGAGTCCAGATCAGAGGAAGACACAAAACTCTGAAGCTCCAAAGCAAGTCCCTGCAGGAACCTCTGAGCCCTCTCATCAGCATCCTGCACCATCTTCGGTGCGAACCGACTCAGCCTAGTGAACTCTTGGTGGTACAGGTCCACCGTCAAGCTCCCTTGCTTCAGATCAATAAAGCGATGTAGCATCTCCTTACTAGCAGCCTTCGGGAAGAACTCCTCATCAAACCTGGACTTGAAGGTAGCCCAAGCTATCGGCTCCACCAGCATCTTCTCTTCCGCATCCCACCAGTTCCGAGCGTTATCCTTGAGTTGCCGCTTCGCCAAATCAACCCATCCAACCGGGGTGATCTTGGCCATCTTCAATTTATCCTCTATATTCCGAATCCACTCATCGACAGCTAGAGGACTCTCAGACCCATCAAAATAAGCGGGACCCAGCTCCCGAAATTGCTTCGCTCCCGGCTCGGAGCGAGGGGCATCCTATATTGCCCGAGCAGCTCAAGCAAGTGGAGCATTCTGGACTTGCAGGAGCACGCCCTGCTGCACTTGCATCATCTGAAGCATCATCCACATCATCTCTCCTTTGGTGGTCTCCCGCTCAGGCTCCTCGTCATAAGGGGGCACACCACTACCTCCACCACGGGTGAATCGCCTTCCTGCCATCTAATGACACAGAAAACGAAACAATTAGACTCATAGCTTATGACTCGGATGTCGAACTTAGTTTATTGGACATTCTAATGTTATTATCGTTATTCCGACAATCGTAGTTACAAAATGGACCTGCATGTGCCACCAACAAAACCTGTCACGCCCGGCTTCCCTAAAATGGAGGCGAGACGTGAAAAGGTCCGCACGAGAGTGGAGCTGTGAAGCCCCAAACCCGATAAGCGTCAATAAAACATAAGCAGGTCCCTGTAACCACAAACGGAACAACAATAATAGCACAAGGAGAGACAGAATTAAAATCAAAAATCTCAGAATTTGTCCAACATTAAAATTAAGTTCAACATCCAGAAAAGCCACCAGGCTAAACGGAAGAGTCTAAAGGCCCAGAACAAGGCTAACAAAAGGGACAACATAACAAAGTATTGGTGCCACGCACCGACAACAAAACAGTCTAACAACAACACGAACAGTCTCTACGACTGATCGCCCGTGTCCACGAAGTCCTCGTCAAACACAGGCTCGGGCTCGGCGTCTGCAAACCCCTCGTCCTCAACAATGAACTCAGGCTCAGGATCTAACATGTGTCACCCAAAAGAGTAAAGGGGCACATGTCAACAAGTCTAAAAGACTTGCGCAAGGAAACTGAAAATGAAGGTAAACTAACAACCTAGCAGTTATAGTATGCATGACATGGCAGTTATGGTATGAGGGCACAAGTAAGACATGGTGAAACAATAAGTGCAAGAGAACAATTTATCAGGGCATGTCAAGAGTAGCCAAGCTACTAACAATCTCAATCTTTTCGCTAGTCACGTTTCAAGTTGTTTGTAGATGTTTACACCTTACAGCTGAACTGTTGGACATTCACACTGATTGGCCGCTTAACACTACCCCAGAACCCAGAGTTTACGCCTTACAACTGAAGTTGCTGATCGGGCATACTCCCAGTTGAATGGCCGCTTAACCCTTAGCCCATCCCACACGTAAACAAGCCAGGGTCCCTGTACACGATGCTCAGTAAATGAGCCAGGGTTGCCCCGCACAAGAGCTTGTTATTAGGTTCACAATTTGGCGTAGGGTTGTGCCCGCTAAAAGCAGGTGCCTAGCCTCAATCATTTCACAAGGTGTAGCGGAGCTACGCAATCACGGGAACACTTAAAGAATGCAATGACATGACAATTAATTCGCGTACCGTTAATTGAAATTAAACATGACATGGTAGTTGTGCAACATGATAAATGTCGGATCTAGCTTCGTTGTTAAGCTAGTTCCTGAAATTTGCGCCTAGGCGAGTATCATTTCGTCGCCTAGTCTCTTTTACGCCTACAACAAGAAAATGGCCTAAGACATGGCCTAAAACCCTAAGTGGCAAGTTTCCCTTGCCTAGCACCGAGGATGACGATCAACGAGGCCGTCACACAAATGCTAACTACGGAGAAGAGATCGATGCCATGGCAAAACAATATTAGAACAACATCCAACCTAGTTTTTATTAGGGTTTTACAAAAACACAAACGGGTTAAGAGATCTCTATAGGGTCGAGTTATTACCGAATCGTTAGCGGAAGAACGATGCCGAGCAAGCACGGCGACGGAAGAAACGATCCGGGGAACCTACGGTTCAGATCTGCAAAAGGGGAGAAAATCTGGAGAAATGGGGTTTTGGGGATTTTTGGGGGTTTTCCGGTGACCTAGAGGTGGTGGCCGACCAAAATGGAGAGGGGGAGGGGCTCTTGATGAAGGAGGAAGGCTAGGGGAAGATGGATGATGGTTTGGGGAAGAAGGAGGCTCATGAGAAATGAAAGAAGAAAAGAAAACGTTTGGGGGGTTTAAATAGGCAAAGCCGGCGGCTGCCCAAAAATTAGGGTTTCGACACTGATTAGTCGGTCAAAGAAGGTTGGCTGACCGACTAGTTTGAGAACTAGTCAGTCGGTCGGATAACTGTGACCGACTAAAACCAAACAGCGAAAGTAGGGAAAAAATCTGGGTAATGAATTAGTCGGTCTGTGAAGGCCCGTCGACCGACTAGTTTGCAACCTAGTCGGTCGGTGAGTGTTCATGGACCGACTAACGATAAACAGTAACTTAGGTGAAATTTACTGACAGAAACTAGTCGGTCTGAGAGCAAGTTCTGACCGACTAGTTGCGCATCTAGTCGGTCGGTGGTTGTTCTTAGACCGACTAAAAGTAAACAGTAACTCCTGTACAATTGATTCAATGAACTAGTCGGTCCAGTAGAGTTCCTGACCGACTAGATCTCAATCTAGTCGGTTGGTCCCCCTTCTTGAACCAACTAAAGTGCACTAAAAGTGCCGAATCGAAGCGCGAAGCTTCGGGAAGATTCCTACGGCTTCTAAGATCAACCTATCTCTAAGATATGAGCGATATGAAGCTTGTCACGAGTGACTTACTCCAAAACTCAACGATTCTAAGGAAGAAGCTAGAAAATCACGACGAAACGATCGAAAACGAAAGCTACGGAGACGAAAACCACACATGAGGAGAAAATCCACCAAAACATATATATATAATATAGATAATCCAAATACATGAAAACCAGTCGTTACATCCTCCCCAACTTAAGAAAAATACCGTCCTCGGAATTTCCCAACACTCACGTGTCCGGGAACAAAAGTGGGAAACGCTCTCGCATCTCATCCTCATTCTCCCAAGTAGACTCTCCTGGCGAGCCGTGTCGCCACATCACCCTCACAAGATTGACAACCTTGTTCCGGAGTGACTTCTGACGCCTGTCCAGAATCTGCACTGGCTGCTGGTCATACGTCATATCAGGGCGAACGGTAATCTCTGAGAAATCCACAGTATGAGATGGATCGATAATGTATCGACGAAGCTGCGACACATGGAAAACATTGTGAACTCCTTCCAAAGATGGCGGCAAGGCTAAGCGGTAGGCTACCTCGCCAACTTTCTCCAGAATGTCAAACGGTCCAATGTATCGCGGGCTCAACTTCCCTCGTTTCCCAAAGCGAATCACACCACGATTCGGGGAAATCTTCAAGAACACATGGTCCCCGGGCTGAAACTCCAAAGGACGACGTTTAGCAGTTGCCCAATGCTTAAAACGGTCCTGAGAAATCCTCAACCTCTCCCGAATGTTCCTGACGACATCCACGGCCTCCACAATCATCTCAGGTCCTAACAGCTCCCGATCACCAACGTCATCCCAACTCAACGGCGATCGACATTTCCTCCCATACAATGCGGCGAAAGGCGCCATGCCAATGGACGCCTGGAAGCTGTTGTTGTAAGAGAACTCCACCAAATGCAAATGGTCCTCCCACGAACCCTTGAAATCCAACATGCACACCCTCAGCATGTCCTCCAAGATCTGAATCGTCCTCTCGGACTGGCCATCCGTCTGCGGATGGTACGCTGTGCTGAAACTCAGACGCGTACCCAAACTGTTCTACAAACTCTGCCAGAACTGTGATGTGAACCTCGTGTCTCTGTCTGACACGATACTCACGGGGACTCCATGAAGTCGTACAATCTCCTGCACGATTCACGTCACATCACTATCAAAACTAGGAAAAGGAAATAAAAATGGAGAGTAAAAGAATTTACCTCCATATATCTCCTCGCTAGCGCCTCATCGGACTGTCCTACTCGGAACGGAATAAAGTGCGTGGATTTGGTCAATCGATCTACGATCACCCAAATCGCGTCATTCTGCTTCGGACTCTTAGGTAGTCCAGTCACGAAATCCATAGTGATGTGTTGCCACTTCCACTCCGGAATCGGAAGCGGTTGTAGCAACCCTGCCATACGCTGATGCTCCGCCTTCACTTGCTGGCAAACCAAGCACTTGGCTACACTCCGAGCCACGCTCCTCTTCATACCATGCCACCAAAAGTTCAGACGAAGATCCTTGTACATCTTGGTGCCACCAGGAAGAACAAAATACGGCGAACTGTGTGCCTCAACCAGCAACTCCTCTCTGATATCCCCAGCTGGCACACACAACCTGGCTCCAAACCTCAGCGAGCCATCCTCATGAATCAAAAATTCAGTCCGCAGACCGGCTTCTACCTGCTCCCGAATCTTCACCAGCTTCGGATCCCCAGCCTGGCCAGCCTTGATCCGATCCACAATCGACGACTGAACCTGCATACTCATCAACGAAGAAGCCTCCCCAGGAAGAACAATCTCCACACCAGACTCGCAAAAATCCTGCTGCAATCTCCACTGCGAGGTCAGAATCATCACCGCTGGAAGCCTACTCAGCGCATCAGGAACCACATTCACCTTGCCAGGGTGATACTGCAAATCAATCTCATAATCCACCATGAGCTCCAACTAACGACGATGTCGCATGTTGAGCTCCTTCTGAGTGAAAATATCCTTCAAGCTTTTATGATCGGTGAAGATCTTCACTTTCTCACTCAGCAAGAAGTGCCTCCAAATCTTGAGCGCAAACACGACGGCAGCCAACTCCAAGTCGTGTGTCGGGTAATTCTTCTAATGAGTCTTGAGCTGACGCGAAGCATACGCCACAACACGCCCGTGCTGATGCAACACACAACTGAGACCCTTGCCAGAAGCATCGCAAAAGATCTCAAATCCACCCTGCGATCAGGCACAACAAGAATAGGGGCAGTCATCAATCTCTCCCTCAGAACACCAAAAGCATTCTCACAATCACCCGACCAAACAAAAGGTACATCTTTCCGCGTCAATCTGGTCATCGGCTCAGCAATACGGGAAAATTCCTTAATGAAACGCCGATAATAACCAGCAAGCCCAAGGAAACTCCGGATCTCAGACGCTGACTGCGGAACAGGCCACTCTCTGATAGCCCTGATCTTCTCGGGATCCGCTGAAATACCATCTCCAGTCACCACATGCCCGAGAAAAGCAACTCTGTCCAGCCAAAACTCGCACTTCAAAAACTTAGCATACAGCCGATGCTTCCTCAAAATTTCCAACACCGTCCTCGAGTGCGATGCATGCTCCGTCCTCAAATACTGGATGTCCAGAAATCTCGAACACCACCTTCTTCCTCCGACAGTCGATCGTAGCATAGAAGCTCGCAAGCCAATCCATCCCAAGGACCGCATCATAGTTGATGATGTCGTGGATAATGAAATCAGCGTAAAGCTCATGTCCACAGACCACCAACGGGCAAGAATTGCAACCACAATGCACCGAGACCACGCCATTTCCCGTGACGATATTCCAACTCTTGGAAAGAGGGTACGTCGACAAGGAATGCCTCTCCACGAAGCTCCGAGAAATAATGCACATCGATGCACCAGAGTCAAAGAGAACTCGTGCAGGAAATGTGCACACCAAAATCACACCTAACAAGCAAGTTAACAATCAAGCCCTAGCCTAGCAAACAATCATGTTCAAGCAAACAACATAACCTAACAATCAAAACTAGCTAGGAAAGTAACAGCTAGATTGAGGATTACCTGCGATAACCTCATCCACAGCCTCGCTCTCCACAGTGGTCATCAGAAAAGCCTGCCTCCTTGGCGGAAAAGCCTGCTGAAAAGCCTGCCTCTGTGGAACAAGAGCTGCTCCACGTCCAGCAGGAACAGGCGCTCTCTGCTGCAACGGATGTGCTGCAACAGGTGCCCTCCGCAACTGATTCGCATGCCGATAATCCTTCGCGACATGAGAAGCATCACCAAAAACCAAACACTGGCCCAGAAACTTCCTACACTGATCCTTGATGTGGCCAGGCTTTCCGCAGAAATGGCTAGTCTTCTGATTAGGCCCTCCTGGCCTCTTGAACTGAGCTGGCTGATTAGGCTTGAAACCAGTCCTAACCACCGCCCTGGCCTGCTCCATAGGCCTCTTCCCAGCACCAGAAACATGTCCTCTCCTCTGACTCAGGTTCAGCTCCTGCCTCCTCGCAGCGACCAGAACCTTCTGATAAGAGTCCAGATCAGAGGAAGACACAAAACTCTGAAGCTCCAAAGCAAGTCCCTGCAGGAACCTCTGAGCCCTCTCATCAGCATCCTGCACCATCTTCGGTGCGAACCGAATCAGCCTAGTGAACTCTTGGTGGTACAGGTCCACCGTCAAGCTCCCTTGCTTCAGATCAATAAAGCGCTGCAGCATCTCCTTCCTAGCAGCCTTCAGGAAGAACTCCTCATCAAACCTGGACTTGAAGGTAGCCCAAGCTATCGGCTCCACCAGCATCTTCTCTTCCGCATCCCACCAGTTCCGAGCGTTATCCTTGAGTTGCCGCTTCGCCAAATCAACCCATCCAGCCGAGGTGATCTTGGCCATCTTCAAGTTATCCTCTATGTTCCGAATCCACTCATCGACAGCTAGAGGACCCTCAGACCCATCAAAATAAGCGGGACCCAGCTCCCGAAATTGCTTCGCTCCCGGCTCAGAGCGAGGGGCATCATATATTGCCCGGGCAGCTCAAGCAATTGGAGCATTCTGGACTTGCAGGAGCACGCCCTGTTGCCTTGCATCATCTGAAGCATCATCCGCATCATCTCTCCTTTGGTGGTCTCCCGCTCAGGCTCCTCGTCATGAGGGGGCGCACCACTACCTCCACCACGGGTGAATCGCCTTCCTGCCATCTAATGACACAGAAAACGAAACAATTAGACTCATAGCTTATGACTCGGATGTCGAACTTAGTTTATTGGACATTCTAATGTTATTATCGTTATTCCGACAATCGCAGTTACAAAATGGACCTGCATGGGCCACCAACAAAACCTGTCACACCCCGCTTCCCTTAAATGGAGGCGAGACGTGAAAAGGTCCGCACGAGAGTGGAGCTGTGAAGCCCCAAACCCGATAAGCGTCAATAAAACATAAGCAGGTCCCTGTAACCACAAATGGAACAACAATAATAGCACAAGGAGAGACAGAATTAAAATCTCAAATCTCAGAATTTGTCCAACATTAAAATTAAGTTCAACATCCAGAAAAGCCACCAGGCTAAAAGGAAGAGTCTAAAAGCCCAGAACAAGGCCAACAAAAGGGACAACATAACAAAGTATTGGTGCCACGCACCGACAACAAAACAGTCTAACAACAACACGAACAGTCTCTACGACTGATCGCCCGTGTCCACGAAGTCCTCGTCAAACACAGGCTCGGGCTCGGCGTCTGCAAACACCTCGTCCTCAACAATAAACTCAGGCTCAGGATCTAACATGTGTCACCCAAAAGAGTAAAGGGGCACATGTCAACAAGTCTAAAAGACTTGGGCAAGGAAACTGAAAATGAAGGTAAACTAACAACCTAGCAGTTATAGTATGCATGACATGGCAGTTATGGTATGAGGGCACAAGTAAGACATGGTGAAACAATAAGTGCAAGAGAACAATTTATCAGGGCATGTCAAGAGTAGCCAAGCTACTAACAATCTCAATCTTTTCGCTAGTCACGTTTCAAGTTGTTTGTAGATGTTTACGCCTTACAGCTGAACTGTTGGACATTCACACTGATTGGCCGCTTAACACTACCCCAGAACCCAGAGTTTACGCCTTACAACTGAAGTTGCTGATCGGGCATACTCCCAGTTGAATGGCCACTTAACCCTTAGCCCATCCCACACGTAAACAAGCCAGTGTCCATGTACACGATGCTCAGTAAATGAGCCAGGGTTGCCCCGCACAAGAGCTTGTTATTAGGTTCACAATTTTACGTAGGGTTGTGCCCGTTAAAAGCAGGTGCCTAGCCTCAATCATTTCACAAGGTGTAGCGGAGATACGCAATCACGGGAACACTTAAAGAATGCAATGACATGACAATTAATTCGCGTACCGTTAATTGAAATTAAACATGACATGGTAGTTGTGCAACATGATAAATGTCGGATCTAGCTTCGTTGTCAAGCTAGTTCCTGAAATTTGCGCCTAGGCGAGTATCATTTCGTCACCTAGTCTCTTTTACGCCTACAACAAGAAAATGGCCTAAGACATGGCCTAAAACCCTAAGTGGCAAGTTTCCCTTGCCTAGCACCGAGGATGACGATCAACGAGGCCGTCACACAAATGCTAACTACGGAGAAGAGATCGATGCCATGGCAAAACAATATTAGAACAACATCCAACCTAGTTTTTATTAGGGTTTTACAAAAACACAAACGGGTTAAGAGATCTCTATAGGGTCGAGTTATTACCGAATCGTTAGCGGAAGAACGATGCCGAGCAAGCACGGCGACGGAAGAAACGATCCGGGGAACCTACGGTTCAGATCTGCAAAAGGGGAGAAAATCTGGAGAAATGGGGTTTTGGGGATTTGGGGGTTTTCCGGCGACCTAGAGGTGGTGGCCGGCCAAAATGGAGAGGGAGAGGGGCTCTTGATGAAGGAGGAAGGCTAGAGGAAGATGGATGATGGTTTGGGGAAGAAGGAGGCTCAGGAGAAATGAAAGAAGAAAAGAAAACTTTTGGGGGGTTTAAATAGGCACAGTCGGCGGCTGCCCAAAAATTAGGGTTTCAACACTGATTAGTAGGTTAAAGAAGGTTGGCTGACCGACTAGTTTGAGAACTAGTCGGTCGGTCGGATAACTGTGACCGACTAAAACCAAACAGCGAAAGTAGGGAAAAAATCTGGGTAATGAATTAGTCGGTCTGTGAAGGCCCGACAACCGACTAGTTTGCAACCTAGTCGGTCGGTGAGTGTTCATGGACCGACTAACGATAAACAGTAACTTAGGTGAAATTTACTGACAGAAACTAGTCGGTCTGAGAGCAAGTTCTGACCGACTAGTTGCGCATCTAGTCGGTCGGTGGTTGTTCTTAGACCGACTAAAAGTAAACAGTAACTCCTGTACAATTGATTCAATGAACTAGTCGGTTCCAGTAGAGTTCCTGACCGACTAGATCTCAATCTAGTCGGTTGGTCCCCCTTCTTGAACCAACTAAAGTGCACTAAAAGTGCCGAATTGAAGCGCGAAGCTTCGGGAAGATTCCTACGGCTTCTAAGATCAACCTATCTCTAAGATATGAGCGATATGAAGCTCGTCACGAGTGACTTACTCCAAAACTCAACGATTCTAAGGAAGAAGCTAGAAAATCACGACGAAACGATCGAAAACGAAAGCTACGGAGACGAAAACCACACATGAGGAGAAAATCCACCAAAACATATATATATAATATAGATAATCCAAATACATGAAAACCAGTCGTTACATCCTCCCCAACTTAAGAAAAATTCCGTCCTCGGAATTTCCCAACACTCACGTTTCCGGGAACATAAGTAGGAAACGCTCTCGCATCTCATCCTCATTCTCCCAAGTAGACTCTCCTGGCGAGCCGTGTCGCCACATCACCCTCACAAGATTGACAACCTTGTTCCAGAGTGACTTCTGACGCCTGTCCAGAATCTGCACTGGCTGCTAGTCATACGTCATATCAGGGCGAACGGTAATCTCTGAGAAATCCACAGCATGAGATGGATCGCTAATGTATCGACGAAGCTACGACACATGGAAAATATTGTGAACTCCTTCCAAAGATGGCGGCAAGGCTAAGCGGTAGGCTACCTCGCCAACTTTCTCCAGAATGTCAAACGGTCCAATGTATCGCGAGCTCAACTTCCCTCGCTTCCCAAAGCGAATCACACCACGATTCGGGGAAATCTTCAAGAACACATGGTCCCCGGGCTGAAACTCCAAAGGACGACGTTTAGCAGTTTCCCAATGCTTAAAACGGTCCTGAGAAATCCTCAACCTCTCCTGAATGTTCCTGACAACATCCACGGTCTCCACAATCATCTCAGGTCCTAACAGCTCCCGATCACCAACGTCATCCCAACTCAACGGCGATCGACATTTCCTCCCATACAATGCGGCGAAAGGCGCCATGCAAATGGACGCCTGGAAGATGTTGTTGTAAGAGAACTCCACCAAATGCAAATGGTCCTCCCACGAACCCTTGAAATCCAACATGCACGCCCTCAGCATGTCCTCCAAGATCTGAATCGTCCTCTCGGACTGGCCATCCGTCTGCGGATGGTACGCCGTGCTGAAACTCAGACGCGTACCCAAACTCTTCTGCAAACTCTGCCAGAACTGAGATGTGAACCTCGTGTCTCTGTCTGACACGATACTCACGTGGACTCCGTGAAGTCGTATAATCTCCTGCACGATTCACGTCACATCACTATCAAAACTAGGAAAAGGAAATAAAAATGGAGAGTAAAAGAATTTACCTCCATATATCTCCTCGCTAGCGCCTCAGTGGACTGTCCTACTCTGAACGGAATAAAGTGCGTGGATTTGGTCAATCGATCTACGATCACCCAAATCGCGTCATTCTGCTTCGGACTCCGAGGTAGTCCAGTCACGAAATCCATAGTGATGTGTTGCCACTTCCACTCCGGAATCGGAAGCGGTTGTAGCAACCCTGCCGTACGCTGATGCTCCGCCTTCACTTGCTGGCAAACCACGCACTTGGCTACACTCCGAGCCACGCTTCTCTTCATACCATGCCACCAAAAGTTCAGACGAAGATCCTTGTACATCTTGGTGCCACCAGGATGCACAGAATATGGCGAACTGTGTGCCTCAACCAGCAACTCCTCTCTGATATCCCCAGTTGGCACACACAACCTGGCTCCAAACCTCAGCGAGCCATCCTCATGAATCAAAAAGTCAGTCTACAGACCAGCTTCTACCTGCTCCCGAATCTTCACCAGCTTCGGATCCCCGGCCTGGCCAGCCTTGATCCGATCCACAATCGACGACTGAACCTACATACTCATCAACGAAGAAGCCTCCCCATGAAGAACAATCTCCACACCAGACTCGCAGAAATCCTGCTGCAATCTCCACTGCGAGGTCAGAATCATCACCGCTGGAAGCCTACTCAGTGCATCAGGAACCACATTCACCTTGCCAGGGTGATACTACAAATCAATCTCATAATCCGCCATGAGCTCCAACCATCGACGTTGTCGCATGTTGAGCTCCTTCTGAGTGAAAATATCCTTCAAGCTTTTGTGATCGGTGAAGATCTTCACTTTCTCACTCAGCAAGAAGTGCCTCCAAATCTTGAGCGCAAACACGACGGCAGCCAACTCCAAGTCGTGTGTCGGGTAATTCTTCTCATGAGTCTTGAGCTGACGCGAAGCATACGCCACAACACGCCCGTGCTGATGCAACACACAACCGAGACCCTTGCCAGAAGCATCGCAAAAGATCTCAAATCCACCGCTGCGATCAGGCACAACAAGAATAGGGGCAGTCGTCAATCTCTCCCTCAGAACTCCAAAAGCATTCTCACAATCACCCGACCAAACAAAAGGTACATCCTTCCGCGTCAATCTTGTCATCGGCTCAGCAATACGGGAAAAGTCCTTAATGAAACGCCGATAATAACCAGCAAGCCCAAGGAAACTCCGGATCTCAGACGCTGACTGCGGAACAGGCCACTCTCTGATAGCCCTGATCTTCTCGGGATCCGCTGAAATACCATCTCCAGTCACCACATGCCCGAGAAAAGCAACTCTGTCCAGCCAAAACTCGCACTTCGAAAACTTAGCATACAGCCGATGCTTCCTCAAAATTTCCAACACCGTCCTCAAGTGCGATGCATGCTCCTCCTCCGACTTAGAATAGATCAGAATGTCGTCGATAAAGATAACGACAAACTTATCTAAAAAGTCATAGAAGATCAGATTCATCAGATTCATGAAAACTGCGGGTGCATTGGTTACACCGAAAGGCATAACCACAAACTCGTAGTGTCCATACTTCGTCCTGAATGCTGTCTTCAGAACATCTTCCTTCTTCACCTTCAGCTGATGATAACCACTCCTCAGATCCAACTTCGAAAACACCCTCGAACCTCCAAGTTGATCAAAAATATCATTGATGCGAGGCAACGGGTATTTATTCTTGATGGTCACCGCATTCAGCTCCCGATAGTCTACGCACATGCGACGCGAACCATCCTTCTTTTTCACCAGCAACACTGGTGCTCCCCACGGAGACACACTAGGATTGATATAACCCTTCTGCAAAAGCTCATCCAGCTGCTTCCGCAACTCCTCCAACTCCTCCAGGATACTGAGGAGAAGGCTCAGAGGTTTCTGCAGGGTCTTTCCCTAGACTTGCAGAGCCTGATGTCTTTGTCAGATCTGGAGTCGTATCAGAAGTTGTTGGTAGCTGCAAGGAGGCAGGAGCTGATTGCGAGGCAGAAGAGAGGACAGACTTCTGGAGCTGGGAAGAGTCCTATGGAGCAGGCCAGAGCAGTGGTTAGGCCTGGGTTCAAGCCTAACCAGCCAGTGCAGTTCAAGAGGCCAGGTGGGCCTACTCTGAAGACTTGCCATTTCTGCGGTAAGACTGGCCACATCAAGGAGCCGTGCAGGAGATTTCTGGGGCAGTGCCTGATTTGTGGAGATGCTACTCATGTAGCGAAGGATTGTCAGCATGCGAACCAGACGAGGAGAGCACCTGATGGAGCACAGCTACAGAGGGGACCAGTTGCAGCTCAGCCGTTGCAGCAGAGAGCACCTGTACCTGCTGGACGTGGAGCGCCTCTCATTCCACAGAAGCAGGCGTTTCAGCAGGCTGTTTAGCCGAGGAGGCAGGCTTTCCTGATGACTGCAGTGGAGAGCGAGGCTGTGGATGAGGTTATCGCAGGTAACCCTCTGTCTAGTTGTTTCCTTCCTTAGTTAGTTTTGGTTGTTAGCTATATTTGGTTGCTTGCATATGATTGTTTGTTAGAATAGGGTTGGATTGTTAGATTGTCTGTTAGGTGTGATTTTGGTTTGCACATTTCCTGCACGAGTCCTCTTTGACTCTGGTGCATCGATGTGCATTATATCCCGGAGCTTCGTGGAGAAGCATACCTTGACAACATCCCCTCTTCCCAAGAGTTGGAACATCGTTACAGGAAATGGCCTGATCTCGGTGCATCGTGGTTGCAATTCTTGCCCTTTGGTGGTCTGTGGACATGAGCTTTACGCTGATTTCATTGTCCACGACATCATCAACTATGATGTCGTCCTCGGGATGGATTGGCTTGCGAGTTTTTATGCTACTATCGATTGTCGGAGGAAGAAGGTGGTGTTCGAGATCCCAGGACATCCAGTGTTTGAGTTCAGTCGATGTAGCAGTTCGCTTGGCCCTGTCAGATTTCAGGCCAGACCGATGGAGATCATTGCTATGCAGATGGAGCAGAGTAGACCAGCTGTGGTGTGTGAATTCGACGACGTCTTCCCCGAGGAGATGTCTGGACTGCCGCCCGATCGAGCTCTCGAGTTTTCGATCGATCTTATTCCAGGAGCGCAGCCTATTTTGAAGGCGCCGTATCGTATGGCTCCAGCAGAGTTGGAGGAGTTGCGTAGGCAGCTGGATGAGCTTTTACAGAAGGGTTACATCAATCCTAGTGTGTCTCCATGGGGAGCACCGGTGTTGCTGGTGAAGAAGAAGGATGGTTCGCGTCGCATGTGCGTGGACTACAGGGAGCTGAATGCTGTGACCATCAAGAATAAATATCAATTGCCTCGTATAGATGACATTTTTGATCAGCTTGGAGGATCGAGGGTGTTCTCTAAGTTGGATCTGAGGAGTGGTTATCATCAGCTCAAGGTGAAGAAGGAAGATATTCAGAAGACAGGGTTTAGGACGAAGTATGGTCACTACGAGTTCGTGGTTATGCCTTTCGGTGTAACCAATGCGCCCGCAGTTTTTATGAACTTGATGAATCTGATCTTCTACGACCTTTTGGATAAGTTTGTCGTTATCTTTATTGACGACATCTTAATCTATTCAAGGTCAGAGGAAGAGCATGCGTCGCACTTGAGGACTGTGTTGGAGATTTTGAGGAAGCATCGTTTGTATGCTAAGTATTCCAAGTGCGAGTTTTGGCTTGATAGGGTTGCTTTTCTTGGACACGTGGTGTCAGGAGATGGTATTTCAGTGGATTTCGAGAAGATTAAGGCTATCAGAGAGTGGCCTGTTCCGCAGTCAGCGCCCGAGATCAGGAGTTTCCTTGGGCTTGCAGGTTATTATCGGCGCTTCATTAAGGACTTCTCCCGTATTATTGAGCCGATGACCAGACTGACGCGGAAGGATGTACCTTTTTCTTGGTCTGATGATTGTGAGAAGGCTTTTGGTGTTCTAAAGGAGAGGTTGACGACTGCCCCTGTTCTTGATGTGCCCGATCGGAGTGGAGGATTCGAGATCTTTTGCGATGCTTCTGGCAAGGGTCTCGGCTGTGTGTTGCACCAGCATGGGCACATGGTTGCGTATGCTTCTCGTCAGCTTAAGGCTCATGAGAAGAATTACCCGACACACGATTTGGAGTTGGCTGTAGTCGTATTTGCGCTCAAGATTTGGAGGCACTTCTTGTTGAGTGAGAAGGTGAAGATCTTCACCGATCACAAAATCTTGAAGTATATCTTTACGCAGAAGGAGCTCAACATGCGACAGCGTCGATGGTTGGAGCTCATGGCAGATTATGAGATTGACTTGCAGTATCACCCTGGCAAGGTGATTGT
Source organism: Scilla litardierei (assembly GCA_030789695.1). Taxonomy (NCBI): domain Eukaryota; kingdom Viridiplantae; phylum Streptophyta; class Magnoliopsida; order Asparagales; family Asparagaceae; genus Scilla; species Scilla litardierei. The sequence continues at coordinate 33,030,320 of CM061139.1, read as the reverse complement.
GGTTCTGGATGCGCTGAGCAGACTTCCAGCGGTGATGATGTTGACTTCGCAGTGGAGATTACAGCAGGATTTTTGCGAGTCTGGTATTGAGATTATTCTTCCTAGAGAGGCCTCTTCATTGATGAGTATGCAGATACATTCGACGATCGTGGATAGGATCAAGGCTGGACAGGCTGGAGATCCGAAGCTGGTGAAGATTCGGGAGCAGGTGGAAGCCGGTCTGTGGACTGACTTCTTGATTCATGAAGATGGCTCGCTGAGGTATGGAGCCAGGTTGTGTGTGCCAACTGGGGATATCATAGAGGAGTTATTGGTTGAGGCACACAGTTCGCTATATTCTGTACATCCCGGTGGCACCAAGATGTATAAGGATCTCCATCTGAACTATTGGTGGCATGGTATGAAGAGGAGTGTGGCGCAGAGTGTCGCCAAGTGTTTGGTATGCCAGCAGGTAAAGGCATAGCATCAGCGTACGGCAGGGTTGCTACAACCGCTTCCGATTCCGGAGTGGAAGTGGCAACACATCACTATGGATTTCGTGACTGGACTACCTCAGAGTCCGAAGTAGAATGACGCGATTTGGGTGATCGTAGACCGATTGACCAAATCCGCACACTTTATTTCCTTCCGAGTAGGACAGTCCACTGAGACGCTAGCGAGGAGATACATGGAGGTAAATTCTTTTACTCTCCGTTTCATTTCCTTTTCCTAGTTTAGATAGTGATGTAACGTGAATCATGCAGGAGATCGTACGACTTCACGGAGTCACCGTGAGTATCGTGTCGGACAGGGACACGAGATTCACATCTCAGTTTTGGCAGAGTCTGCAGAAGAGCTTGGGTACGAGTCTGAGTTTCAGCACGGCGTACCACCCGCAGACGGATGGCCAGTCCGAGAGGATGATTCAGATTTTGGAAGACATGCTGAGGGCGTGCATGTTGGACTTTAAGGGATCTTGGGAGGATCATCTCCATCACGTTGAGTTTGCCTACAATAACAGCAAACAGGCAAGTATTGGCATGGCGCCATTCGTCGCGCTATACGGGAAGAAATGTCGATCGCCACTGAGCTGGGATGACATTGGAGATCGGGAGCTGTTAGGACCGGAGATGATTGTGGAGGCCATAGATGTTGTGAGGAACATCCGGGAGAAGCTGAGGATTGCGCAGGACCGTTTCAAGCATTGGGCAGATGCTAAACGGATGCCTTTGGAGTTTCAGCCAGGAGATCATGTCTTTCTGAAGATTTCTCCGAACCGCGGATTTGGGAAGAGAGGCAAGCTGAGTCCGAGGTACATTGGGCCGTTTGACGTTCTGGATAGAGTTGGAGCTATGGCTTATCGCTTGGCGTTGCCGCCGTCGCTGGAGGGAGTTCACGACGTATTTCACGTATCTCAGTTACGTCGATACGTCAGTGATCCGTCCCATGCTGTGGATTTCTCGGAGATCACGGTTCGTCCGGATCTGTCTTATTATCAGCAGCCAGTTGAGATTCTGGATCGACGGCAGAAGCAGCTGAGGAATAAGACCGTCGACTTGGTTCGAGTGCAGTGGCGTCATGGTTCCCCAGGGGAGTCCACCTGGGAGCGTGAGGATGATATGAGAGAGCGCTTCCCGCACCTCTTCCCGAGCAGTGCTTGATGTTGATTCCGAGGACGGAATCATTCCTAAGGTGGGGAGGATGTAACAGTCTGTTTTCGTTGTACGTTTTACGTGCACGTAGTTTTGATCGTGCACATATTTATTTTAGACTTTGTTTGTTTGTGAACACTTTAGTGTGATATGTCGTTGTGTTCGTCTCTGAGAGTATTAAATTGTGGCACTAATTTGGAACGACACTTCTCGGGTCGTTCTCCCACGATTTGATCTTATTCGAAGAGACGTCGCGGTTTTCACTTTAGACGTGAGACGTTTCTATTTTTAGTTTCGTCTCTCGATGTCGAAATCGAGATCCGTCTTCTTAGTTTTCTTTCTCCCGTCGTCCCGATCACTCCAATATTTATTTCACAATTTTTGGATTTCATTTGACCTATTTTACATTTTTGGCCAAGCTTATAATATTTTTAACTACTAAGTTTTCAAGTATTTTTAGCCAAATATAATTTCTATTATATTAGCACAGTTCAAATTAATTTTGACCCAAGCCCCTAGCCTTTTGGCCGCACCCACACATGCTTGGGAGTTAGAGAGGGTGAATATTTGGGTTTACAATTGATTTTTAAATCAATTTTAATTCAAATAAAACCCTAGACCAAGTCAAACCCATCTACACTATATATAGGAGGCTTAGGATACCCATTTCCCTCAAGAAATCAACCCTAGCTGTCACAAACCCCCCAAACTTTCGCATCCACACTTGCGACGTTCGTCGCAACCGCAGCTCGCGGCCGCCCGCGCCCGACCGACGGAATTTCGTGATTTCCCTCGGTCTGACCGAGGACCCGCCCCGCACCGCCGCTCCGCTCCGCACCAAGCGCCCGCTGCATCACCCGCACCCGCTACGACCGAGAGCATCTCTCGGTCTGACCGAGAGAAAGCCCAGCATCCCGTTCCGCACCGCAACGTTGCAACCCTGCAGCGATCGACGCCCCCGCTCGGTCTGACCGACCCGCTCCCCCGCTCCGCACCAAACCCCCGCTCTGTTGCAACCCGCATCGCTGCAGCCCCCGCTCCCAAGCGCCCGACCGAAGGATTCTCCCGCATCGGCCCGCTGTGACCGAGCGCCCCCTCCTTGCAACACACTCCGCAGCGCAGCGACCGACCGTGCGCTGTGATCTCTCAGTCTGACCGAGAGATTCTCTCGCAGCGGCTCGGTCTGACCGAGCGAAGTTCGTCGCAACCCCGCATCCGTCGCACCGCTTGCCACCGTGGGCCCCCCAAGTTCTCCAGAGTTGTCGTGGGTCCCCCATTGACCCCTAGAACTGCTGTGGGTCCCACCCAAGTGTTTCCTCTCTATTGTTTTGACGATTACGACGTTGCGACACGTCGTAGCCCTTCGTCGCACGTACTAGCATTGGAATCTTGGTTCGTTGATCTGGTTGCTGCCCAGACTATTCGAGCGAGGAATCTGATCTGGAAATTGGACTAGGAGCGCGTTCTTATATTCCAACCCCTGGCGTCTTTCGCGTCGTGTTGAGGTAACGTTTTGCACCCCTAGGACCCCCAACCACAGCCTGTTAATCAAGACTAAAATTGATGTTTTTAAATGTTTTAGAATCACTTATTAAGATAATCTAAATTGGGAATGTAGTCTGGTGGACTTGTGCACGTAGGTTGTTTGTGACTTTGGACTCTTTTGACGGTGTTTTTCAGACGTTTGAATTCAGGCAAGTGAAACTTGCCCGTTGCTTGTTTAGGCCATGTTTTTAGGCCACTTTTTGTACCGTAGCGTAAAAGAGACTAGGCAGTGAAATGATAGCTGCCTAGATGCCTATTTGATCTAGTTTGACAACGAAACTAGATCTGTCACCTCATTTGATCTAGCTTGACAACGAAGCTAGATACAACCCCTTTTACTTGTTTTGTTCATGCTACCATGTCATCCATGCATTTGTAACTGCCATGTTTAAATTCCTTAACTGTTCGCATTTAAATTACAGCTTGCCATGTCATGCCATCCATGTCTGATTTGTTGCATCCGTAGCACACGCTACGATACCTGTACTTCCTTGTTTAGGCTAGGCACCTGCTTTTGCGGGCACAACCCTATGCGAAAAACACTTCCTGGCTCGTGATCCAGAAGCGAGCATTCATGTTCAGGGGTAAAGCCCTGGCTCGATACACGTGGAGGGGTAGGGTTGAGCGACCACTCAGCGTAGAAGTGTGCCCGTACAGCCACTTCAGCTGTAAGGCGTGAACTCTGTACACGAAATGAAAATGTGACTCGTGATTGTTAGTAGTTTGCTACTCTTGCCATGCCATGCTAGATGCTTGTTGTACTTTACTTTACCTGTTGCACTCATACTTTAACTGCCATGTCATTGCATCATGCTAGAACTGCTAGGTTGCTTTGCTTTACTTTTAGTTTCCTTGCACAAGTCTTTGTAGACTTGCTGACATGTGCACCTCTCTCTTTTGGGTGTCACATGTTAGACCCTGAGCCAGAGACCGTTATCGAGGACGAGGTGTTTGCTGACGCTGAGCCAGAGCCCACGTTTGACAAGGAGTTTGTGGACACCGGTGACCAGTCTTAGAGACTGTTCTGAGTTACTTCTGTTTTAGGTTGCTGTTAGTTGTCGGTGCGTAGCACCTTTGCTTTCCATACGTTGTACTTTTATTGGCCATGCTTGGGCCTTTAGACTCTTTTTCTTTCCAGCCTGGTGGCTTTTCTGTGATGTTGAAACTTATTTGGACATTCTGAGATTGGTTATTTATGTCTCTTTCTTTATTATTATTTTTTTTCCGTATCGCACTTGCAGGGACCTCTACTTGGTTTAAATCCAGACGCTTTACAGACTGGAGCCTCACAGCTCCACGTCTGAGCGGACCTTCTCATGTCTCGCCTCCATTTTAGGGAAGCAGGGCGTGACAAAATTTTTTAAAAACATCATATAACCACAAGCACAAAGTATACAAAAATATTACAGTCAAAGTTTTAAGAGCATTGTTTTAATCATGCAATCAAATAAGCATGTTTAAGAGGAACCACCATTCTTCTTTTCCTTATTCAACTCCTTGATCTCATCAAAGATCATGCCAAGAGTCTTCTCGGTCATTTGGTTGCTGCTAATCACAAGGTCCTTCAGATTCTCCACCTTTTGTTAAGCTCATCAAAGCCCTTTGCTTGAGAGATCTTCAACCTATCAATTTTCTTCAGGAGCATATCCTGAAGATCAAGAATATATGGGGGAACATCGTCAGGAGGTGTACGGTCTTCCTCTTCATCTTCACTTCCTTCTTCTTCTTCGGTGTCTTCTTCTTCAACAATTTTCTTACCTTTCATTCTTTCTGAGGTGGAGCTAGTGTCACCAACTTGCTTCTCTTCTGGAACATTCTCGTTTAGGTCTCGATGAAGTCCCATCCGAGCAAGAGTACAGACATCAAACATAAGATCAGGTTCCAAGACCTCAGATTCATTATCCAAAGGAATGTCATATGCATTGAAGAGAATGGTAAGAAAATGGACATGGGCTAATGGAGTGGTGACTCTATCAGATAAAGCAGAATGAATAATAGAGTTCATGATGATCCTAGCCCAATTGACTTTGATATTTCCAAGCATAGCATAAATACACTTGGCTTGGCATTCAGAGAGGACAGCCTGGCTACCAGATTTCTGGGTGATGTTATATGACAAGATGTTTGCTAAAATTCTAGCAGTATATCGGAGATCACTACTAGGAAATTTGGTTAGGAAGAATTTTCCTGGCAAATACATCTTGTTTAACACATCATCATCAACCATTTCGATTTCATCTAGCAGTTTCCCGGTGAAGGAAATTCCTTATCGGTGAGGGGGTCCAGGGTGTCTTTAACTTGGGAGTTATTTTCAGAAATTGTCTTCCCATCGGTTCTATCCATAATCAAAGTTTTCACGGTGTATGGCGATGCTTCTTCAATGACCTCTTTAAGTAGGTCGACATAGTTATTCTCTTCAAGCGTGGACCTATTCTTCATAGCTTGTTGGAGATGAAATTCTACCTCAATATTTCAACGTTGAGTGACAACGTTCCTTCCAGCACAACCACAATGACTCTAGCTGCAGCTAAGAATGGGCGCCCAAGAATAAGCGATGTATCCCCACTTCCTTCACGTCCATAATAACAAAGTCACATGGCAAGCAAAAGCCACCAGGTATTTGTAATGGCACATTTTCAGCAATCCCAACCGGTCTAGTGATGCGTCCATCGGCGAGTTGAATCTTTATGTCGGTGGACTTTAGATCTGTCCCCGTATTCAACTTCTTGAATACGGTGAGGGGCATGAGACTAACGCTCGCACCCAAATCAACTAGATCTTTCTGAAGGTGGACTCTGCCAAGCGTGCATGGAATTCTGAAACTACCGGGGTCCTTCAATTTCTTTGGCACCTTATCTTCATTGACAAACCGTGTTCCTTGATCGGCTGGCATGGTCTTCTCTGTCTTTTTTTGTCCCGTAATCAAGTCTTTAAGGAACGTAGCATATGTCAGGATCTCAATAATAGCATCTAGGAACGAGATGTTTAGGCTTATGTCTCTCAAGTACTCCAGAAATCGAGCAAATTTCTTCTCCAATTTAGCCTTTACCAACCTTTGTGGAAATGGAATCGGTGGCACATAAACTCACTCCTTCTGGGGCTCGTCAATCTCTGATTTTTCCTCTCTATCAATGACCATTGTGGGTCCTTCAGCTTCTTTGTTTCCATTTATCCCAACCGGGTTGTCATGTTCGGAAGATGGGGTTTGGACCATGACGAGTGTCATGTCCTTCCCGCCTTTAGTAGTCACAGCCACTACCGAATTGATGTGGCCGGTATTGCTCCTTAGATTTACCTCCGGTTGGGCCGACAATTGATTTTATGCGCTCGCTAATATGGTCATTTGCTCCGCCAGCTGCACAACAACGGTGTTAAAATTTTCTTGGCCCGCTAATAGTTTAGTATTGGTTTTCTCTTCAGCGGCCATGAACTCTTTTACCCTTGTCTCATGAGCAGACTTTTGTGGTGCTGACTATGGGTTTTGCGGGCACCAACTTTGATTGTATCAGGGGGGGTCTATAAGGCCCTGCTTGTTGCCTCTACTGAAATTGTTGCTGTTGTGGTGGTCTTGGCTGATATTGTTGCTGCTGAGGTGGTGGGCAAGCTTGTTATCGCTGGGGTGGTTGTTGTTGAGGAGGGTTTAGAGTTCTACTATTATTCGCATATGAAAATCCGGGGTGAGTTTTCCAAGCCGGATTCACCCAAGATCCATTGACTTCTAATCTAAAACATAATGAACCTGCTCCACAGGTTCCTCATTTGTATCAGCTCCAACATACATGACTTGGCCTTGACCTTGCCAGTCACACATACTCCCACCATATGATGTATCTTGAGCACTACATGGCTTACTCAACTTCTTCTCAATCCTCTCTACCACTCTAGATAGAGCATCAAACATCCCAGTCAAGTCGCCACTACTTTTGCCTCATAAATTCTAGCCATCTTCGATGATGACGATGATTGGCCTCTCTCATCGGCCCATTGTTGATTATTAGAGGTCATCTCTTCAAGTAGTGTTGTGGCCTCTTCAGGAGTCTTTGCTAAGTTCCCCTATTAGCAGTGGCATCTATGATCATCTTGGTGTCCGGTTTCAGACCATTATAGAAGCTATGGATCAACTCCCAATCACCGATGCTGTGGTGGGGGGCATTGGTGTTGAAGATCTTTGAATCTCTCCCACGCCTCATATAAAGATTCTTGAGGTCCTTGTCTGAATGACATAAAAGAATTCCTTAATCTGACAGTCTTTGATGGTAGTACTTGTTGATGAAGGCACTTGCAAGATCATCCCATGTGGTGAAGGTACCGTTCGCATGTGTCCTTAGTCAATAAAAGCCTTGTCCTTGAGTGTGAAAGGAAAAAGCTGCAGACGGATGGCTTCCTCTGATACATTGAGAACCTGAAAAGTATAACACTTAGCCAAGAACATCTGAATATGGTAATGTGGATTCTCATGCACGTTTGCATGAAAAGGATCTTGTTGCATCAGTACAACTAATCATGTCTTCAGCTCAAAGTTCTTGTATGGTGGCAATTCTTGCATGAGAATGGATGATGTAGCAAAGTTGTTTTGAGTAAGTCGGTCTCTGATAGAAATAACTCTGATATTCCTCATGGCATTATTTTCATGCTGACATCTTGCTATCCTCTAGAATATGTGTCACGACCCGCTTCCCTAAAATGGAAACGAGGCGTGAGAAGTCCGCTCAGACTTAGAGCTGTGAGGCTCCAGTCTGTAAAGCGTCTGGATTAACCAAGTATAGGTCCTTGCAAATGCGACACAGAACAAAGATAATAATAAAATAAAAGAGACAGATATATATTTCCAATCTCAGAATGTCCACAAATAAAATCTCAACATCACAGAAAAGCCACCAGGCTAAAAGAAGAGTCTAAAAGGCCCAAGCATTGCCAACAGAAATAATCAAACTTACCGAAAGAAAGGTGCTACGCACCGACAACCTAACAATAGACTAAGCGAAAAGCAACAACGAAAGTAGTCTCTACGACTGGTCAACGGTGTCCTCGTACTCCATATCAACGGTGGACCCAGGCTCAAAGTCAACAAACGCCTCGTCCTCAGCAACGGGCTCAGCAACTAACATGCGACACCCAAAGAGATGAGGGCGCATGTCAGCAAAGTCTACAAAGACTTTGTGCAAGGAAACTAAAAGGAAGGTAAAACAACCTAGCAGTTCTAAAAATGTGCGATGACATGGCATTTTAAAGTATGGATGCAACAATTAAATAGATGCGACAAGTATGACATGGCAGTAAGTTTAACAAGGCACAAATACATCATGGCATGGGTAGCAAAGCTACTAAATAATCACATGGATTTTACAAGTCAAGTAAACATGTCGTGCTCAGAGTTTACGCCTTACAGCTGAAGTGGCTGTACGGGCACACTTCTACGCTGAGTGGTCGCTTAACCCTACCCCTCCACGTGTAATCGGGCATTGGCTTTTGACCAACACATGTAGCCCGCTTCTGGATCACGAGCCAGGAAATACATTTGGCATAGGGTTATGCCTGCAACGCAGGTGCCTAGCCTCAACAAGTCGGGCATTGGCTTTTGACCAACACATGTAGCCCGCTTCTGGATCACGAGCCAGGAAGTGCATTTGGCATAGGGTTGTGCCTGCAACGGAGGTGCCTAGCCTGAACAAGGAAGTACGTAGCGTGTGCTACGAATGCAACACTCAAGCATGGATGACTGGCATGGCATGTTGTAATTTAAATACGTACAGATAAGGAATTTAAACGTGACAGGCAGAGTACAAGTAAAGAGCATGCATTTATGAAAATTTAAACGTGACAGGCAGAAATGCATGAATGACATGGCAGGGTGACAGATCTAGCTTCGTTGTCAAGCTAGATCTTAAAATTGCGTCTAGGCGAGTATCATTTCGTTGCCTAGTCTCTTTTACGCCTAAAACAAGAAATGGCCTAAAGCACGACCTAAACAAGGATCTGGCAAGTTTCACTTCCCTGAAGTATGTGCTGGTATCACAATTTCCAAAGTCCAATCACAGATTCACAACGTCCAAAGCTCCCACGCTCAGTCCAACAATCAGCCTACAGTCCCGTATTATTAAGTTGGATTAGTGAGTTACAAACGATCAGAGATTACAAGTTTTAGGTTGATTAATAGGCCATGTGATGATTCCTACGGAGAAAGACTTACCTCAACACGACGCGAGAGCTACTCTGACGTCGGGTAGCGACGTCAGGGGTTGGACTCCGGCAGTGTGATTGGTACGGGACGACAGATATTCTGAGATAAAACACGTAATAAGTTTGTGACGACTGTTAGAATAATTAGACAAGTCCTAAAACGTCTAGTGACCCAATTTTAATTAAGTTATCTAAACCAAGAGAGGCGTTTGAATAATATTAAAGCTCCAATTAAAAGCTACTACTCATCCTATACAGGTCATTGTTCATTAGGGACTAGTAAAATAACCTAAAATACGCTATAAGTTACTTACTGTTAATATAACATACAACTAAGCTTATTAATTTAAAATACTGTAACCTATCATATTATACACCATAGTAGTTGTAAGTCAACATAACTAACTTATACCAAACTTAAAATATAAGTTACTGACTAAAATTCTAACTCAACATATCTGTATAAAACTAACTGTGGAGATGGGTTATGAATGAAGCACAGTTAAAAGCATCTGCTAACCCAAAACAACTAACAATTAACCTTAAAGAAATACAGCTTAAGTATCAAATTAAACTATCAACTCCCTAACCCTAGCCATGATAAAACCTTGTGCTAACCACGGATCTTCTTCCTCGTGTTTGCTGCAGGTGGGGGAGGAGGACACGGCTTAGTCGCTGGGTGGTGTTGCAACGCCGGAGGGGGTCAGGCATGGGGAGAGAAGGCCGCCGTGGCCTGAGCGGTGCTGTCCGGCGCCATGGCCGGCGTCTCTGGATGCTGCTTGCTGCGCTGTGGAGAACAGCAGCGAGATGCGATCACTGCGGGGGGGTCTGATCGGGGAGGAGGCTGACGGAGGGGGTCCGGTCGGCGGGGGAGAGAAGGCCGCCGTTGCGCGAGAAGAACGCGCTGCGCGTGGGTGCGTGAGTGTTGCGGGCTCCGTGAGTTGCGTGGAGAAGAAAACGTGGCAGCTGCTGCGTTTGATGATGGCTGTGAGAAATTTAACCTAGGTTTTTTATTATTATTATTATTATTATAGTGTAGGGGCCTAATTTCATTAAAATAGGAGGGGGCCTAAGGCAGCACGTGAGCAAGTAGTACTTGGGTTCTAGGCTATATGTTAGTGGGTTTTGTTTAAAGAATTGTTATTAACATTAGAAAAACACAAGGGATCCCAACTCTCTCTCTCTCTCTCTCGCATGGGTAAGGCCAAGATAACATGGGCTGGGTCAACACAAGGATAAACATATTATTAATAATAAATCATTTATTAGAGACTAATCTAGGTGAAACTTAGGGCTAATCTAATAATAGGTTGGGTAAAAAGTGAAAGCAGGTCAAACGAAGCCCAAAAATCGTAAGATAAATACTGAGGTGACCGCACGGACGAGAGAAACGTAACTAAGAAGACGTATCACAATTTCGACGATGAGGGACGAAACTAAAAATAAAAAGGCCTCACGACAAAAGTGAAAATCGCGACGTCTCTTCAAATAAAGTCAAATCGTGGGAGAACGACCCGTGAAATGATGTTCCTAATTAATTCCACAATTTAATACTCTTCGAGTGGGTCACGACGGCATATCACACTATAGGGTTCGGATACAAACAAGGTCTAAAATAAATATGTGCACGAACAAGACTACGTGCACGTAAAGCGTACAAAGGTTACGGGGTCCAAAGGCGACAGTAATCCCAAGTTGGGCACACGTCGGGGTTGGCTTGATAAGGATGCAGCCAATGTGCTACGGCCCTATCGACTCAACAACACGACTCGCATTCAAAGCAACAAACCCAATCAGGTACCCGAAATTGCTATACGCATAGCCGTATAACGAATAGTGAATACCGGCCGTTACATCCTACCCACCTTAGAATAAAGTCCGTCCTCGGACTTTCTAACTATAAATATAACTCTAGCCAGACTAGTAGCTATCCCAATCACATCACACTATAATTCCACCAGGGATAGTCATTACAGGTGCTTATATATGCACTAGGTAGTCAAATAATAACTCTACTAACATGTATATATTCACACACATCACAAACTTACACCCATCATAGCCAGTCAAATTCATACACCTATTTCAATCATTCATATAGTCACGTACATCCCTATATAACTATTAAACACCTATTACATACCATGGTGCGCATACTCACAACCAATAAAATAGTTCACACCAGCAAAAATAATCGTAATACTCCACGTTTAGATAACTACCTATGAACAAAACAATAAGGATACACTACTCCCTATATCTCCTAGTGTACATCCAATGCCAACATATCAACACAAGTAACCACACCACTTAATATTAAATCATGTTATTATATCTAAGATACATTTACCACTACTATAATTTCACAATTTATAGTCATTCAAATGCATGCAGTATTTCACCATATATTCACATCACATACAGTCCTATAACTATATTCATGACACGCCACACATACCATAGTCACCAACACCTATAACTAAGCACATACTCACCCGTGCATGGGGAACACCCACACATGCTAACATTTCATTCATATATACCAATCATACCACTATATACTCAGCACATCTACGCACCTAGTTTAGCTAGCACACATACGTTCACACAGGCAAGTCCTTAGTAAATAACTATACCACAAGTCCAACACTTATAACTATATATTGGTATAGCGACCCACAATCATATGCATAACACAACCAGGCACAAACAATCATATCACTATACATACATCATCCATCGATATATTCATGATAATACACGCAAACCACAGACATATGTAACAATATACTTAGAGTATACCCATTCAAGCTTGAGTGAGACTCAAAACACATATCAAGATATTCTACATACGTAACACGGTATCTATACCTATACCAATACCACTCCAATGTACACACATCTACCAACATAACTATATACATACCATAATGTCAAACACACTTAATATTTTAGTCAGGTAACACCACATAGTTCAATCACTCTATATACCATAATAATATTACAGACATCAGCATACGTATAATTACAATACACTCCCTAATACATGCATTCATCGTATAGTCACACACATGTAACATATATATTCACACCATATTCATCTTACCTATAATTAGTATACCAACACATCTACTTATCCATACGTAATTAAGATATGCAATAATCATGTATACCTCATGGTATACACGCACACAACATCCCGTAAAAGCAAGCAATACCAATCAAATTATAATCCTACTACCATACGTATATTACATATATACTCATGCAGCAAATACATAACTACTTACGTCTAAGCACAATACATAACTACGTACGAGCACATACTCACACGTACTAACATATAGGTTATATAATAGGCCTACTCACTTAACTACAAGTACACCTATTATCATTACACCTAATATACACACGACTTACTAATATATTATATACCAAGCATCTCCAAGTATCTTCAAGCTACTTACACTACTAGTATATGCCCCATTACAATTTCCAATATCTATACAGACATCCCTAAAATGGTATAGCTATTCGCACATATATATTAACACCACCATATATGCAACTTCACACATATATCACGAATAACACTGAGTATGTATATATCACACAATAAGCAAACATTAATATACTACAGGGGAGTACACTCATACGTGAGTGATACGCCGGGGTTCACACACGGGTCCACACAGTCTACTATACATGCACTACAACGACATCGCATTAAAATCAATGGCTCGCTACTATGCTAAGGTTGACACAGGCAACGACGAGCACTACAATAGGAAGGAAACCGAAACCAAAAGTGTGACGAACAAGATCGAAAAGAGCGACTTCGGATTAAGGTGAGGATAAGGAGACAGCTTGGTTAGGTGAATCAGGGGTACAATTGTGAATGTTTAGGTGGGAAAAGAAAGATGTAATGATGCTATGTTAGGATACAGGAAAAATAGTGTAAATAACATAAGCTAAAATACGAAAAGTTTGAAAACTGTCGTACATCAAAAGTTGGAGTCCCCTTCTGTATAAAATATTTGGAGGTCGATAAAACGAGTTGTTCGAAACAAGTTTGAGTCGCATACACCTAATAAGAGAAAATGTTATTTGCTTATTGAAAAATTATTATAAGGAAAAATTAAAACATTCACACGAACATTAAGGACATAGGTTAGAAAATATCATGCGGTAGTAATTTAATAATTTCTGCAAAAATTTCGAAATTCAAAGAATGAAATTAGATTAACTGAAATGTAGAAAATTTAAGCTCATGTTAAATGCTTTCAAAGTCTTTAATCTGGGGAGAAATTTAAAATAGATAATATTGAAACTACTTTTAGAGGAACCAGGATTTGCCAAAAGAAACGGTTTTATACAAAGATTTTAAAGTACGAGTACGACGAACCTAGAACTGATATATAAAAAAATAATTGAAGTTCTATTTAGCTTGGAAAAATATTTTAAAGTATGTATGTTAAGCGGTTAAAATGAATCTCATAATTTAGAAAAAGATGGTATATCGAATTATCAAAATAGTAATAAAGTTTTAAAACCAAAATGCGAGAAATATTGGTTAGCAAATAGCTACGTTAAAAATTACAACCAATAGACTCCAAAATCTACGAAAGGATTTTAACTCAATCAAATAGTGAGGAATTAAATATATAAGAAGAGTGTTTAAAAAACATAATTTATACTGATCAAAACTTTTAATCAAGGGAAACAGAAAAAACAACTTTGAAAGAATCAAGCTTTACGAAGGAGGACATTCGAAAGATCAATGATTATTGTAATGTGGTGATCATGTGAATCGAGGCAAGAAATTTGGTCGCATGATCGAAACATAAACACGCCAAGGATATGACTCAGGAAAATCTACGGGAAACTCCTACGGTCAACCAACTAAAGGTTAGGAAACTTGACGCTGAGACTTTCTAAGGGACTAGACCTTAATGAACAGCGTTCAGCTTAGCCCGAAATCGACGAACCCAAGCGAACGACTAATGGAATTCTAGAAGTCTATCATGGTCAGAGCTAGACAGGAACCACTAAGGTAACTCCTAAGACGATTATATCAATCTCTAGCAAGGAGTCTAGCTAACAATCAGGGACCTCTAACTAGCAAGAACAGACGTCTAACTAAGCCTTACTATAGTCCTGATCTAATGGATTCCCTACTAAGCTGAGACAGAGGTTCGGGCAACACGTCTACCAGCCACCTAAGACATAGGAAATGATAAAAATTAGACTCAAGGCTTATGATTTGGATGTTTAAATTTATTTAATGGAAATTCTATAATTATTATCGTTGTTCCGATAATTCGCAGTTGCAGCGACCTGCATGGGCCACCAATAAAACCTGTCACGACCCGCTTCCCTAAAATGGAAGCGAGGCGTGAGAAGTCCGCTCAGACTTGGAGCTGTGAGGCTCCAGTCTGTAAAGCGTCTGGATTAACCAAGTATAGGTCCTTGTAAATGCGATATAGAACAAAGATAATAATAAAAGAAAAGAGACAGATATATATTTCCAATCTCAGAATGTCCACAAATAAAATCTCAACATCGAAGAAAAGCCACCAGGCTAAAAGAAAAGTCTAAAAGACCCAAGCATGGCCAACAGAAATAATCAAACGTATCGAAAGAAAGGTGCTACGCACCGACAACCTAATAACAGACTAAGCGAAAAGCAACAACGAAAGTAGTCTCTACGACTGGTCGCCGGTGTCCTCGTACTCCATGTCAACGATGGACCCAGGCTCAAAGTCAACAAACGCCTCGTCCTCAGCAACGAGCTCATCAACTAACATGCGACACCCAAAGAGACGAGGGCGCATGTCAGCAAAGTCTACAAAGACTTTGTGCAAGGAAACTAAAAGGAAGGTAAAACAACCTAGCAGTTCTAAAAATGTGCGATGACATGGCATTTTAAAGTATGGATGCAACAATTAAATAGATGCGACAAGTATGACATAGCAGCAAGTTTAACAAGGCACAAATACATCATGGCATGGGTAGCAAAGCTACTAAATAATCACATGGATTTTACAAGTCAAGTAAACACGCTCAGAGTTTATGCCTTACAGCTGAAGTGGCTGTACGGGCAAACTTCTACGCTGAGTGGTCGCTTAACCCTACCCCTCCACGTGTAATCGGGCATTGGCTTTTGACCAACACATGTAGCCCGCTTCTGGATCACAAGCCAGGAAATACATTTGGCATAAGGTTGTGCCTGCAACGCAGGTGCCTAGCATCAATAAGTCGGGCATTGGCTTTTGACCAACACATGTAGCCCGCTTCTGGATCACGAGCCAGGAAGTGCATTTGGCATAGGGTTGTGCCTACAACGCAGGTGCCTAGCCTGAACAAGAAAGTACGTAGCGTGTGCTACGAATGCAACACTCAAGCATGGATGACATGGTATGGCATGTTGTAATTTAAATGCGTATGGATAATAAATTTAAACGTGACAGGTAGAGTACAAGTAAAGAGCATGCAGTTATGAAAATTTAAACGTGACAGGTAGAAATGCATGAATGACATGGCAGGGTGACAGATCTAGCTTCGTTGTCAAGCTAGATCTTAAAATTACGTCTAGGCGAGTATCATTTCGTCGCCTAGTCTCTTTTACGCCTAAAACAAGAAATGGCCTAAAGCACGGCCTAAACAAGGATCTGGCAAGTTTCACTTGCCTGGATTATGTGCTGGTATTACAATTTTCAAAGTCCAATCACAGATTCACAACGTCCAGAGCTCCCACGCTCAGTTCAACAATCAGCCTACAGTCCCGTATTATTAAGTTGGATTAGTGAGTTACAAACGATCAGAGATTACAAGTTTTAGGTTGATTAACAGGCCATGTGATGATTCCTACGGAGAAAGACTTACCTCAACACGACGCGAGAGCTACTCTGACGTCGGGTAACGACGTCAGGGGTTGGACTCCGGCAGTGTGATTGGTACGGGACGACAGATATTCTGAGATAAAACACGTAATAAGTTTGTGACGACTGTTAGAATAATTAGACAAGTCCTAAAACGTCTAGTGACCCAATTTTAATTAAGTTATCTAAACCAAGAGAGGCGTTTGAATAATATTAAAGCTCCAATTAAAAGCTACTGCTCATCCTATACAGGTCACTGTTCATTAGGGACTAGTAAAATAACCTAAAATACGCTATAAGTTACTTACTGTTAATATAACATACAACTAAGCTTATTAATTTAAAATACTGTAACCTATCATATTATACACCATAGTAGTTGTAAGTCAACATAACTAACTTATACCAAACTTAAAATATAAGTTACTGACTAAAATTCTAACTCAACATATCTGTATAAAACTAACTGTGGAGATGGGTTATGAATGAAGCACAGTTAAAAGCATCTGCTAACCCAAAACAACTAACAATTAACCTTAAAGAAATACAGCTTAAGTATCAAATTAAACTATCAACTCCCTAACCCTAGCCATGATAAAACCTTGTGCTAACCACGGATCTTCTTCCTCGTGTTTGCTGTAGGTGGGGGAGGAGGACACAGCTGAGTCGCTGGGTGGTGTTGCAACGCCGGAGGGGGTCAGGCGTGGGGAGAGAAGGCCGCCGTGGCCTGAGCGGCGCTGTCCGGCGTCTCTGGACGTTGCTTGCTGCGCTGCGGAGAACAGCAGCGAGATGCGATCACTGGGGGGTCTGATCGGGGAGGAGGCTGACGGAGGGGGGTCCGGTCGGCGGGGGAGAGAAGGCCGCCGTTGCGCGAGAAGAACGCGATGCGCGTGGGTGCGTGAGTGCTGCGGGCTCCGTGAGTTGCGTGGAGAAGAAAACGTGGCAGCTGCTGCGTTTGATGATGGCTGTGAGAAATTTAACCTAGGTTCTTTATTATTATTATTATTATTATAGGGTAGGGACCTAATTTCATTAAAAGAGGAGGGGGCCTAAGGCAGCACGTGAGCAAGTAGTACTTGGGTTCTAGGCTATATGTTAGTGGGTTTTGTTTAAAGAATTGTTATTAACATTAGAAAAACACAAGGGATCCCAACTCTCTCTCTCTCTCTCTCTCTCTCTCTCTCTCTCTCTCTCTCTCTCTCTCTCTCTCTCTCTCTCTCTCTCTCGCATGGGTAAGGCCAAGATAACATGGGCTGGGTCAACACAAGGATAAACATATTATTAATAATAAATCATTATTAGAGACTAATCTAGGTGAAACTTAGGGCTAATCTAATAATAGGTTGGGCAAAAAGTGAAAGCAGGTCAAACGAAGCCCAAAAATCGTAAGATAAATACTGAGGTGACCGCACGGATGAGAGAAACGTAACTAAGAAGACGGATCACAATTTCGACGACGAGGGATGAAACTAAAAATAAAAAGCCTCACGACAAAAGTGAAAATCGCGACGTCTCTTCAAATAAATTCAAATCGTGGGAGAACGACCCGTGAAATGACGTTCCAAATTAATTCCACAATTTAATACTCTTCGAGTGTGTCACGACGGCATATCACACTATAGGGTTCGGATACAAACAAGGTCTAAAATAAATACGTGTACGAACAAGACTACGTGCACGTAAAGCGTACAAAGGTTACGGGGTCCAAAGGCGACAGTAATCCCAAGTTGGGCACACGTCGGGGTTGGCTTGCTAAGAATGCAGCCAATGTGCTACGGCCCTATCGACTCAACAACACGACTCACATTCAAAGCAACAAAACCAATCAGGTACCCGAAATTGCTATACGCACAGCCGTATAACGAATAGTGAGTACCGGCCGTTACAATATGCCTCTTCTCTACTCTAAGATTCCTTGCAGTTTGCTCAATTTCAAAATCAAAGAATTTCAAGCTGTCAATAGGCCTTGGGCGCGTGTTCATGCACAGAGAAAGAGAATCTGCAGAGAATGTTAGCACAATAGATGAAAATAAAAGGTAATCAATAAATAATAAAATACCATCGCCTCCCCGGCAACGGCACCAAAAACTTGATCGCGTCGGGATGTACACCTAAAACAATGTAGTTTTACAGCAAGCGCACGGTTAAGTGGTGAGCGGGTATCGAATCACAGGGAGGAACTGTTGGTATTACCTTGGTCACTTGGCAGAGATGGAACAATGGTGAATGAATATATGTGTCACGAATGTATAAAAATGTCGGTTGTAAGTTCGATTAATAAGGATGTCGAGAACTAGGGAATCCCCACTATAGATTTTCGAGTATCAATGTGAATATGAACTTCCATATTACTAACTCTTAATTTAGGGGGAAATTGTCGCAACTATATTGAGAACTAGCGCATGCTCTCTCGCTACGCAAGTCTGTAATAACTTAAGCTAGAGCCTCGCTCTCTCGCAAGCCTAGTCTAAATTATTAGCATTAAGATCGACAATATAATTCAATTCTAACTCAAGTTCACTCTCGTGCAACGTGAGTTAGATCTAAATTATGATGGTTCGTATTCGTCTTACCGTCGTACAGGCGAATATAATTATTGAAATATAATAAATATGATAGCTATGGTAGCTCTTGCGTACCAATTCTAGGGTATCTCGATTATAAATCTAAATCAAATATCTAGTGCTTCCTATAGATCAAGATCCTCTCTCGAGCTCTCAAGATCCAACTAGAAATTCCTGGTTATTCGTAGTAGATCTACCAATCAAGCTCTACATCCATATGGTTCATCCATTTGCCCTAGAGCAAAGATACTACTCACAGGTATTCATGATCAAATCAATAAAGCTGATCGATGCGATAGAAATCATCATAGACAGAAGATATAAACAAGAAATAATCATAAAAACTAGAAACAAATAGAGTTTAGACAAACTAATGAGTTTCAAGCTTCAATCTAACAAGAAATTTAAGAATTAGCTCTCCAATTAAAAAACTATAGCAAAATAAAGTAGAGTCTTCTCTAAGATGTCTAGCCGTATCGTCTCCCTTTTTGACGGCTCATAAAACTACCTATTTATACTAACTCAAAAACCTAGGGAAAAGCTGACCAAAATGCCCTCAGACCTAGGCAAACCCGAGTTTTCAATTTTCGGCCGAGTGAAAATGTCACTCGGTTGAGTGGTATTCCCTACAAAAAATCCTCAAAACTGGCATTCTATCTTCTCTGGCCACTCGGTCATGTGGCCTTCTCACTCGGTCAAGTGGCCTTCTCACTCGGTCGAGTGAGTGTTCCTGTAGAAATCTTCAGAATCTGCATTCTGCCTCCAGCTTTTCTTCCTTCACTTAGTCGAGTGGACTTATCACTCGGTCAAGTGAAAGTTTCACTCAGCCGGGTGCATTTGCGTCGCTTCTTGGCTGGGGCTGGGGCTGGGGCTGTATCTGTTTCACTCGGTCGAGTGGTCTACGCCACTCGGCCGAGTAGGCTGAGTTTTAAGCTTTTTCTCTCTTTTCTCGCTTCCTTCCTCCTCATCTTCTCTTCATTCCTCTTCTTCTCATCTTCAAGCACCGTGAGCTCCTTGATATCATCGTCACTGACGCTTCGGCACGCATACATATGCTACTAGCTCCAATTTGCTCCCGATTACTCCATATTTCCTGAAAATCCAATGAAACATAGGAATAGTGAAATTCGTCAAGAAATCGTCGTTTAAGCTTTAAATTTGCAATATGAGCAATCGATGTGGCATAGAAATATGTAGAAATAAAGTGTAAAATATAAGCATATCAGACATGGGCTTGGGAGGCGCCGACATCGGGATAGCGGCGGCTGTCGTGCGACGATAGCAGCAGCGCACGCGCGACGGTAGAGAGGGAGCAGCACCGAGGCGCTGGCTGGTCGACAGCGAAGGGGGCACCGCCGGCGGGGTATGAGCGAGGTGGCAGCGTCGAGGGGCGTTGCTGGCGTGGGGTTATTGGTCGTTCAGTCCGTGACGATGCCAAGGCAGTGGCGAGGTGTGGTAGCGGGGGAGATCGTCGCAAGTGGGATGATGGGCTGGTTGCATTGCGAGAGAGGGAAGGAGGTGTCGGCCGACGGCTGAGAGGGGGCAGCGACGAGTCGAGGGAGGTGGGCACTGCGGGAGCGAAGGTGAATGAGATGGTCTGGCTGCCGGCGTGGAGAGGCTAGGGCATCGGGTGTGGGTTTGTTTGAAGGAGGTGGCAGATGGGTTTTGTATTTATGTGGCTGGCTAGTTCCTAGCCCTAGGTTTTATTTTATGTTACTATTTGTAGAGAGTGGAGAGAGAGGGTGCACATGAGAGATAATGAGGGAGATGGGATTCGTTACGTGATATGGGGGAGGAATTTGGGGAGTGGTTACGGTTAGTTAGGAATATAATAATAGGTGTTTGATTTGATTTGATTTCTTTAAACGTATTAAGTTTTTGAATCTCAAAACTTATGGGTATTAAATATTAAAATAATGGGGATAAGCGGGTAGGTCCAACGGCGTCGGAAAAATAAAAGAAAAATACCGGGGCGATCGTAACATAGTGAGGGTCGAGAATACGGGGTCCGGTCACGTGCTAGGGCTAAGGAAAACTATATTAAAAATCAAATACACAAACGAAGTAAAATGCACACTAAAATACGTATGGTCGAAAAGTGACCGTTACATCCTACCCACCTTAAGAACGATTCCGCCCTCGGAATCTCTATCGACTAGAGTGCAGGAAAAAAATGGATAAGAATGGCACTCACGTATATCCTCTCTCGATATGCTCACACACCACTCCCTATTATGAACGTACACTGCTAATAATAACAACAACGCACTTACGCGTAAATACTCAATCAATATTACTAACCTTAATAATAATACAATAATAGTATCAATATTAGTGATACAAATTAATAACCATGCTAATAATAATAATAGCACACTGACATACATCACTAATTCATATTATAGTATTACATATATACCATAACTATAACACCACTCAATTTATACAGGTTATAATACCATACAATTACACTAATATCATAGTTAAGACAATTATTAACACTTCACTATACACATATACATTACTAATTAAATACAATAATGTCACACATCAAGCATACCTTTATCTATACATATACATTATATCTTAATACGTAATTTCACCCACCTTATTATTAATACATCATGCACCACCATAAGTATACAATCATAATCTTCATTCATATATTACTACATATCGTATAAATACCTTACCACTACTAATACATAAGTACAATCATATTCAATCAAGTAACACTCCATTCATACCATTATTTTGCATACTACATAACATTATAAATATCACTATACGTATAGATGCACACAATACACTGTACAACACCCAAGAATAGACAGTTCTACTATATATATATATATATATATATATATATATAGTGCTAAAGTTATCACGATCTACCCACCTTAAGTTCAAGTCCATCCTCAGATTTTATTTAATATGGCCAACGTAAGGATGACAGACTTAGACGTTAAGGTCACTCTACCCGAGACATACACTCATAATAAAATAATGTACACTCCTATACATACACCTCGACATACATCATATAGTCGTATACTCATATACACATGCATACACATTAAATACATATCCATACTTACATTATTACACACTTATCTTATATCTACGCAAAACTTAGACATACATACTACATGTTCACATAAGTATACACGACCATAGTAATCTATCTAGAGCTAGTATAGTACTACATATACCTATCCATACATAGTTACAACATACAATAATCGTGTATACCTCTTGGTATACACGTGCACATACAACATCCCGTAGGGACAAGCAATACTACACAATATTATAACCCTATTACTATACGTAAACCACACATATTCGTACAATATGTATATATCTATCTATAACTAAGCACATACATATCTACGTACGAGCACACGCCCATACGCACTAACATATAGATCGTATAATAGACCTGTACACTCATCTATAACTACACCTATTATCATTGCACCTAACATGCACATAACTTTACTAGCATACAATTTACAAGCATTGACAAGTACATTCAAAGTACATACACCCCTTAGTAGATAGTCCAACACTAATTATGTCACGCATAGGTATCCATATAGTGATATATCCATCCACACACATATCTATATTATAAAATATGGATGTTATCAAGAGATTTTGGATAAGAGTTTTTGTATAAGAGAAATTGGTTATGTTTAGATTTGTATTGGGTGTGTTGTTTATAAGAGAAATGTATAAGAGATTTTGGTTAAGAGAAAATGGATAAGAGATTTTGGTAATGTGTTGTATATGTGTAATTGGGTGTGTTGTTATGTGTAATTGGGTGTGTTGTATATATTAGAGATTTGAGAAATTGAGATATGAGAAATTGAGATTTGTATATAAATTTGAAATCAAACATTCAAAATTTTGTTTTACCTAGCTACCATTGGGAGGGAAATTGATTTGATCACATCAAGCTGAGGGGGAAAGTTTTTTGATCACATCACAATCTTTGTTGTTTACGTCGTATTATTTTTACGCGCCAAGAGGAAGCAGCTCATCTTCTACCTCCTCCAGCAGCGCCATCATCTACCTCCAGCCTCCTCCCTCCTCAAGCCAGAGCTAGCACCCTCTTCTACCTCCAGCATCGCCATCATCTTCTACCACCTCCAGCGCACTCTTCTACTTACCCTCTTCTACCTCAGATCACAGGAGAGCACATCAAGCATCACATCAAGCAGCTGTTTGATCTTCATCACGGGAGAGCTCAAGCACCCTCTTGGTGAGCTCAAGCACCCTCTGCTTGGATAATCAAATTTATAAACTTGGATTAAGTTTGAACCTTCCATTTTTTGATATGGATAATCAAAGGCAATTTTTATGTTTGTCTTCAATCCAAGTTGGATTAAGAGATTATAAATTTGGATTCAAAGGCAAAATTGCAGAAAAAATTGAACTTTGCATTTTTCATAAACTTGGATAATCAAAGGCAAAATTTATGGTTCTAGCATTGCTTCTATGATCTGCTATGTTTCAAAATTTTGAACTTGGAAAGAGAGTTTGTCTGCAATTTTTTTGATATATATTATCCAAGTTTTCCTGTGATATCTATTGTGATAAAGAGAGCTTCAAAAATTTATATAAAGGCATGTTGATTGTTTGAAGCAATGTTTGAAGCAATGTTTGAAGCAATGTTGATTGTTGATAACCATTGTTGATTGTTGATAAATTTTTGAAGCATTGCTTCAAACATTGTCATGCAACTTTGAGTTATTGATATTAGAATTGATATTAGAATCCATGATTGCAGAATATTTGATTGTTGATTGGATCACATTGTCCATGATTGTAATTCTAATATCAAATGCAAATGAACTCATGGATATTAGAATTGATATTAGAATCCATGATTTGAATATTTTTGAAGCATAACTCAAAGTCCTGCAACTTTAAAATTTATAAACTTGGATTAAGTTTATGATATGGTTGTCTGCAAATTGAAACTTGGATAATCAAAAAATTGAACCTTGCATTTTTTGATATGGATAATCAAAGGCAATTTTTATGTTTGTCTTCAATTTTTATGTTTCCTGATTATCCAAGTTGGATTAAGAGATTATAAATTTGGATTTGGATTCCTGATATCAACAATTATAAATTTGGATTCCTGATTATCAAACTTGGATACTCAAAGGCAAAATTGCAGAAAAAATTGAACTTTGCATTTTTCACAAACTTGGATAATCAAAGGCAAAATTTGGAGCAAATGCCCTGCAAACAATTTGCCCTGCAATCAATCATTGAATGTGAACTTGGATGTATTTTCAATGAGAATTTCAACATTCAATGATAATCTCATTGATGTAATTTTCACAACACAGGCAATCAATATTTTCAATAAGAACTTGGATGTTAACTTGAAATTCTCATTGAATGTTGTCATGGATGTAAAAAACACCAATGCACACTTTTTCAATTTCAAAACTTTTGATTGCCACCAATGCACACTGTAAATTGAGATAGGCCTGAAATTGGTGTTTTTTACATGGATGCAATTTCAAAAATTTTGATTGCCTGACAGGATTTTCATTGCACACTTTGTGTTTTTCATTTCTTTTCATAACACATATGATAATACATTGTCCTGTTAACACATATGATAACACATATGATAACACATATGATAATACAAACTTTTTTGATAAACATTGTCCTGTTAACTTGAATCAAATTTTATGTCTGCAATTTTTTGGTGAACATTGCAATGGGGGTAAACAGGATTGTCCTAAGCTTTCTTAGTTATAACTTGAATTTTTTGGTGAACATTGCAATGGGGGTAAACAGGATTGTCCTAAGCTTTCTTAGTTATAACTTAGTCATACATGTGATAACTTGAATTTCTTAGTTATATGATCAAAATTTCTGACTTTGAATCTCATTGAATCTCAAGTTTCCTAAGCTTTCTTAGTTATCTCATTGTCCTAAGTTTTTTTATACATGTGATAAAAAATTTCTCATTGAATCTGAAGTTATATGTGATAGCTTTTTTTTCTCAGTTGATACTTGATACATGGAATTTCTGAGTTATATAGCTTTTTTTCTCAGTTGATACAATGATCAAATTTTGGAATGGATCAAAATTATCTCATTTTTATCAAAATTATCAAAATGATCAAATTATCTCATTGTCCTGTTAATATGTGTTATCCAAGTTTTGATAAACATAAATCCAAGTTAATAATGTTCAATTTTTAACATTTTTAACATAAATCCAAGTTAATAAATCCAAGTTAACATTTGTCTGCAATGGGACAATGCATTTTTTTGATAAACATTGTCCTGTTAACATTATAAACATAAATCCAAGTTAACATTATTAACATTTTGATAAACATTATGTCTGCAATTTCATATCAAATTATGTTTATCCAAGTTTATGTTTCCTGTGACCAATTTTTTTGATAAACATTGTGATAAAGAGAGCTTCAAAAATTAGTGTTAATGTATAAAGTTTGGATATTGTTACTAGCATTGTTATTGGTTCTAGCAGTTTTTTATTTCATGCAGTTTTTTAGTGTTAATGCATTGTTATTGTTTCATGCATTGTTATTGTTGGTAAAGAGAGCTTCAAACATTAGTGTTAATGCATTGTTATTGTTTCATGCAGTTTTTTATTGGTTATATAACCAAGCATTGTTTTTGAACTTGGATATCTGTTAACATATGCACACATAAACCAATGAAATTGGAAATCTGTTCAAAAACATACACTAAGAACACAAAAAATAATTTTTGAACTTGGATGTAATTTTCTCCATGTGTGCACACATACACCAATGCACACTTTTTCACTTGAAACTTTAATTTTGAAACATGGATGTAATTTTTGAATGAATATAAGCAAAAAACTGAGAAGCACACTTTGTTAACTTGAAATTCAAGCTGGAGATAGAAGAATTGAGCATATGTGTACAAAAGAATTGAGCTCTCACAAACTTGGAGATAGAAGTTTGAGGTATATGTATAAATTATACAATTGAGCTCTCACAAGCTTTTTTGAATGTCCAAAAAACTGAGAAGATAGAAGAATGTGTATGTGTATTGAATAAATATTGAATAAATGTGTATGTGTATGTATGATTCTCAATTTAAATCCTGTTTGAATGTTGTGTTTAAATTACTAATGATTGCAATTCTAATGAATTGCAATTTAAATCCATGTCAACATTCAATCCTGTTCAATGTTGACTTGAAATTCAATTAGAACTCAATTTATGATCCTCAACATTCAATGATGCAATTAGAAGTTAACAAAATCCTGTCAATCAATTTATGATCCTCAATTTAAATCATGTTTCAATGAGAATGTTGTTTAAATTCAAAAAACTGAGATGAAATTCATTTTGTTGTGTTCAATTTATGATATCAAAAAAATTGGATAATAGATATCAATGCTAAACTTGGATAATATATATCAAAAAAATTGATTATCCAACCTTAGATATGTTTGAGTGAGTGAATGTCCAGGTTAGCATAGAAGCAATGCTAATTTTCATACCTGGAAATTAGCATATGGCTGTTGAAAAATTTCAGTGAGTGAATGTCCAGTTTGGTTATGTGCAATAAACATTTATATTATAGGTTATGTGCAATAAACATTTATATTATAGGAAAAAACAAAATTTTGCAATATTATAGCCATGAAAAAATTGTAATATAAATGTGTCCTATTTGTTTTTATATTACAATTTTTTGCCTGTTGAGTTAAACTATACATAAAACAGGACATATAATCTTTCAGCTGTTTTCCTATATGAAGATCTCATGTATATGTCCTGTTTTAAAAAAATTATATATGAAGATCTCAAGATTAACTAAACTCAAGTATATGTCCTGTTTTCATTTATGTGATATATGAAGATCTCTCTTTATCATTGATATCATGGCAAAAAATTGTAATATAAAAACAACTAGGAAACATTTATATTACAATTTTTGACTGTAATATATAATTTGCCTGTTTTGCCTGTTTAGTTAAACTCAAGTATATGTCCTGTCTTGAGATCTTCATATTTGTTTTTATATTACATTCATATAAACCCAACAGTCACATTCAGGTTGAGAGGATATTATAGCAATGATATATGAGATCTTCATATATAATTTTTGACTGTTGGGTTTAGTTAATCTTGAAAGACAGGACATATACTTGAGTTTGCAATTGAAAGAATATTTTAAGAATAACTGAATTTTATAACCTGAATTTTATAAACTGAATTTTATAAACTTAATTTTTGAATGTTGGGTTTGAGTGACAGTCAATATTGAAAGAATATTGAGAAATGAGTTTGAAAATGAAAGCTTGAGTATTGTTTTTTTCATATTTAGAAATTGGATGAGAGCTTGATATGAAAGAATATTGGATGAATATTGAAAGAATATTGAGAACTGAGTATTGGTATGAGATTTGTGAAATAATATTGAAAGAATATTGAAAGAATATTGAGAGCTTAATTTGTGGATAAGAGATTTCAGCCAAACATTTCAGCCAATATGTTATGGGTGTATAACAAAAGAAAAGGTTTGCCTATGAGTGTATTTGAGTGTATTTGAACATTTCAGCCAATGTGAATACACCCATAAGCAGATTGGGTTAATTTTCATCACATGCATATGGGTGAACTAAAAATTTCATTGGCTGAACAAAAATACACCCATACACATGTTCAGCCAATTTGAGTGTATTTGATATATGAGATCTTCATATATAATTTTTGACTGTTGGGTTTAGTTAATCTTGAAAGATAGGACATATACTTGAGTTTGCAATTGAAAGAATATTTTAAGAATAACTGAATTTTATAACCTGAATTTTATAAACTGAATTTTATAAACTTAATTTTTGAATGTTGGGTTTGAGTGACAGTCAATATTGAAAGAATATTGAGAAATGAGTTTGAAAATGAAAGCTTGAGTATTGTTTTTTTCATATTCAGAAATTGGATGAGAGCTTGATATGAAAGAATATTGGATGAATATTGAAAGAATATTGAGAACTGAGTATTGGTATGAGATTTGTGAAAGAATATTGAAAGAATATTGAGAGCTTAATTTGTGGATAAGAGATTTCAGCCAAACATTTCAGCCAATATGTTATGGGTGTATAACAAAAGAAAAAGTTTGCTTATGAGTGTATTTGAGTGTATTTGAACATTTCAGCCAATATTTTTAGTTCAGCCAATGTGAATACACCCATAAGCAGATTGGGTTAATTTTCATCACATACATATGGGTGAACTAAAAATTTCATTGGCTGAACAAAAATACACCCATACACATGTTCAGCCAATTTGAGTGTATTTGAACAAAAATTTCATTCAGCCAATGTTCAAATATGTTCAAAACCCTTGCCATCAAATACACTCAAATTTTTAGTTCAGCCAATATTTTTAGTTCTTTGAACATATGGGTGTATTTGAACATATGGGTGTATTTGAACATTTCAGCAAATATGCATTTGAGTGTATTGGCCAACAATTCAGTAAACATTTCAGCCAAACATTTCAGCCAATATGTTATGGGTGTATAACAAAAGAAAAAGTTTGCTTATGAGTGTATTTGAGTGTATTTGAACATTTCAGCCAATATTTTTAGTTCAGCCAATGTGAATACACCCATAAGCAATTTCATCAAATACACTCACATTGGCTGAACATTTTTAGTTATGGGTGTATTCACATTGGCTGAATGAAATTTTTGCTTGATCAAATTACCTTGATGAAAATTCATCAAGAAAAATTTAACTGGATGAAAATTTTTCACATCAAGTTAACACATGAATGTTGGTCTGCAGTTGGGTGTATTCACTGTGATTTTTGTATATGTTGAATGTATTCTAATATCTTGATTTTTAATATCATTCACTGTGATTCTTTTAATGTCATTGGGTGTATTTACTGTCATTTGGCTGAATGATATTACAAAAGTCTATGCTGAAATTTGAATGTATTCAAGTTAACATATAAAAATTTGATTAAAGTTGAATGTTACTCACCAATTTCATTTCTTATCCATTTCCTCATAACAAAAGCTTATTTCAAGTTTCAAACAAATTTCATTTTCTCATCAAGTTTCATCAAGTTTCATTTTCTCATCAAGTTTCACCAAATTTCATTTTCTCATTTTTTCATCAAGTTTTAAACAAGTTACAGTTGAAAGAGAAAAATTTCAAAGAGAAAAATTTCAACTCATATCCATTTTCTCATAACACAAGCTATTTCCCATAACAAAAGCTCATTTCAGATAACAAAAGCTCATTTCAAATATTCTCAAAATGAAATAGTGATGGTTCATGAAAATTTTTCAAACCACTTTTGTATTAACAGGACATTGCTATTAGCAATATTGCCAAGACTGAAATATTGAATATTGAATATTGAATATTGAACCTTGCATGTGATCAAATATTGAACTTAAAAATGAGCATAGCTAACATGAATAACTGAATTATAACTCATATAATTCACTTTTTGTTATGGATTTCAAAATTTTGAGTTATTTATCCTCAATTCATAGCTAACATGAATAACTCATATCCTGTCAATCTTCACTGTCAGTTATTTTACTGTCAGTTTTTCATCCTCAATTCATAGCTAACATGAATAACTCATATCCTGGATTTCAAATTTGACATGGATTTCAAAATTTTACTGTCAGTTATTCATGTCAATTTGAGTCACTCACTTCATTATTGGTTATTTATCCTCAATTTTGAGATATTCTTCATATAACTCATATCTTGTCTTTAGGTTAGCAGTCTCATATAACTCATATTCTTCATATAACTCATATCCTCAATTATTGAAGAGCTTGATGTTGTTAATTTCAAAATGTTGCACCTCAACTCTTATGAAATTTGAGTTTAACATGAAATTAAACTGAACTATGGTATTTGATGATATAAGAAAAATGTTGACCTTAACATTAAATTATCAAATGAAATTTGAGTTATTGAACTTGAAATTGAATTTAATTTTGAACTTGAATTTTTCTAATGCCCAAATTCAAACTTGAGTATTCAAATTTTTCTCATGCAGTATACTCTTCTGAAATTTGAGTTATTGATATGGAATTTGAGTACTCATATTCTGAAATTCTCAAATTTCAGAAGAGTATACTTTGGGAATATTTCTCATGTAATTTGCAATTCTAACATTTCTGAAGATATGGAATTTGTGCATTTGACATTGAAGTTCAATAACTACTCAAATTCTGAAATTCTCAATTAGAAACTGGGAGTGTTCATTCTCAAAATGAACATCTTCACCCAATTCCAAACTGGGAGTATTTTAATTGAACATCTACCATATTCTCAAAATGAACATCTAATATACGCTAATAATGTATTTTAATTGTAATTAGTTTAGGCTTAATTTGGATAGGGCTTTAGCTCGACGCAGTAGGAGAGAACGAGAACGAGAACAAGAACAACGTAACATGTCTCACGCTCTGCCTTCTGACGGTGTACTTGATATACCTCACATAACACCAGCCATGACAACTTCTCCGGTTGAACAAGAACATGCTGTCTCATCCTCGCGTAACGATATGATTTCCAGGCAAGTTCTTGGACCATCTGTCAGGTCATTATTTATGATAAAAATGTATGATAAAAATTGTATGTAAGTTTTTTAACTTTCTTTCTTTACATTGTTTTATTTATATTATTTGTTTAAATGATCTTTTAAAAAATTATTATCGATTGTTGTCTAACATGCAGGTATAGCATTATCATACGTTACCAAGCTTTAAAATGTGGACCCACATTACCATATATGGCAGGGTAAGAAATTTTTTCCTTTACTACATTTCATTGCATGACTTAATAGTTTTCGGTATGCATTGTTTGATAAAATATTGGTTTGTATTTTTATATAGATAGATGATGATGCAGATTTGGCAAAAACTGTAAGTTTCTTATCATAATTCTACATTATATTTTTAATATACTATGTTTGCATTAACATTTTTCTTCTCACAGGTTCTGTTACTTCAAAACAATCACATAAATGTCAGGCTACGGGGTTATATCGGATTTTGTTTTGATAAGGTATGCATACCGTTACAAACATTCCCATTTTGAAATTAAAAATTAGTGACTGTTTATTATTATTATTATTATCTTCAGCAAATTGCTAAAAGAACTTTACAAGCAACGGCGACGAGTCACATTGAAGACAAAGCAATCTTCTTTTCCGAGGTAATATAAAAATCTTAGATTTTGTTTTTCAAAATATCCTCTTCATTGACCATCCAAATACCTTTTTTGTTGTAGAAGTGGAAGATGGTTCTTGCCGAGCTTGCTTGGTTCCAGAAAGCACGCAATCCACCACTCCAACGAAAAAAGGTAAATAAATGTATAAATTTAAAATTTTCCATATTTTCAAATATATATTAATTTTTCTAGGAAATTTATGTTCTTAATTTATCTAGGTTATTGCTCATCCTATTAACTCTCCACTTTGGATTGAGCTTGACACGTCATCTTTTTATAATGTGATGAGTAAAAGGTTTTCTGCTTAAACATGATGAAGGTAATAAAAGTGAGTTGTACAAAGTAAATAGATATATCTTCGTTTCTAATTTTCCTATTCCAATCTATGATTTTATTTTTAATTTTCAGGACACACGGCCCTAGCGTCATATGTAAATTTTGTTGGTTTTAAATGCCGGTGTGAGAGATGGTGTTTTTGAAATTGGACTGCATGGTTGTTCAATCCAGAATGTATTTTTGTGTATATTTGTTCATAGTTAAGGGTTTTTTCTTTTAGCATATAGTTTAGGTTGTGTGATATTATAAGTCGATGTAAAAAAATGTTGTCTTAAGTCCTGAAATAGTTCTCTTTCAATTTTATGATGTTTTAGGTTTTGGATTTGCAAGTAGTATTCTTGATACGAAGGCGGGCAAAGTAGACTGAAATGCCTGAAATAGTTCGATTTGAATTTTATGTTGTTTCAGTTTTTGGATTTGCATGTAGCATTCTTGATACGAAGGCTGGCAAAGTATACTAACCACTAATTCATATTGAAATTTTGTGCTTGGCATATCAGTACAAGAACTTAAATACAATTTTCCATGATAATGCCAGGTATGTGTATTGATATGTGAAATTTGAACATGGGTTCTAAGGAAAAATATGCTATCACATAATGCATCCAAATTTTAGTACTATGCCGAAAAGTTAGTTAAAAATACATCTAAAAATTAAAGGATAATAACTGCTATGGAGTTGCCTCTACCGTCAAAGGGTGTTTGGCCAAGAAGAATTTCCCATGGAACAATGCGAGGATCCTGATTAAGATCTGAATACACCATTCCATGAAATACATATGTTGTGCAATCATCAGAACATGATGCAAATTGATTATGACTTACTAGCTACATATGTGGTCCTGAATTGGGATGTTTTGCTCAATGGGAGGAAGAGAAGGCTTGATTATGGTGTGGTGGTGAGTTTTCTATTTTCAAGTAATGGTTTTGTTTTGAAGTTCAGGTTTCAGGGTTCTATTTTCAAGCAATGGTTTTGTTTTGAAGTTCAGGTTTCAAGGAGCAAGAATGCTGAAGCTCTATCAATCTCGCGATGCACATATTCTACAAGATGAAGACCAAGGTACCGCAAAACAATCAATCAAATCCTTTGTTTTCTCATAAAAATTTGTTCTTTATCATAAAATCTGTTCTTTGATGGTGTTAGGGATGATGAGTCCAGTGCTTCATGTATTTGATATATGTGATAATTTTTCTATATGTTTTGTCATGAAGATATCAAATTTTCATGTGCTTTTTAGTGTATTGATCATGCTTCAATGGAGTTAGTAATCTTGCCCTCTCAGTTTTTTAGTGTATTGATTGCATTGGGTCACAGAAGATCCTGATCCCAATGTGTAGGGAATTAATTCAAATATTCCTTGAACTCACATCTAGGTATTAAACAACTCAATCATTAATGATCCACACACCAATATAGTTCTTTTCGGAGATATGTATGCTGTTGTACACAACAAAATGCATTTAATTTTCATCCAACATCTTACTTTCCAAAGTAATTCCATCCTTTTGTTTATGTTGTTTGGTTACGGTAATATAGATTATTCAGTCAGTATAGCATATGTATTATCTGTCAGGAATCCTCTTTCTTGAGTTACCCATACTTTCATCCTACAGATGGATGTAGCCTTGATTGCTATATTTTACAGTATTCTCATCATTTTCCCTTTTGTATATATTCCTATTATGATGTCGATTGCTACTGAAAGATCGTGTTTCTCAGTCACCAGACTTGGGGTTAGGATGCATGGAAGATTGGTAGTTAATGTCAAGTTACATAATTTCAGTAGTACATGCAAAAAAAAATTTGTACAATAACATTTGTACAATAAATGGGGTGGGGATGCATGGTTCTACCTTTTTTCTTTGTTTTAAATATGTGAAATGAGTTGAAGTGCTGAAATATTTGTACAATAATAGTTTTTTCCTTTTCTTAAAATGTATTTCAGGGAATGAAGATGTAATGTATGCTTCCTCAGGAACTCAAATTTCATGCGTTGATGTTACAATGTTACATTCATGATTGTTCGATCATTTCTTGAGAAAATGGATTAAAAATAAAAGAGAAACATTCTGTGTTATATTTATATTACTTTTTGTCTTTTACATGCAGGCATCATTTCAAAAGCCTAAGTCTCTCTCGAAGCTGCAGCCTCGGGTTGGTTCTTTGTCAGCGTCGTTGCAGTCTCAACTCAAAGCAAACAGGTTGCTTCTTATCTTGATTGCTAATTGAATGTTCACGTGGCCAATGACAATTCTGTACTTATCTTGATTGCTCCACCAACTCAAAATTAACAAAGTATTTTACTTCATTTTGCTTACATTTTGCTTCCACGCATTCAGGTGTTATCAGGTGTGAATAGATTCAGTGTAATGCCTGATAATTATGTTAGAATTTGCATAGATAGCGTAATACATTCGTTTTTCTGGACTAATAGTAACATTTAGTCCAGAATGCAACGTCAAATTATGCTTAAACATGCGCTCTCAATCTCTTTTAATAAGCAGAAGTTTAGCCTTATGCTTGGCCTATACAGCTAGAGAATTCCTCTTTGGTTACCAAGTACATGTTAACCATGTCCATTCTTTACCAAACAAAGAGGGGTTGATTATTATTATTATTGCAGTGGTTCATTAGGCTTCAATGTTATGTTACAAAGCATTGCATTGAATTTTTCTTTTAATTTGGTTTTATTGTCTATTTCAAGTGCCACCCACCGTGTTTTTTACTGACTAGAAATGTAGTTCGTTTTAAAGGTTTAAAGCATTTCATTTTATCTGAAATTGGCAATGATATTTGACTTAGATGTACTTTATTTGGGTTATAGAGTTCTTGGCGCAAATTTTTTTTACCAGTATCATTTAATCATATAATCTGTAATTTATAAAATGGGCCAAATTTCCTATATCGATTTAGAGATTTTTTTAACATAGTTATGTGTTTCATATCCTTTTTTCCTGTGCCCTAATAATCCAGGAATATTCATCATCAACTTGGGGAAAACCTGGAGAAGCTACATCTTGCCGCCAGGGTTATCGTTGCCATTGAGAACTCTTCAGAGATCATTGTTCAGTCTGCAAGGCCACATGGCCAGAGGGCTGTATTGAAATTTGCACAATACACTGGTGCTCATCCCATATGAGGGAGACACATGCCTGGTACCTTCACAAATCGGCTGCAGACATATATCTATGAACACCGGATCCTTATCCTCATCGTCCCTAGAACATTTTAAGTTGAATGCTTAATGATTGCTTATTGATTTTATGTAGATGTTGCCCTTTTCAAATGACACTCTTGATTATTTGCTTCAACTCCGTACTTTAGATATTTTCATTCATTATGTTTAAGATGTATTAGTATTGACTTAACATTGTTTGTTAATAGGCTTTGGACAAGATCCGATTTGAGAGCCATACAGATAAGAGCAAGCTAGATGGCAGCCTGAGCTCTTCATTCACATCGTGCCTCATATGCTCACCATGTACACGCTCCAACATTTCGATGCATGTAACCTGTAGATATCTTGATGCATAGGTTTGGTTTTAGATGATTCTTTTGCATGTACCTGCTCCAAAATTTTGATGCATGTAGCATGTAACGATATTGATGCACATGTTCGGTTTTAGATAATTTTTTTGCCTGTCGAGATGATTTTTAATTTGCCTGCTAATTGGTGAAAATGGTATGTCTTGGTTCTTCATCTAGCAAAATTCTGTTGTTGATGCCATTCTATCATGCCTTGATTCCTAATATTATTTGGGACTTTTGATGTTGAATTCTTTTATCATTTTTGATATGCTTTGTTGCAAAATTCTGTTGTTGCAAAGGATACAAATCCTGTTGATATGCTTTGGATACAAAAATTGAGAATGGCATCAACAACATCTTGTTGTTGATATGCTTTGTTGTATCAAACATTGAGAATTTTTGCAGAGGATACAGTTTTTGATATGCTTTGTTGCAGAAATTTTCAACAGAATGGATACAAAAATTTTTGCAGGGGAGAGGGATTATGCTTTGTTTTCTGAGAAGAAGATGTGGATGAATTCTTTGTGCAATAAAATTCCAAAAACTTTATGAAGTATGGCCTTTTTTTATTTGATTGCATGCACTCTTTGTACATGAAAAAGGAGCTTTTAACCATAAAAAGGGAATTTTGTGATGTCGTTTGAGTCTTTGAGCTTAGGAGAGAGGGATTATGTTCTGGTTTTTTTTTGCATAAACAGGAACAAAAGATTTTCTCATCTTTTTCCCTCTATTTTATGGCTATTTATGTAGCACGATTAGCTCCCATCTTTATTATTTTCTATCTGCACATTTTGTTATATTTATCGTTATTTTTGATTCACTATGCTTCTTCTATGTGCGAGTATCTGAAAGGTGATGTATCTAATTAGCTCACATCTTTATTAATTAGCTTCCAGTTGAAGATTTGTGCTGGTTTAGGATTAAATCCAATGGAGTTACTGAAAGGCTTGATATCTCTTATAGAAGTTCACTTTTGTACTGTTATATTGTTTCTAGAAGAAGCATAGAGAGTGAGATTCTGGGTATATGCACATTTTTGTGATTGATCAAGAAATGCATTTATCTGCGTATATGCACATTTTGGGTATATGCATATTTTTGTGTTTGATCAAGAAATGCTTAATATCTCATGCGATGACTATTTCAACCCCTTTATGTCTCCCTCTTGCATCTTTAAGATCTGCATTGAAAGCTCTAACTTTTTTAATCGAGCATATTGTAAGGAAAATATCTGGCTGTGGGAAGGGAGGAAAGGGATTGGGAACGTGCAGACTAAAGTGCCACTTGAAAGTTCTTCGTGACAACATCCAGGGTATCACGAAGCCTGTAATCTGTCACCTGTCTCGCGGTGGGGCAATGAAGAGGAACATCGGCCTCATCTACGAGGAGACACGTGGGGCCTCAATATCTTTCTCAAGAACATCATCCGTGGCACAATCACCTACACCAAGCATGCACATTGAAAGACAGTGACAGTGATGGACGTCGTCTATGCCCTTAAGCGCTAGGGATATACTCCTTACAGTTTTGACGGTTATGGGTCTGGCTTTATTAGCGTTGTTGTTTTTAGTCTAAAGAAATGAAATTTGGATGTATTTGGTTATTAGGAGTGAACGATGTTTGTTCTGTTATTATCATGTTTATATATGTAATTTTGAATCTCCATTCCATGAATGAATTGATTTTAGAAGGTCATAGTATTTTGTTTGATATAATTTTAGGATATCACAAGTTGGTCTATTTCTATAGGCTGCAAGCATGATTTAGATTATCCATTTTATTCGCAGATTGATTACTTTGGGAGCTCTTATATCAACAGAGTAGAATTAATATTTTAAATGAACCTTGCTCTTAGGACACGATTTAAATCTAGAGGGAACTAAATTTTAGGGTGAAAACTACAAATTTTGGGATACGAAAATATCTTAGGGGAACTAAAATTTGCGGGAACTAAAATTTTTGGGTGTCCTAAATAACAAATATTATAATTTATGTATTTATGTTTGTTAAAAATTAGGGGATCTAAGATTTTTAGGAGTGTATTTTAAATGAACCGTGCCCTTAGGGCATGGGTTATCACTATCTAAATTACATATGATGACAGTTTTTGAATTCTAGGGCTGACTAGGACAAGCTGACTAGGACAAAAGGATTGATAGAAAGACGGCTGAGATTTAATCTTGAGGAATGAATGGTTGAGATGAGATTTTGTGGAAAGTTTTGGAGGGAAAAACATTTCTGGTGAAAGGAAAATTTCTGGGTAAATGAAACTTTTTGGGGAATGAAAGTTCCTGGGAAATAGCAGAGTGCATACAATTAATGCATTTGGGAAAAAAATCTTTAACTTACACTTAATGCTGCAGATCGAATGCTGCCGCAGATCAAATGATCTATCCCTCAACGTGGGGCCCACCGTCTCTTCGACGCATGGGACAACAATATGAGAATAATTTCCCTCGGCAAAGGCGCGCTAAATTTTTTAAGCTAATTTGTTGTTCCGTGCTGAATTTGTTGTTTCTTAACTTTTTTACGCTAATTTGTTATTCCGCGCTGAATGCATCCGTGCCAAATTTGTTGTTTTACGCCGAATTTGTTGTTCCATGTTGACCATGCCAAAGGCGACAGCTAAATGTTTTATGCTAATTTGTTATTCCATGCCGAAGGAGTCCGCGCCGAATTTGTTGTTTTGTGCATTGTTGTTCTGCGTCGAAGGCGCCGGTGCCGAATTTGTTGTTTTACGTCGAATTTATTGTTTCGTGTCAAATGCGCCTACACCGAATTTGTTGTTCCGCGCCGAAGGCGTCAGCTAAATTTTTTAACGCTAATTTGTTTTTCCGTGCCGAAGGTGCCTGCACCGAATTTGTTGTTCTATGCCGAATTTATTGTTCCGTATTAAATGCGCCCAGCCAAATTTGTTATTACGCACCGAAGGCGCCCATACCGCTAAATATTTTTACGCTATTTTGTTGTTCCGCGTAATTTTGACTGTGGAAATAATTTTTTGGATAACAAAGATTTCACGGATGATAATCTTAAATGAATCGTTCCTGCGGGCACAGGTTATGAATAGTCTATATTACATTTGGTGACTGTTTTTTAAATTCTAGAGCTGACTAGAACAAGCTGACAAGGACAAAAAAGTTGATAGAAGAACGGCTGAGATTTAATCTTGAGTAATGAATGGTTAAGATGAGATTTGTGAAAAGTTTTGAAGGGAAAAATATTTCTGGGGAAATGAAAGTTTCTGGGGAAATGAAAATTTTTGGGGAATGAAATTTTCTGGGGAATAGCAGAGTGCACACAATTAATGCACTTGGGAAAAAACATTTAACTTGCACTCAATGTTGCAGAACGAATGATGTTGCAAATCGTATTCTCTCCTTCGACGAGGGACCCACCGTCTCTTCGAGGCACGAGGCAACAAGATGCGAATAAGTTCCCGCACCGAAGGCGCCCGTTAAATTTTTTTACGCTAATTTGTTATTCCACGCCGAAGGCATCCGCACCGAATTTGTTGTTCTATGCCGATGGTGCCCGTACCACTAATTATTTGTACGCTAATTTGTTGTTCCACACAATTTTTGTTGTGGAAATAATTTTTTGGGAACAAATATTTCGCGGGGAAAAATCTTAAATGAACCGTGCCCGCGGGCACGGGTTATGACTAGTGTATAAATATTGCACTACAATATCCTACATACAACTTCATATATATATATATATATATATATATATATATATATATATATATATAGTGATCTTCGGTTGCGAAAAAAGGGGTTTTCGCACGGTGCGAAAACATTTTTTTTATTTTTTTGAAATTTTTTTTTTCAAAAATTCTTTTTTTGATGTTTAATCCATACAAATATATACCCCAGGGAAATTAATGGGTGAACCCGTTGGGCATTAGAGCACCCATCCACCCGTTACAAATTTAACGGTCTCAAAACGTGCGAATTTGATGAAATGCCTTGATCGAAGGCCAAATGACATTATTTCTCAATGATTATTTTTTGAGAGGGGTATAACAACATATAATGAGGGTGGAAAAAAGAATTTTTGAAAAAAAAAATTTCAAAAAAAAAATTAAAAACATTTTCGCACGGTGCGAAATGTTCTCATTTGAAAATTTTCCTCTCTATATATATATATATATATATATATATATATATATATATATATATATATAGTGATCTTCAAATGCGAAAAAGAGGCTTTTCGCACCGTGCGAAAAGATTTTTATCTTTTTTTTGAAATTTTTTTTTTCAAAAATTCTTTTTTTGATGTTTAATCCATACAATTATATACCCCATGGAAAATAATGGGTGAACCCGTTGGGGATTAGAGCACACATCCACCCGTTACAAATTTAACGGTCTCAAAACGTGCGAATTTGATGAAATGCCTTGATCGAAGGCCAAATGACATTATTTCTCAACGATTATTTTTTGAGGGGGGTATAACAACATATAATGAGGGTGGGAAAAAGAATTTTTGAAAAAAAAAATTTCAAAAAAAAAACTAAAAACATTTTCGCACGGTGCGAAATGTTCTCATTTGAAAATTTTCCTATATATATATATATATTATAAAAGAGGGATGTTATCAAGAGAAATTGGATAAGAGATATTGGACATGAGAAATTGGATAAGAGATATCTATATTATAAAAGAGGGATGTTATCAAGAGAAATTGAATAAGAGATATTGGAAAATAGAAATTGGATAAGAGTGATGTTATCAAAAGAAATTGGATAAGAGATATCTATATTACAAACGAGAGATGTTATCAAGAGAAATTGGATAAGAGATATTGGACAAGAGAAATTGGATAAGAGATATCTATTATATAAAAGACGGATGTTATCAAGAGAAATTGATAAGAGAATTTGGACATGAGAAATTGGATAAGAGAATTTGGATATCTATATTACAATTGAGAGCTGTTTTTGAACTTATCCTATGTGGCAATGTCACATCAAGTTTTGGAGGGAAAATTTTTGGGTTGGGGGAAAATTTGTTGGGAGAACAAATTGCTTTTTTGAAATTGAATGCATCAGCCTTTAATACCCACACATTCATTAAAGAGGCAGGCTGTGCTTTAATACCCACACGTTTCTCAAAGAGGCGGAATGTGCAGAGGCACATTGCGGGTCCCATTGTTTTGTGCGGGCTGAGATTGAAAGCCAGCTGGAAAACCAAGAGACATTTTGATGCACTTTCCACCCTTTATAAAACCCCTCCATCGTCACTGTGCTCACATCACACTGAACATCCATTGTCCCTTGATCATTCATGGCTAAAGCCAAGGCTATTTTCGTAATATCTGTGGAGTAATGGTGCAT